>CM059270.1:15947163-15949663 GCA_030347295.1 Setipinna tenuifilis
ACCAATCAGATGTATGCGGAGGCGCAGGCGAAAATCAAAGAGGAGGAGCAGAGAGCAAGAGAAGAAGAGGAGAGGAAACGGCAGGAGGAGGAGAGAAAGAAACAGGAGGAACAGAGCGAGAGAGAGCAGGCCCTGAGAAAGGAATGGGAGCAGAAAGAGGGTGCAAGGCTAGGGGAGTACATGAAGACCTTTGAGGCCATGGACCGCAGGAGGCACGAGGAGGACAAGAGGAAGTGGCAGGAGGAGAGAGACGACTGGCAGAGAAGACAGAGGAGGAGGGAAGGAGAGGAGGAAGAGTTGAGAGAGAAGATGCAGAGGAAGTGGGATCAAGAGCGATATGAGTGGCAGAGCAGGATGAGCTATGAGGAGAACAGGAGAAAGACAGAAATGGAGAACCTCCAGAGGGAGGTGTCGGAGAGCAGGAGGGCGCAGGAGAACATGATCAGTCTCTTACTTCAGAAGCTAAATGTTGCAGAGGACAGGAAGTTGTTTTAAGTTTAACCCCCACTAGCCCAAATATAGAAAAAGTGTCTTAACCTTTTAGATGATGATGTAGGAAATATTTAATGCAGAAATCAGTGTTTTTCTGTTCAATTTTGACACCCAAAAACCAAATGCCATCCAAATAATAAAAAACAAAAAACAAAAAAAAAAACATGAAGGGGCTTGTTGGTGTTAAATTTATTTACTTTATTGATGCCTTGAGGGAAAATGGTTCTCTGGATTTACCCCAGTTCCTGGATTAGTGAATTACACTGAAGCACAAGTACAGGATGACTGAGAACAGGCAAGCAGGTAGATGAAGGAGGTGGAGTTCAGTGGCTCTGAAGCGGCGTTTACAGGCCTGCAATGAGAATTCACACCACAGTATAGTGTAGTAACACACTGTTAGAGTTCACACCGCAGTATAGGATAGTAGCACATTGTCAGAGTTCACACCGCAGTCTAGCGTAGTAAGAAGTAGCAGGAGAGACGCTATGTGCTATGCTACCTCTAGGTAGGTGTAGCTACCTACAGGGCATGAAGGCTACCGACTGAACAAATACAACTTTATGCATAAAAAGTATGATTTTGTGTGTAGTTTGCATGGCATTGTTTGCATTGTGATTGCTATCAAACCGCAGCTCTTTCTGTGCTATCCAACAAAGAATGTTTATGTATTCTGTTCTATTGATTATTGAAATTAATACAAAAACATTAGTGTTAAACTGTTTAAACGATTAGAAAATTGAATGGTGGTTCCTAAAATCCAAAACAGCATTACCTTGTAGAATAGATATACAATAAAAATCATTTAGATAGATAAACACTGTGTCTGATTTTTATAACAGTTTTATGTCAATTTTGCAGCTTTCTATATGGCTGTCTTGGTGGCTACATTACATCAATAAAGTATCACAATGCACGGCATTATATTTTGTCATATCATAATTTATTATGCATTGCTGCCTTTAAATCAGTATTTTACCGTTCCATCATGCCCTAACCTCACCAACATAACTACATCACATGTGGCCAAACACCTTTTTCACACTTGTCTGTGATTTCATGTGAGTTAGGCCATGCGACTTTAAGAAAGAATGTTTGATTAAATGTGTAAGAGAAATACATAAAAAACAACAATGAAACAAATAAAATGTTTAGTGCATACAGAAAGCCACTCAAATTTAATATTTTGCCTCAGATAGGCTGGCACTGGGTAGAGTGGTTCCAATTACAAACATACTGCACCCGTGTATTATTCAATACCATACTGAGCGTCCTGACACCATCGTAGGCCTACTAAGGCAAGTTTCCTTTTGTATGCTTGCCTAGATTATTTGCCATCTGTAACAAAATAAAATGGGCTACACTTCTCCATCATGTTCCCATTGTCTCCACATGTTTTCAGAAGTTAAACAAGTGCAGATTACTAAAGGATGGCTCATGCAGCCTGCATCTCTCTGAGTGTTCTGTCAAACCTGATCAAGGTATCATTAACTGATTATGGCATCTTATGTTTTTTTTTAATACAGAGCCTTTTGCCCATTAAAATACTGTAGTAATCTGGTCACTCCATGAACAGCTGATGAGGTACAATAATAAAGAGTTACATAGTTCATACATGTGCAGCTGTAAAAAATTAGCCTGGCAAACTAGCCCCTTGTACTTCATTTCGTACAGAGGGTCTGGCTGTGGTTTCGTTGACATGGTTGTCTCAGGCAGCATCTTGCTTGACCAATTAGCGAACAGTTTCTTCCTGGAAGTGTAGACTCTGCTGAAGTTTAAATCGATGGATCTGCCTTCACCCAGTTGCTAACATCTGGTCATGACTCCCTCCCTATTTGCTGATTGGTCAGGCAAAATGCTGCCTGAGTCAACCATGTCAGTGAAACCACAGCCAGACTGTCTGTACGAAATGAAGTGAAGTACGAGGGCCTGGTTTACCATGCTACTATAAAACCGCATGTAACACGATTCCTTTCTCATCCAGCAGGCGGTGCCAGTACACAAGTTAAAC
>CM059270.1:15954663-15969663 GCA_030347295.1 Setipinna tenuifilis
GGTTTTGTCTCGGTCATATGGCTTTGTGTGTGTGTGTGTGTGTGTGTGTGTGTGTGTGTGTGTGTGTGTGTATGTGTCCGTCCTCCTGGTGTCCACACTTGGTCCACTTGACTGGATTGGACTTGATTGTGATCACTCCTCCATCCTTACCCCAGCTGTGACCTTGAGTGCATTCATATAATAAACATGAGCCCATTTTTTAATATAACTGCTTGGCTGTGTCACAGTTTGATATCAGTTGCTTTGGGTGAAATTCACACCAAAGTGACCCACACTGGAGTTCTGGTTTCTGGTAGTTTCATGTCCGCGATCTACACCTGAGTTTGGTAGACAACATTCATATGTGTGTGTGTGTGTGTGTGATTGGTGCCGTAGTTGTCCATTAAATTTGTATGTGTGTGTGTGTGAAGTCTTCTTAGCTATTTAATGTGTGTGTGTATCTGGTCACCTTGTTGTTCATTTAGTGTGTGTGTATATCCGGTCATAGTTGTCCATTTTGTGCGTGCTTGTGTGTTTGTTTTTCCAGTTGTACATTAAAGTGTTTGTCCAGTTAGTGTGTGTGAATCCAGGAGTCTGTGTGTCTGTGTCTTTCCATTGTTTTAGACAATCAACACACAGTGGTCCAATCTGACTGGCTGTTGAGTTGAAATATTGACTGTCTTCTTCAACCAGAATCGCAGACCACATCATTTATGTGACGGCTTGAGAGCATGGAGGCAGATTTGCCCAAAACTGCAGAGACAGCACAGGGAAATGAGCACAAGTGCCACAGGGAGATGTGACTCCACACTGGACACAAGCCTATACCCAGACACTTACAATCAGAATACACAATGAGAATCTGCTTTTAAAAGCAGCTACTATTATTACTATTCATTAGCAAAATAAGAGATGATTGAAGCAGTGTTGGTAATAAAGTATAGTGTGGTAATTTCATGGGTAAAATGTCTGAAATGATGTTGAAGTAAAAGGTCCATCTGACTGTCATGGCTGACGTGTAGGTGATCTGTATTCCCAGAGATATAGCGAGAAAGCTAAAGCCCACATTACTACCAACATGTGCGCGTGCGTGCGTGCATGTGTGTGTGTGTGTTTTTGCTTGTGTCTACGTGTGTATGTGCACAGAATGGTCTAAATGACTGCAATCATGTTTGTGTTAGTGTGTGTATGTGCAGTATAACCTACATGACTACAAAGGTGTTTGTGTACCTTGTGTACCTCACAAAGGTAGTACTGTATGTGCAGTGTTGTCCACACAACTACAAAGAGACAGAGGTGATGTCCCAGTGTGCTTCAGATAAATGACATGGCTTTACTGGGAGGTTACTGTGGACACACGACTTTTGATTGGGTTACTAAGAGAGACAGACAATGTGTCACACACACACACACACACACACACACACACACACACACACACACACACACACACACACACACAGTCCATTTGCATAAAGGATGGCATAGAGGAAGCAATTTCAGGAAGTTTAGTGTAGGTATCATATGTGAAAGCGTGTGTGTCGTTCCTTTGTGAGCACATGTGTCTTTTTGCTTGTATAATGACTTCCTCTCCATGTTGTACTTGTGTATGTGTGTGTTGTTCCATCCTGTGTATGAGTGTGCATATGTTTTTACCTTTGCCTATTAGGTGTGTGTATGTGTATGTGGTCGAATGTGCACACACAGTTGTATGTTGTATTTCTATGTCATAGTTCCTATTGCAGCCAAGGTCACAGGTTCGATTGTGTATACATTAGCAAGAAACATAGCACCAGGGATTAAAGCAAAAAAAAATCCTGAGCCTGAACTTTGTCGACACAGGCAAGAAACTAATATATATATTTATTTATATATGTATATATATATATATATATGTGTGTGTGTGTGTGTGTGTGTGTGTGTGTGCACGTGTTTTGGATTGTGTGTTTATTTTCAAGCCATACCAGGGGGTTTGTGGGGGCATGGGATCAGAGATTGCATGAATGGAAAATTAAATTTGACTTTTGAAAATCCAATACCAAAAACGGCCAGAAGATGACAAAAGTGCATCTACTATATCTACCACCTGTATGTACCACATTTCTTTTGATATCCAGTTTTGGTGCTCAGCGTTGTCCTTAACAAGTAATAAATTAACCTACAGTCACAAGGTGAACTGTTACAAAGGTAGATGAAATTCAGTATGGCATTTAGAGAGCATTAAAAGTTTTAATAATTGAAATAATTTAGAACTTTGTCCATGTTGTTATTGGTGGCCTCGTCCACGTTCAATGAAAACATGTTGTTTTTCAATTTGTTGGACAGCTGCCGCTTGAACTCCGGTGTAATGCCGTGCGTATTAAAATAGCTGGCCAGCTGATTTGACATTGACATTCTACTGAGAGCCGCTTTGTCTCCCGCAACCTTTTGCATAGGTCGACCAGGGGTTGAGCAAGGGTGAATGACAGGTCGTGTTCTGCGAGGAAAGCACACACCCTTATTTTTAATTCGCACACTCGGTCAGTTATTGATGTTGGCACAGCAGCTGTTGCCGTAGCTCCCGGCAAGCGTGTGGTGTGTGGGACCGCACGGACAGCAGCTTGATGGCCAAGGTCTAATTCGTGTATACGTAGCACCTTTTTGCCACTGGATCCGTAAATTATCTTCCTGGAACATAGCGTGCAGTAGCAAGCGCCTGGTATGCCCAACTTCTTGCACCAATTTCTAAATGGCTTGCCATCTCGCCCAGTATCCTCCAGCCATGCCCAGCGCCATTTATTTTTAACACCTTTCTCTAGGGTCGTCACATCTGCCCCAGAGTTCACGAACTGCATTTTGCCCACGCCACCATGCAATTCCGTTTTCTCTCTCTCTCCCTCGCCCTTCTCTCCAAACACAAAAGTTCATTTATTTTATTTTTTTTACTTTTTACCCTCTCTCCGTTGAATGGAGCCGTAACGGCGCGAGGTGACTTTCCGTGTCGATCTTCAGCACTGCACCGCATCGAAGCAAGGAAGAAATGAGAGGAGGGGGTAAAGGCTTTCCTTAGACCCGCCCCATTCTTCTTCTGATTGGCTAATACTGTCAGTTTCAGAGCGCTCCTTTACTACCATTGGCTGACAAACACAAGAGGGATTTCGACGGTCATTTTTTTTTTTTTTAATTGCCGTCAATTTATTTTCGATTTATTATTTTTTTAAATCCACGGGCAATCACTACAAGCCGGAAATCCGGCATGGGGCCGGAGAACTTTAATCCCTGTAGCACAGGCTAACTCTGTGCACCCCCCCCCCCTGCTCCTAATTTCAGGACACACACACACACACACACACACAAATACACACGTGTGCATTTCTATCGTTTTGGGGTACTCCCATTGACTCCCAATGTAATATAACTACAGAATGCTAACCTGTGCCCAGACCAAACCAATCCCTCACTGTAACCTGTCAATAAAGCAGTGTTTTGCCGCTTTTGGTACAACAAAATAATCACGAAAAATACTGTTAGATTAGTGGGGAACACAATTTTGTTCTCCTTAAATCACCCCTTGTCTGGTTTTCCTGTCTTAGTGGGGAAAGTTGTGCCCCATGTGTGTAGCTTTACCAGGGGTACACACACACATACTCATGTGTGTGCATACGCGTACACATACATACATACACACACACACACACACAGACACACACACACACACAGACACACACACACACACACACACACACACACACACACACACACACACACACACACAATAGACCTGTCTCTCCCCTGTGCCAGAACTGTTGTGCTGTGTGAGACTGTGGGGAGGAAGACTGTGTAGACACCTCCTGCTCCTGACTGACACACACACACACACACACACACACACACACACACACACACACACACACACACACACACACACACACACACACCTACCTCTGAGACTGTGCACAGCGTGTGCTAAACTGGGTCAACCTTTATCTCCCTTTTGCCAGCACTTGACTGGTGATCCCCTACTCCTAAAATGTTCCTGCTATTCTTTGGGGGGGTTGGTGTGTGTGTGTCTTTGGTCTGGTGTGTGCGTCTGTGTGTGTTGTTGGTGGTGGGGAGTTGAGTTTGTGTGTGTGTGTGTTTGTATGTGCGGGTAGTGTATGTGTGTGGTGTAGGGGTAGTGTATGTGTGTGTGTGTTGGCTGGGGTAAGTGTGTGTGTGTTGGGTGGGTACAGTGAGTGTGTGTGTGTGTGTGTGTGTGTGTGTGTGTGTGTGTGGGGGGGTGCTGCCCTGGTGACTAGCCGGCTGCCTAATCCCATCAGTTGCCTAGCAACCAGCCATGATCTGCCATATTAGTTTCTTTTAATTGGAGAAAAAGAAGGAGGAAAAAGAGGCAGGGACCCGTGTCTAGTGTGTGTAGGATGCGTTATGCCTTTGAGCGTGTATCTCTGGACATATCGTTATAAAAGTATAGAAGTCATATTTTGCTACACGTATGAAAGTAAGGTGTATCTGGCATAGATGCGATGTACTTCTAGACCTATAGCTGGGAGTACATTATGTTGCATTTGAATGTAGCTGACACCCTTATCCAGAGCGACACACAGTAAATAAGGTACAGAAAGCCCTGAAGCAAGGTGGGGTTAGATGCCTTGCTATAGAAGGCATATCTGGCATAGATGTAATGTATCTCTAAATGCTGGCATATAGTTAGTATAGAAGTCATATTTCTCTACGCATATGATGCATATGGAAGTGATGTGTGTCTTACATTGAGATAATGGGTCTCTGGACAAATAGTTGGCATAGAAGTCTTATTTATGATTGCTATGGGGTGTGATACAGAAGTCCATGTACATGTATAGAAGTCCATTTAATTCTACGGAGGTCAGTACTGTGTCCTGCACCCCTGGCCCGCCTAGGGTTAGGGGGGTGGGTGGTCTGTGGGGTCACTTTCAGTGTTTCAGGGGTGTTTTTTACTACTGGACAGCAGCAAAGAGGGCCCACAAAAACACAAAGCTTACAAAATAAATAATAACAGTAATAGTAAACAACGATCAGTAGTCATGTGCCTGATTACGGTCAATTAATTACGGCTGTCAGTTTGATTAACTTTTTGATTAATTGCCCAGACTAATAATGACTCATAATTTAATAAGGGAGTATTAATTCATTAATCTTGCAAAACCCATGAGCAAATCATGCATGTATGAAGTCCTGATAATTTGTGTACCCTTACTCCAAAGTGTTGGAGTACTCCAATAATTTTAACTGCCTTGGTAATTTTAACTTTTTACACATTTTTACTTTTCTTTACAACATACTTTAAAATATTCAGTATATAGCTAACTAATTATTGAACTGGCCATTGATTTTAAACTATTGCCATTTAATCAATTACTCGATTCTAAAGTCGGCTGATAGTCAAACAACCAAAACAACAGCAACAACAATACAGCACCCCAAAAGTGTAAAACCCAAATGACCATAACAACAGCACTCTAGCATGGGAGATCCACACACACAGTAGGAGAGCTATTCCTTTTGACAATCAACTATGTTAAATAATCTGTTACTTTCAAGTTTAGCTGGAGATACAATTCCTCCTAAGGAATACCGGTAACTCACTCTGTGTCTTTCACAAACAGACAACCACACACCACCACCCCCAACCCCCAACACACTCACTCACACACACACACACAAACACTTCTACACAAACAGGAATGGAATTCAGCTTAAGTATTGAGGACCTGCCTCAAAGACGGCTCATTATTTTCCGCAGTGGGTGAACTTTGTCCTCATCTCACTCCACTCCTTCTCACCATGTATTTAAGCACACACACACAAGCGTACACATACACACACATGCACACATGTGTTTGTGCACACACAGATACTCACACAAGCATGCTTGCACACACATACACGCACACACACACACACACACACACACACACACACACACATATATAGACACACCAACCTGCGCACACACACCCACACTCACACCCACACATACTAACACACCCACATGTCCTGCGCTGAAGTATGCCACCTCTGTGATAACCCTGAGATCCCCTCCCCTATGACTCTCCATCCTCCCTAGTAAGGCTGGGGGCTCCCACTGCAATGCCCCCCAGCCCCCTCCCAGGACCAGAGAAGCCCAGTGGATTGCACACATTTTCCACATTCCTGATAACGTGTTCCAAATTCCAATTCCGAAACCGTAAATGTTAAGAAGGAAACTGGAGGTGGGAGAAGAAGGGTGGAGAGGAATCCAGGAAAGGCTGGACGGGACACAGGCACTCTCTCTCGGAGGACAACCTCAGCTTCAGCCTCAGCCCCCCACCACCCCACCCCCTCTGGGCTCAGGGTTCACCAGCAGCACTGGGAGCTGCCTGCTGCCTGCCAGCATTCCTCAAAGCTAGGGAACTCCCATACACACACACACACACACACACACACGTGCACGAGCGTACAAACTAATGAGCACACACATGTCCACACACTCACTTATGTCCCCACAAACACACACACACACACACACACACACACACACACACACACACACACACACACACACACACACACATCCACATGCTCACTCGTGGCCACATACACATCCACATGCCTCACTCATCTCCAGACAAACACACACACACACACACACACATTTTTACACCAAACACACACATTTGTATAGAGACACATAATATGCACACACTCATGCATTCACTAAGATATCTTTTGTATCCCTTCGCTCAGCCATTTCACAGAGGAGCTTGATGAAGGAGTGTATATGTGTCTACACGTGTGGCTGGTGATGTGGACGTGTGGTAGGGCCCATTTATCCACCTGACTTCAGCACTGCTGTGGTCCAGGAGTTTGTGTGTGTGTGTGTGTGTGTGTGTGTGTGTGTGTGTGTGTGTGTGTGCGTGTGTGCGTGCGTGTATGGTACAGGAAAACACTATGCTGGACAGACATTTGTGAGTAGGTGTCACAGGACAGGACTGTGTTGGCCAAGTTAGAGTAGTGCTTTTGTGTGTGTGTGTGTATGTGTGTGTGTGTGTGTGTGTGTGTGTGTGTGTGTGTGTGTGTGAGTGCGTGTGTGAAATCTCAGCTGTGTGAATACGATTTCCAAACCAACACTCCCTTTAATCCTTTTGGTTCCGCTGTGATAGAATCTTTCAAATTCAATTAGAGTTTCACAGGCTTCTTTAGTCACTCTGCTGTGTTTACATCAGTGTGTGTGTGTGTGTGTTTAGTTAAATATATACTGTGGTTTGGTAGTGGTGTGACATACCTAATGCCTTGGTACTTTTTAAGTAGCACTTGCTGCAAAGTTCTGTGCAGTTTACTTCCTTTATTTGAGTTACACAGTTAAATCATATGCTGTAGCCTAATTGTGAATTATCACTAGTAAATGATTGTTTTTTTGTTTTTGCTTTTTTTATTGTAGTTTTGTACCGCCATTGCTATTAACTTCTATTAAAAGCACATTGTGACTTATTTCAAAGTTGCTTTGAGACAAAAGTGTTCGCTAAGACATCAACATAAATAAATAAATAGGGTGGGTGGGGAGGTGGGGTGAGTGAGTCAGGGAGTGAGTGAGGAGGGGAGTAAAGAAAATGAGTACAAAAGAAAGGAAGAAATAAAGGAAAGATTGATTGAAAGAACAGACAAATGAGGGATCCAAGGTGTTAAGGGTTCTGGGCATTGGTAAGGCTGGTGTAGGAGATCTTTTGGCTCAGCAGAGTGAGGGTGGCATCCGTCCCTGTGTGTCTGTTACCACCCAGCCCTATTAATTAAATGTGTGTGTTCATGTGTGTATGTGTGTGTGTGACTTTGCTGACACTGTCCCAGGGTGGCAGATCTCGTGTTAGGTCAGTGCATGACGCAGATAAACTGGGATTGTGTGGCCTGCATGCCTGTCTGTGTGTGTTTATGGGTGTATGTTTGTGAGTGTATGTGTTTTTGTGTGTAGATGCATGTATGTGTTTGCGTGTTTGTGTGTGTGTGTGTGTGTGTGTCGATATCTGTGTTTGTGTCATTCGATTTAAAAAGAAAAGGCAATGAACACCAATTCAAAGAATTTTATTTTTCTTTAAGCAACTTCCTGTCTGGAAAGCACTACAAAAGCAGTACAGAAGCAGAACATGTCCATGCCCAACACATCCCTACTCACTCATGCGTCCTAATATTCACCTACATATACATACACAACCCAGACAGCCAACCTTAGGGGGCCATATACACACTTAGAAACACACCTGCCATTAGATAGTAGAGTTGTTAAGTGCATACAGTATACCATCACCAGTATACCAACTAGTGAAAGCTGTTGGCACAATCAGTTAAAACCTATACATAAAACATAAACAACTTAGTAGTGGGACCTCGTGAAAGTGTAATTAAATTTGAATGTGCTCTTTCAAAAACTGAGTTGTAACAAGAGTTGTTAGCAACATCCACCAGGTTAGCAAATTCTAGTGCCTCTGATTGATAAAGGACACTTTCCACCCATACTCACATTGTTTGACTATCAGACGAATTTAGAGTTGCAATAACTGTTAACCAAGTAATTGATTAATTGGTGATAGTTAAAAATCATTGGCCAGTTCAAAAATTAGTTAACTATATACTGAATATTTTAAAGTATGTTGTAAAGAAAAGTAAAAATGTGTAAAAAGTTAAAATTAGCAAGGCAGTTAAAATTATTGGTAACACTTTGGAGTAAGGGTACACAAATTATCATGACTTCATACATGCATGATTTGCTCATGAGTTTTGCAAGATTAATGAATTATTCCTCCCTTATTAAATCATGAGTCATTATTAGTCTGGGCAATTAATCAAAAAATTAATCAAACTGACAGCCGTAATTAATTGACCGTGATCAAGCACATGACTACTGATCGTTGTTTATTATTACTGTTATTATTATTTATTTAGTAATTTTTTTCTTTATATTTGGTGCATTCCACTGTGTGTTTATGTACTGTTCCTTGAGCGCACACTATCATATGCGTTGTCATGTAAGTCTACCCAGCCTTTAACATCTTTACATTAAATGGTTAAATTCGATCTCATGTCTTCAAAGTACTTTTTTTAGTACTGTGGTCTATGTTAGTCTATGGGATTTTTTAACAGGTAGGAACGCTGCCACTAGGTTCGCTGGTTTTCACTTTCCCTTCCTGTAGATGGCGCACTATGCGGCCTACAGAACAGCAATCAGTCAAGCACTTCTTCTGCACTTTCTCTTCAACGTACAACGTTTGGACATGCCTTTAGTGAGTTACTGAACTTTGGTTTGTAAAACCATAAAAGTACATCCATGAAACTAAATATTTCACGGAATCCGTTTTAAGTTGATGTTCAACTCGACACAGTGTTGGGAGCAAGAAGGAAAAGTTGAGTTTTATCGCCTTGAGAACTCTGGTAGGCACTCGTGTTCTGCTAGGTCGGATCTTGCTAGTTTGCTAACCAAGGCGATTAGCATCAAACTTGCTTATTGGGGGGAGTACAATACCTTTTAAAAGCAGACGGAGTAAACGTAAGACCGTTGAACACGATTTATTACGGATTTTGGTAATGATAATCCTAGTTGTAAGAGAGTTTTGTGTGTGGTATGAATGTTAATGTTTTACCCTAGCTGGAATACCATCGTTTCATGTAGATAAAAGTGGCTAATGCCGTTGTATGCTAACAGCGTGATAAACACTGTATCAGCAAAGCTAAAAATAAATAAAAAATAAATAAAAATAGCGCTCTGAACCGTTAAAAGAGACGTGGCACTTACTTTGTTTACATTAAGCCATTTGGTTTAAGCCAAATCATGAGTAATGTTTTTTTCATGGAGCTGCATGGTATATCCATTTCATTTGTAGATTTTGTACAAATTAAAACGGGTAATAAGTGATTAAGAAAAAACACTTTTAAGTTAAAAAGTATATTTTTGCTTAATTTGTTGACAGTGTTTATACTGTTACTATTATTAATGTTATATTGTTTGTGTAAAGACAGATACATTGCATTGTATTATAAATAAAGCCTTGTTACCATTGTTAATACCCAGATATTAGCAATGAGGACCTGGATCCAAACATAATAAATTTGTGTCTTTTAGCGATTGCCAATATACCGGTATTACCATGTCATTCAACTGTGGTGATAAAAACTACCGTATATCCACCACTTTAGCTGGAGGGAGCACAGACATGATGAACTCATGATCTACTAACCTTTAATTCATTTTTTCCCAATAAAATGCATTTCATCCGCTTTGATGAAAGCTACCGTAAATCCAAAACTTTAGCTGAAGGGGCACAAATTTGATGAACTAATGAGAGGCTAATGCGCCATTCATAACAAATGCATAGATGAGAATATGGATGTTTGTATGTTCCCAGAATAAATAAGGAACTCTAACTCAATGTCAATTTGTTTATTCGTTCATCATCAGGAAGTCATGCATGAACTTTGAATGAATACATGCATACATTCTGTATGAACTAGAAACCTTACAAAGAAAAAATAAAGCACAAAATTAAAAACACATAAAACACATGCAAGAAGGGATGGGCTGGAACAGAGCAATCAAAGTGAGTAGGCAATCTGGAACAGGTGAGTTTTGAGTTTGGACTTGAAAAGAGTCAATGTTATGGATGTCCGGTGGGAGAGACTTTCAGAGTTGGGGAGCAGAGTGGCTGAAAGCTCTGTTCCACATAGTACTACTGAGGATCAGCGGGAGGGGTGGCAATGTGGAGAAGATCTGACAGATACAGAGGACTTCTAACTAATTTATAACTTGATGAATTCAAGTAAATTGACATTGCATTCCACAAATTGAACTAACCAGGTCTTTGAAGAATCATGAATTCATCATGATCATGCCTAATAAATGCTTATTCATGATAAGTTCCCTATAGTAAGTAATGCTTTAGCCGATGTTTTGTCTTTGTATGAGGTCACAAATGGCAGAATTTATGTTCAAACATGAATTCATGTTGATTCATGATGACTCGTAATTTATTAAGAGATGAATTAATCCATGAATCATGCACATATTTGATTGTGATTCCAGCCTTTGTGAAGTATGATTCAAACTGTTTCTCTGGCAGAGCAGAGAGCATCAGTTAATGAATGGCAGAGTTGATGAACCAGTAAGAGTCTCTGGTCTAGTGGAATTACAGATCATAGGGACCTCTTAAAAGAGCTGCAGGAACTTTAATGATCCTCTAGAGATTTAATTGCAATGTCAACGTGCACATACACATGGACGCGAGCACACACATCTACACACGAGCACACACGTCCTAAGAACCATTCAGCGTAAGAGATTTTTTATGGATTCTTATTAAGATATGAAAATGATTTATCGTTGATAACTGAGGTCATAAACAAGGGTGCGCAAGGGCATGGCACGCATACAAACACAGACACACGCACACTCTGTTGCTTTGGTATGAGTGGGGGATGCGGGCATTCTTGGTGTAGTGCCCAGAGTGTGTTGCTATGGAGAGGCGTGTTGGTGATACTAGAGAGAGGTTTGTGTGTGGAGAAAGTGGTGTTGGTGAGACAGGGCTGAAAAACAACACGAGCAGGATGGAGCCTCCAGCTAGAGACCCAGACAAAACTCAGGAGACTTGTTCATTTCTGAACATGCTTTTGACACGTTTTGATTTCAGCGAACATTTATTCATTTGCTCTACACATATATTGAACAAATATTTTAATCTAAAGTTAATTTACAGCACATATTTCGGTGACGACTTACTTGGACAGTCATCAAATTATACTTTACAGACATACTTTTACATAATCAAATTATACGTTACAGACATACTTTTACATCAAAAAAGTATATCTTTTACAGATATACTTTTTTGACATTTAACTATGATCTTGCTAATTGTTTAGCCGACTGAGTATCAATTTAACCATGTTGCTAATACTCCTAATACCTAATCATTACCATAACCATACACTGTAGTTATTAGAGACACACTTAAACAGATAGTTTAATCATAACGTTAGCATCAGTACTATAGGGGACCGTCACATAGTTGTGATCCATGTTTGTATTTTCATTAGTAGCATGAGATTGTTTCTTGGGAATCCAACCCATGACCCTGGGCTTGTAGGCTCCAAATGTAACTGTTAGGCAAGGTCACTTGATCAGCTGAGCCACAGAAGACCAATACAGTTACAGGATGCATGATGTAGATCAACAACAGTATCATAATGTGTCATGGTGTAATATGGTGTAAAATAAGAATTTTATGAGTACAACCCCCCTCGCGGAGTCCCATTTTTTAATGAATGTGGAATTCATCTGAAATTTAAGCAGTGCAGTCTTCACAATGAGGCCATTAGTCAAATCTGTTGTTGTCTTTGGTGCTGCTCAGAACAATCACTTGACAAGAGGCTTTTACTGATCTTACACTCACAGAATGTAAACACTATTTTAAATGCAATATAAGCTATACATCAAAAAACAACCACTAAAAATGCAAACTCAAAAACTTTTCCTCAGTTTAAAACACTTAGAAACACTTCTTATTGCTAATAATCAAAAATCTGATGTGCCAGTTTGTAGAAGAGATTCTCAGCTAAAGGACTTTCAATTACTTTTTTTTTACCACACACACACACAACCTTTTGAAGGACAACTTTATTAATAATCACTTCTTAATTTTATTTTTTCAGTACATTGACAATCCAATGATATTACATTCACATTTAAATCAATGCATCCATAATCCACCCTATTTTGGCTCATACATAATATTTCAATTTTTAAAGGCACACTTGGTGCCAATAAGCACTTCCACTTACTTCAGTACAAACTTTGCCACTGTGACTTTGTCTGCAGTGGTACTGTGATGTACACTTCATGCCCATTAAACACACACACACACAAGGATCAGATCACCATTAACATTTCTCTGCTTCAGAAAATGACCCTTCAGAGCCTGAGTCAGCTTTTAGGTGGGTCATCTCACGGTCTCTTAAGTTTTTCTCCAGCACCCCAGTAGACAGCTTACACCTCTCTCCACTAGGGAGTCTCACACTGCATCTTATGCAGACGAGTGCAGAGCCTGTTGATGCAGCCGTTTTGTTTGAGAGAGGGGGGGCGGTGGCTAGGGTGCCCGGTGTGACACAGACAAAAGGCAGCTGAAGCTTGTGTAACCAATATATTTGGCATTTGTTGTCCTAACAACGTATAACTTGCCATTGCAGTTACTCGTGCCATTACCAAGACATCAAATTTGAGCACAGTGGAACGAATGGTTCCAGAGTTGTGCGTGGAACAGACAGAGTGATGCACAGAGACAGACGTTCCTTGCATTTATCATTAGATATTGAAAGATTCAAGTCTTTGCATAAATCTACAAGTCTTGCAACATATTTTTACAGCTTGAGTAGCAAAGTCTTTCTGGAAATAACTCTTGTAGACATTTCCAACTATTCTCCACGAGCACCCCTGACACAACACGTATTATGGTATGTGTTTCATTGTCCTCATCTGAAATTTCAGCAGTGCAGTCTTCACAATGATATAATCAATCAACTCTGTAATAAACTTTGGAGGACCGCACTCTCGTTCTTTTTTGTATTGATTTATTGGGCCATGAAACGTGCGCGTTTCAGCAGTAGGCCTAACACGTACGTTTGCTGGGCATGCTCCAATAAATCAATACAAAACAGAACCAGAGTGCGATCCTTCAAAGTTTATTACATGTTTGGTTGTTTAACTTGCACCCAAAGAAACATCTTTACACTCGGGAGTTGTGTGCGCCTGTTGTTTGTAACCATCAATCAACTCCACAGTCATTTCTCTGGTACTGTTCAGTGATGTTTTCCAATTCAAGTTTGTAATGGACAGTTTTTTTTAAACGATAGCTGCATCTAGCCTGAATCTGACCTGTTACTGTTGACCAAAAACTAATTTTAGCCAATCCGCTTTTACCTGCTTCATATCCCCCACACATTTCTAGTGCTTGACCTCGCAGCACGTTGCATTTTTCTGTGGGGTTGAGTTTGAGCATTTTAACGTCTAGGATTGGAATATTGTTAATATATATTAGTGTGACTTAACAGCATAGTTAGCTACACTACCATACTTCAAATCTTAACATTAATGACACATTTATGTATATATAAAACCACAAATTACCATTGACATAACCCGGCAGAACAGATGCTAGCTAGCATACCAAATGCTACAGTACTTCTGTAGCCTACCAAGAAGAAACAAGAAATCATTGCAAAGGTTAGTTAGCTTGGTAATTGAATTTGTTCTCAGATGCTTACCTTAATTACGGTGAATTTTCACTCTCAGGGAAAACCACTGAATTTGCTTAGAGTTAATCTAAAAATCCTGATGTCTCTTCCCTCACTTACAATTTTATACCTGCATGTAGGTTCTGTTGGCAACATTTTACTTTAACTTCTCAGTTTTTATTCACCCAAATCTAAAAAAAAAAAAAATCGAAATTATCGTCACGTTGAGGTTGTATTTTGAATCAAATTTACAACAGCATTTGTAGACAGTTCTTATAACTGTCAGTGTATGAAGAATTTTTTTTGCAGTGTATGAATGCCTGTTTATAAGTTCATGACAAATGTTTAACATGTAACCTGTCTAACTACATCATTTTGTTGTGTAGGCCTATATGAGATAATATTTGTAAACAAATGGGACAAAGACAGGGAGTGTGGCAGTAGTTAGGCAGAGAAAGAGAGGGAGAGGAGAGAATGTGAGAGAGACCGATAGAGAATGGATGGCATGGGAGAGGGAGTAGGAGAGAGAGGAAGTAGGAACCAGAAAGAGAGATGAAGGATGAGGATGAGAGAGGGGGTTACATAGAGTAGGAGAAAGAGAAAAGGTAAGTAAGAGAGAGAGGGAAGGAAAGAAAAAGAGAGAAAGTGACAGACAGAGAGTGAGAGTGGCAATACAAGGGCATAGGGAGGGACAGACAGAGAGGGAAAGTGAATGTAGGCGTGCTGCCCAGATAGCTATCGTTGGGGGATGCTCCG
>CM059270.1:15979663-15994663 GCA_030347295.1 Setipinna tenuifilis
GCCTGACTTCACACTGTTGAGAAGGAGAGAGAATGAAAGAGGGAGAGAGAGAGAATTCGAGATATATATATAGAGAGAGTGAATGAAAGGAGAGAGAGAATTAGAGAGTAGGAAAAATCTTAATGTCTTAATGTCTTTTTGTGGTTTGTCTATCTGTGTCTCCCATGTCAAGCTGCCATGCTGACAAAACTAAATGTAGTTACTGTTGTGGTCAGAAGTTTAAATACTCTCATCATGAGCGTGATTGTCATATTAAGTTAAAGCTTTAAATGTCTTACTTGAACCATTCTTTTTCCAGGGTGGAATAATAATGCAACATTCAACATAAGTCATTTTGAAAAGCCCCAAATTAATATTCCCATGACGTGTGCATGTAAGCGTCTGACCACAGCAAAACATAAAAAGAATCTCATTCTTCCACACATTCTCTCTGTCTCTCTCTTCTCTTCCTGTACCTCCTTCTTTATGACTTTCTAAAGAGTATATGCCCTTCTGCCGCTCTGTCTCTCACTCTCTGTCTTTGTTGGTTTATAACCTCTCCCCTGTTTCTTTATTATTGTTTCATTTAGTGTGTCACTCTGAAGCCTTTAGCTTTAATTGTTCTCGACTTCTCCCACCACTAACTCCTCCATAGATGAGTAATATTTGCTGTGTGTGTGTGTGTGTGTGTGCGTGTGTGCGTGCATGCCAGCGAGTTCATGGCACTCTGAAGAGGAGTGGATGGTCTGTAAGAGCTGCTGTCCACTCCCACCTCCCCGAACCCCCCGCCCCCACACACACACACACACACACACACACACACCCACCCCGCACGCACACACGAACACACACACACCCACACAGTGTAATTTTCTTAGTGCCCACTCCCATGTGAACACCCAATCTCCCGTCATCACACTAAATTTTACATTTACATTAAAAGGAAGTCATGTCCAAATAGGGACTTGTGTCCAGAAGAAGAACACATCACTTCAGCTGCCCCCGTGAAAAAAACCCTGCCATCCCTGAGTGTCCTGGCCTGTCTCCGGCTCTCTCATCTTGACTGAACCCACTGCAAGGGTTTCACCATTATGGCTCATTGTCACAGAGCCACTGCCAGGGGTGTTGCCATTATGGTTCAGCAGGCTCAGACTAATGAGGTCGATGCCCCAACACCTCCACCTGTGTCCAATTTCGATTGGCTAATTGGCTGATTGTCTTCCGTAAACACAAGCCATATAAGGGCGTGTCTTTAGTTTTTAAAATTCTTGCACTAAGGATGGGTCTGAGTAGGACTAAAAATGTTAATTTCTCAGGAAGTAAAAGTGTTTACTGTTTGCATTGGCAGAAGAAGTCGGAGTTGTTTCTAGACTGAGCGTGGATTACTTTTGGAACCTATACACACCCGCAAGGCCTACAGTTGTCAAAGGGGTAATACCCTTCCTAAATCCACATTAGCTGTTGCAGACCCTCTGAAAGTGTTTGACCATTATACTGTTTTAGTATTATTGTAGCTCAGCTGTCTTGGACCCACTGACCATTTGACCATTATGGCTTAGCTGTCTGACAACCACTGGAAGCTTTTCACCATTTCAGCTTAGTTGTCTCAGACCTACTGGAAGCATTTCTGACTGACCAAGCAAAGTCTGTTTTCTCTAATTTTCTTAATCAGTTAGTTTTGTTTGTTTTGTTTGGGTTGTACCTTGTTGCCTGTTTTGTTTTGTTCTGAATGGCAGTTTCATTAATCCTTAGATGAGTGTCACTTTCATCGATGGAGAGCTAGATGTTTTTACTGTGTCCTTGGGCTGAAAATATGACACTGGCGCACACACACACACACACACACACACAGATTTGTAATTTACATTCTACAGATCTCATCCTTATTCTGCAGATATCACTTCTGTGAACAGTGTTGCCAAGCCCAGCATAAATCAAGCTCCCCTCCCCTTTCACACACACACACACACACACACACACACACACACTGCTTTGAGATGACATATGGATCGTGGCAATGATCATGCAATTGTGTATCGGTAAGGGCGTGTGTGTGTGCGTGTGTGTGTGTGTGTGTGTGTGTGTGTGTGTGTGTATTTGTGTTCGTGTTTGCATAGTAAATGTATGTGGTATGACTTTACTCTTGTATAGGTTAGTCTAAGCAATATTTTAGCAGAGATTTTGGGAGGGGCATTTGAAGCGTACAGTATGTGTGTGTGGTGGGGGCTGGGGGGTGGGGGGGCATAGCCCTCCCTCGGTTATTTGGGGTCATCATACAGCATTAGGAGGCAGTCACGTCCAAATAGGGACTTGTGTCCAAAAAAAGAACTTTTTGTAAGAACTACTTGTAGTAATGAAAGTAATTATGCTGTTTCGCTGGGTGGGGCCATTGTATATTTCCGGACATGGAAAATGATGTTGGAAGTCCTGGCATGGCCTTGTATACAGTATTCCCATAGTAGTGTGTGTGTATGTGTGTGTGTGTGTGTGTGTGTGCATGTGTGTGTGTGATCATATGTATGTGTGAGAGAGAGTACCCCATACACACAAAAAACAAGAAGCAAAACGAGTCTTGATGTGGACTTCATGTAAGTTTAGCCCAGGGTATATTTCATTTCTTTCTCAGTAAAGCCAACCATTGCACACATGATTTTTGACTAAATCATGATTAATTATTAATCAGTAAACAAAATGCATTGATGTTTGGAGTGGTAAACAGTCTTAAGCATAATTTTGCTGTAATAAACTGTTATGTATTGCCCATATGTGATATGTGATATGTATTCCCCATGATTAACCCCTCTTTGTCGTGGCTGACTTTATTCATTTTATATTCTTTATCTATAAATGGACATCCAGTTAAGTTTCAGCGCCCCTTAGAACCCATCATTTGGTTTACAGTTGAATTATACCTTCTTGATGCTTGGTAAAAAAAACCCTACTTGACTTGGGCAATGCATGCTGGGAAATGGAGTCATTGTAGTGCTCTTGTGCTAATACTACTGCCTACTGCTCACTCTGTTTCTCATGTCTCCTTTCCTCCCCTCTTCATTTTTTTTAATCTGCTCTCTCCATCCTCGTCTCTTCTCTTGTTCTGTTCTCCCTGTTCTCTTCTCTTGTCTTCTTTTCTTGTCACCTCTTCTCTCCTTTCTCCTCCTCTCCTATCCCTCTGTCTCTTTCACTGTAAAGGCCCTCTCCATGACTAACAAAATGAACAGACTTAAGTCTGACTAAAATTAGTCAGTTAGTGTTGTGAAAATAGTTGCTAATTTCATACCACATGTATTTTATTTAAATCAAATGTATTATGTATTAAACTATTTTTATTAGGGAGCCTTTCGCCACACACAATCTCTCCTCAGAGCTAGTCCTCCTTGCAACCACCCCACCCACGCCCACCCCTTCGTCTGTCTCTCCCATTGTATGGCCTACAGTAGATGTTCATGCAAGGTCTTAATTGTCAATAAACTAGTATACTGTAATTCTCTGTAGTTTAAACTGGCTGTAATGAAAACTAATTCACTGACCTAGCAAAGTCTGTCTAATGTTATACCATGAGCCAGACTCCAAGGGTCAGCTCAATGTGCTCTCTGGTTGCACATGATGGCTGTAATTGATGTGCGAGACATTCTGGCTCGATGGCTGATTGTGTACTTTACCCATTGTTTAAATTAAGCCCCCGTAGCTATCTTCCTTTTCCCCTCTCTCTTAAGCCCCGTCCTAGTGAATCTCTCTCTCTCCCTCTCCCTCTCTCTCTCTCTCTGTCTCTTAATCTCTTTCAGTCTCTATTTCACTACATCTCTCTCTCTCTCTCTCTCTCTCTCTCTCTCTTTCTCTCTCTCAGCCACTCTCTTATTCCTTCTCTTTGTGCTTCACCCCCCCCCCCCTCTGTTTTTATTTCCTTCTCTTTAAATCCTGTTCTTAATTCTCCAGTGGCTGTGTTTTCCAATGGCTCTGAGACCCTGAGCTGGTGTGCAGCTTGAAGAATTAACAGACCCCCCTCTGTGTGTATGTGTGTGTGTGTGAGTGTGTGTGTCGCAGTGTGTTTATGCATCCATTTGTGTTTGTGTGTGTGTGTGTGCGCACATCCGTCTGTGTATGTGTTTGTGTGTTTTTTTGTTTCTTGTTCTTTGTGTGTATGTGTGTATGGGGTATTCTTTCTCTGTCTGTCTCTCTCGCTCTCTCTCTCTCTCGCTCTCCCTCTCTTTCTGTATTAGTGTGTGTGTGTGTGTGTCTATGGGTTTTGAAAGGCCCGGATGTAATCAGCATGTGATCCGGCTCCGGGCCCACTCTACTCCGGGCCAGGATTTCCAGCCGACCCGGGCTGTGTGCCACTGCCTCTCCAGGGACAGTGCAACACCCTGGCTGCCTGGCTGAGACAGGGATGGCACTGAGCGCGCTCACACAGACCCACTGAGGAAGAGAGACGGACAGTTGAGTGGAGAGGAGAGGAGGAGAGGAGAGCGGAGCTTATGTTAGCTTAGCTTAGCCTAGCCTAGCCTAGCCGCAGCAAGCTAGCAAGCGCTCAAGCAGAAAGTATCAGGCGCTAATCTGGAGGCTGCCGGTGCCTTTTGTCCTCTCTGGCCATCAGTATTCAGAGCGCAGCAGGGGCAGACCCGGCGTTTAGTCCCTGAAAGAAGGGAGGGAGGGAGAGAGAGAGAGAGAGACATAGGAAGAAGGTGGGAGAGAGAGACAGAGGAAAAAAAGAAAAAAAAATCAACATAAAATCAGAAAAATCAAAACAGAAGAAAAATTATTAGCCCAAAGCAATGTGTTGTGTATGAGAGAGGGGGAAGCAAGAATAGATAGACAGAGAGACAGCTGGAGCAGCCAACAGGAGTGGAGGAGGGGAGGAGAGAGGGAGCGAGAGAGAGAGAGAGAGAGGAAGGGGGGGAGAAATAATTAAATAAGTGGTGCGGAGGAGAGAGGAGAGGAGAGGAGAGGAGACGCTTGCTGGCGAGCGATCGAGCGAGCAAGAGAAAGACTATTGGGATAGATAGAGAGAGAGAGAGAGAGAGATAGCGAGTGAGTGAGTGAGGGAGAGAGAGATAGAGGAGGGGATGCTCGATGCTGGTCGGCGTGCCGGTTCTGCGTGTGGCTTCCTGGATGACAAGGAGGCAGTGAGAGAATAAGGAACCACTAACCCTCCGGTGAGGCTTCTCTTTCTTCCTTCCTTCGCGTTTCTGCGTAAAATCTGCCCCTGTCAGGCGGGGTGTGTGTGAGCGTGTGTGTCTGCAGCCGTGTCCTGGGTGTGCAGCCATATGCTCGTGTGCGTGTGTGTGTGTGCGTGTGTGGGATCGTGTGTGTGCTTGGTGTTATGAGGGGACTGGTAGTCTGGCTCTTCATCTCGATAGCATCATGCCGTCATATTCTTCCTCTTCACCCCCCCCCAACAACCCACCACCCCCCACCCCACCCCACCCCCGCCCAATCTGGCTCTGTGCTTTCATGTTTCTCTAGTGGTGGTACCCTGATGTGTGCCCTGGGGTGTGTTTCTGTTGGCCCAGGGCTTTGTGTGTGTGTGTGTGTGAGAGAGAGAGAGAGAGAGAGTGTGTGTGTTTCAGTTGGCCCTGGGCTTTGCTGGTCATGCTGACATCCTTCGAGGGGCTCTGTAGCCTGTCACTGCGAGTAGCTGTTGGTGTGTTAGCCTCTGCGAGTGTGTGTTTGTGTGTGTGTGTGTGAGAGAGAGAGAGTGTGTGTTGGGGACTGCTTAAGAATCTGTGGAGCAGCTTACTGCCTACCACCATTAGGTCAAATGGGTTGATGTTGATGTGCCACAGTGAAAGGTCCGTGAGTGTGTGTGTGTGTGTGTGTGTTTGCATCCCTCCATTGCTCTCCCATGCTCTCTCATTCTCATCAAGACACAAAGGAGAAGCTGTCGAAGGATGTGCTGAAAGAAAGACAGAAGGAGAGCAGAAGAGAAGAGAAGGAGTGTCTTTCTTTCTTTCTTTCTGCTTCCTCTGTCTGCCGCACCTGAGGAGTGTCTGTGTGCGTGTGTGTGTGTGTGTGTGTGTGTGTGCGCTGCAAGGGATGATGGTCTGGCAGACAGCTTTAAGCGTGTGATTGATTGGCGTTACGTAATTGGCCTCCTGCTGTGTAGTGTAGGTAGTGAGTCCCGGGCAGGCGGTGAGACGATGGTGATGCTGCCGCTCTGTTGCTATGCCTGAGAGTGGAGAAGGAGCTCGGGGTGGGACAGACACACACTCTCACACACACACACACACACACACACACAGAGGAGGTGTACTGTAGCACCATGCTAAGCTTGGCACTACCCTGCTTCCCATTTTCCTTCTCTGTCTCCCTCTCTTTCTGTAATTGCCTCTCTTTCTTCCTCTCTGTCTATTCCTCTCCTTCTCTCTCTCTCTCCCTCTCTGTCTGATTGTCTCGCTTTCTCCATCTCTCCCTCTCTGTCGCTTCCTCTCTTTCTCCCTCTCTGTCTGTTCCTCTCTTTCTCTTTCTCTATCTCTGTCTCTTCCTCCTTTCTCTCTCTTCCTCTCTGTCTCTAATTTTCGCATTTCCTCCCTCTCTCCCTCTCTGTCTCTGATTGCCTCTCTTTCTTCCTCTGTGTCTCTTCCTCCTTTCTCTCTCTCCGTCTCTGATTTCCTCTCTTTCTCCCTCTCTCCCTTTCTCCCTCTTCCTCTCTCTTTCAAGCGGCGATAGATCTGTCACGAGGTGCCGTATTGTCCTGTGTCATCTGTGTGGATGGCTTAGAGTAGCTCTCATGCATAATTCACTCTCTCTCGCCCAAATAATTAGGGTGACGGTCGTAATTGTTGGGGTGGGGGGCATTTACTCCCCCCATGGACACCACCCCCCCCTCCCATATACACCCACCCCTCCACCCCCCACCCCAAGGTCTCCTTGGGAGCGCACCCAAACACGAGGCATGCAGTCTGGCTGGTGGGCTGGGGAGCTGACACAGAGGGGAAATGTTTGTTCTGCACCGGGTGTGTGTGTGTGTGTGTGTGTGTGTGTGTGTGTGTGTGTGTGTGTGTGGGATTGTGTGTGTGTGTGTGTGTGTGTGTGTGTGTGGGAGCGTGGGACAGGCTGTGACATTAGCAGATGTGGAGACACAAGGCACTGCTTTCCCCAAATCTCCTTTTTTGTCATTCTGTCTTTCTGTTGCTCTCTGTTTCTCTCTCTCCACCCCTCTCTCTCTCTGTCACTTTGTCTGTCCTTATATCTGTCTCTGTCTGTCCTTATGTCTGTGTCTCTATCTAGCTCTGATTCTAATTCTGTCCGTTCCATCATTTTCTACTTTTTCGCCCTCCACTCCTTCCCAGTTTTATCCACTGTTCTCTCATTCTCCCTCCCCCTCTCTCTCCCTTCTCTTTCTGTCTTGTCTCTGTGAGTTTCTGGGGATCTCCTGCAGACAAAGGGGAATTGTTTGCTGTAGGTTGCTCTGCAGGCTCTGTCTGAATGATGCTCCTTGTCAGAGGTGTGTGTGAGTGTGTGCGTGAGTGTAAGTGTGTGCGTGAGTGTAAGTGTGTGCGTGCATGTGTAGGTGTGTGAGTGTGTACGTGTGTGAGTGTGTGTGTGTGTGTGTGCGTGTGTATCCATTCATCACCAGGGCAGTTTGTTGATTGATTGATTTGATTAATTTATTGATTTTTTCCCCCTTTTGTCTGGTGGCCTTCTTCTGTCTGACCATCACTCAGCCGGACTCAAAGGGGGGAGCAGGTGGTGGGGGGACATTGAGTCTGTGTGTTTGTGTGTGTGTGCGCGCACAGGCTTGTGTGTGTGAAAGGGGCTGGGTTTGGTATTTTAGTTGTAGTCTACAACTCTGCTTGTAGATGTGAAATTGTGTCTGCTGGTCAGTGCTTCAGATATCTAAATCTCTATCAAATGACCCCCTCATGCCAGCTCTGAGAAGCTCTAAAAGTCTCTTGTTTCATAGCACACTGCCCAGACTGGCCAACACACAGCTCACACACCAGCCTCTCACCTCACAGTCCTCATGTAGTTGGGGCAGGTGTGTGTGTGTGTGTGTGTGTGTGTGTGTGTGTGTGTGTGTGTGTGTGTGTGTGTGTGTGTGTGTGTGTGTGTGTGTGTGTGTGTGTGTGTGTGTGTGTGTGGCAGCGTTTAGCATGGGTGACTCTCCTCATCTGATTTGCCCTTGGCTTGTCTGTTGTTCTCTACATCCCAGCCCTCTATTATGCTCTGTGGTGAGGAGGTCTGCTGGTGTTTAATGTGGATGGGGCTGTGGGTGTGTGTATGAGTGTGAGAGTGAGCATATATGCATGTGTGTGTGTGTTTTTGTGAGTGAGTAGCTGCCACATATGAACCTACAGCATATGTCTCCAGTGTGTGTGTGTGTGTGTGAGTGAGTGAGTGAGTAGCCATAAGTGGTGCCATTTATGCTCATCTGTCTAAGTGTTGGTATTTCAGCCTCATTGAGCATTTACAGCCATGTTCATATAGACAGGACCCCTCTTACACACAGACACTGATACGGGCACAGAGACGCCACACACACACACACACTTATACACACACACACACACACAGACACACACACACACACTTGTACACACACTTATACACACATACACTCTTCCACAGCCACAGATATAGATAGAGCTGCAGAGATAAGGCTTAGATGTACAGTACAGCTTTGGGTCCTTATAGGCTTAGACAGGAAGTAGAGGAATGTGCAGCCGAGCCAGATGAGGGCTGAACTGACCCAGAGTCAGTTGCAAATTCAGAGAAACACTGAATAGTGTAGTACAGTAGTACCTTTAGCCTGTCAGTTGATCAGCTTTGCCCATGGTATTCTCATAAGTCAGAGACGATGTGCAGTGAGAATAATCTCTAACAGAGTGATGCTGGCCGCCAACACCCCGTCAGCGCATCAAGGTCAGCGCTGTGCACAGCACTGTCATAGCGTAAACTAATCATAATGCTAAATCACCATCAGTTCCAATCACAGTGTTATCATGTGGCATTATCATATTGTGCCTGCAATGTAGTCACAATATATCCAGCTTCCAGCTCTAGTTATCGCACTAGTCATATAATGTAACATGATCGTAATGCAATAACAGTGTAGTCACAATACAGCGGCCGCAAAGAGAGCAAAGCCAACCTGACTGTCTGACTGTGACTAGCGTGTAATCACTAGGAGGAGGGCTTGTTTGTCATCTATCACATCTATGGTCTGTTCTCTGCTTCATAAATCTATGGTGAGTGTTATGTTGCCTGTCCCATATATCTATGGTCTGGCTACTTCCTTGTGTGACACACACACACACGTGAGGTTGAGAGAACAGAATGTAGAGAGAGGATGGAATGTGGTTATCGCCATGGCAACCTACACACAGACATGCCACAGCAGGGGCTTGGGGCTTTGATTGACATGTCCCCAGCTGTTGCTTGTCATTTATCAGAGATCCGTCACACGATTGCTTCCTAGCCGCGTCAGCCAGCACTAATCTGCCAAACAGACATTTTTAATCAGTCACCTTGTAATGTCATTTCTGGTTGCCGGCGGCAACCATGGCCATGTCCCTTTTCGCGGTTTGTCACGTTGGCAAAGCGGGGATTGGTGTGGTTGGCGCGGTAACGTGTTGTGGCATGAAGCAGTGGCCACAAAACGGAGCCTTGCTGTCAAGATCGCGTGTGTGCCTGATCTGCCAGACCGATGATGACTTTTCCCACTAATCTCACAGGCGCAGAATACACACACACACATACACACACACACACACACACACACACAGACAAACACAGAGTACCCGTCAGGACCAATACTGCAGATGCAGAAGCCCATCAATAACACTAATTCATCACCATGATTAATATTATGACGCCCATGAGAATCAAGCCACCTAGTGTAAACATAAAAATGCATTTTTACACATTGCCGTATTTCCTTCCCATTCCTATGTATGTGTGTGTGTGTGTTTCTGTGGCTCTGTGTGTGCACTCGCCAGCCTTTGTACCTTTTTCTTTCCTTCTCTCTCACTTTCTGTGTACATATGTAGAGAACTTCTACCTGGTTTCTTGGTTTCCGGGACCGCATAACATCTGTATAGTATTTCAGACCTGAGGCTGGTGTGTGTTATCTTCCTTTGGAGAGATATTATTAAAGTATTGATTTCTAGAGCTTTCCGCGCTGGTCTCCTGCACCACTACAAGGGCAAGTGTTTTATTGGTGCACCGAGACAAAGATGGCATTTCCTCATTGTGCTGTGGTACTTGCGGTCGCCAACATGCTTGAAACACTAACAGCTAAAGCTCATACAAGCGCTAATTTGCCAAAGGCTGCAACCTGAGGAAAAAATGTATACACAAAAGCATGCGTACACGACGCACAAGGCACCTAAATTTGAATTATGTTTTCGTTTAACTGCATTTCTTTGCTTGTGATCTTGGGATCCAACCCACTGATCTACTCTGTGATTCACTTCATCCCCTAATGGTGCCTGCTGGTTGTCTCTGTGGTCCATTAATTTTGACTCATCAGTGTTTCTGTAAGAGTCCAGTGATTCGGCCTCCCCTTAAATCCATTGATGTCTTTTAAACCAGTCATGACTACATGGTAAGGTCTATAAGCTGTTTACGCCATGACTATAGGGTTAGCTATGTAATCTACATCAGCCATGAACATTACCTATAGGTTATGTAAGCTACATTAGCCATAAGCACATAGTTATACAAGCTATGTAAGCTGTATAGGCCATGACTATAGGGTTAGCTATGTAAGCTACATTAGCCATGAGCTCATAGTTAGCTATAAGCTATGTAAGCTACTTTAGCCATGAGCACATAGTTGGCTATAAGCTATGTAAGCTGTGTAAGCCATGACTATATGGTTAGCTGTGTAAGCTACATTAGCCATGAGCACATAGTGAGCTATGTAAGCTGTAAGAGTCACCCTGGGTGCAGGAGTTACTGGAGTGACATTAAGAGCGGTGACAAGTGGTGGGGTGGGGGAGTGAATCTGAGTGCTTTGACCAACAGTAGGGGGGATGAGTGGCACTGGGTGCTGTGGTTGACTTTGGGGTTTAAGAGTGAATGCAGTTGCAGTGTCAGGCAGTGGAGTTTAGGAGTGACAGTGGGTAGAGTGTCAGGCAGTGTGGTGTGAGAGTGACAGTGGGTAGAGTGACAGACAGTGTGGTTTAAGAGTGATGCTGTGAGAGTGAGACTGGGTGACGTGCTGTCAGTGGGCGTAAGAGAACACAGCTGCATGAGTGACGCTGTGTGTGGTGAAACACCGTGGCTGTGAGAGGCCATGAGAGGCACTGGGGGGTAAGTGTGACATTGAGAGCTATGACAGGCAGTGTGGTGTGTGAGTGACACTGGATGCAGGGGCAAGCCATAGGGGGTAAGTGTGACATTGAGAGTGGTGATCGACAGCAAGGCGTAAGAGTGAGGCTGAGTGTGGAGGGACAGGTAGTAGACAATAGGAGGGACACTGGGTGCAGTGATGGCTGGTGGGGTGTAAGGGTGAGTATAGTCAGGTGGTTGTGGTGGTTTTACAGGCGGTGAGGTGTAAAAGTGAATATAGTTGTGGTTCAGACCAGGAGCAACTAACACTACCACAGCGGTGGAAGTCATTCTTTTTCTATGGAGAAACTGTGAATTTGGTGATGTGAGCGACAGGGCTGTCAACAAAACATCTTGGGTAAACAGGGAGAAAAAGAAAAGTTAAAATCTAGTTCACTTTATCGTAATGAGCTATGTCACGATTTGGCAGTAACCATTTGGAACGTGTAGCTTTACTGAAAGCCATTAAATTGAAAGGTATGACTGAAAAGTCTGATGTTTCACATCATGAGCGAAATGAGTGGCATCAGTTACACTGAGCGTGCTGTTTTTGCGTCTTCAGCTGCTTCATCGTTTTAATAGCTGCCGTTCTGAACACACAGTAAGAGGGAATATAGTTGTGGTGGTTGCGGTGGGGTGTGAGAGGGAGTATTGTGGTGGTTGTGGGTAGGTTGTGAGAATGAGTATTGTGGTGGTTGTGGTGGGGTGTGAGGATGAGTATTGTGGTGGTTGCGGTGGGATGTGAGGGGGAGTATTGTGGTGGTTGCAGTGTGGTGTGAGCGTGAGTATTGTGGTGGTTGTGGTTGGGTGTGAGAGTGAGTATTGTGGTGGCTGTGGTGGGATGTGAGAGGGTGTGAGAGTTACTGCAGTGGGGTGTGAGAGTGAGTATTGTGGTGGCTGTGGTTTGGTGTGAGTGTGACTATTGTGGTTGCGGTGGGCTGTGAGAGTTACTCTCGTGTTGCGGTGGGATGTGAGAATGAGTATTGATGGGTTGTGGTGGGGTGTGAGAGAGAGTATTGTGGTGGTTGTGGTGGGATGTGAGAGGGAGTATTTTGGTGGGATGTGAGAGTGAGTATTGTGGTGGCTGTGGTGGGGTGTGAGACTAAATATAGTTGCGGTAACAGGCGGTGGTGGACTGCTGTATGCGAGTGAGGCTGTGTGGGTGCTGGGATAGGCAGTGGGGTGTGGAGCCGCTAGGTGAGCTAGCCGGCCTGCTGTATGAGAGTGAGGCTGGGTGCGGTGACAGGCTCTGGGCTTATTAGGGTGACAGGCCTGTGTTTAACTCCCCTCCCTGTGGCACAGGGCTGAGGTGGAGATTCCCATAGATGATGAGGACTAAATTAGCTTCTCCCACACACACATAAGCTCTCATCAGGTCTCCTTCTCTAGCTCTCTTTCTCTCACTCTCTCTCTCTCGCTCTGTCTCTTTCACTTTCTTTCTCTCTGCCCTCCCACAGCTCTCTCTCCTCGTCCCTCTTTTTTCTTTGCCTCTGTCCTTTCTGTCTCTGTCTCTTTCTCTCCTTTTCCGTTTCCTGTTTTGGTCTTTCTACATCCTCTCATCCTTATTCTCTGTCCTTCTCTCTTTCCTCACCCCTCTCTCTCTGTCTGTATCCTTTTCTCTATTTCTCTCATACCTCTACATCATTATCCCTTTTCACTTCATTCCTGTCTCTTCTCATTTTGAATCATTCTCTCTCTCTCCCTCGCTCTTTCCCTCTCTCCCACACTTTCTCATTAAGTGTGAGGTGTGTGTGTGAGTGTGAGGTGTGTATGTGTGTGTGTGAGGTGTGTGAGTGAGGTGTTATTTGTTCTTTTTTTCCTGATTAGTCCTCCTCTGCTCTTGTGACCTTGCTGTCTCTCTCTGCCCTCCTCACGACCAGCCAAAAACACCCACAGACTGCTTCTCTGCACACCCTGTCTGCACACACACACTCACACACACTCGCACACTCACACGCACGCACGCACGCACGCACGCACGCACAAACACACACACACACACACACACACACACACACACACATCCAAAGGCTCACAGCGGAGCATGTTGAAAAGTGGATCAAGAGCAAAGACAGCCTAGAGCGTGAGCTGACGTTTAGACTCCTCTCTTAAAATAGACACACATGGTGTCTTCCTCACATACCTTCACACTTTGACTTTCTCATTAACACACACACACACACACACACACACACACACACACACACACACACACACACACACACACACACACACACAACACACACACACACACACACACACACACACACACACACACACACACACACTATCTTCCTTACATACCTTCACACTTTCTCTCTCTCTCTCACACACACACACATACAGACTTTGGGCCCTATTTTGCCGCGGCGCATTGTGCATTCGCGACATGCGCACGCTGTCATTGCTATTCTGTGCCAGCGCAACGTTCATTTTTTCAGGCAAAAAATCACGTTGTCTAGATAGCAGATGACATTGCGCCGTGACGGGCGGCTCAGCGAAAAGAAGAGGTGTGGTCTGGCGCAAAGCGCACCAGATGCTATTATGAGGACGTATAAACCATTTGCGCTTCTGATTAATAAAAAGGTGCTTTTTCGTCACTGGCGCATTGTTGAAAAGCTATTTTAGAGGCGCACAACGCTTTGAACCCCGATGAGAGGCGAGCTGAACTGTCAGAAAAGTTGCAACATATATAGCCTGTATAGCTATGTATTTGTATGTTTTAGTAAGCAAACATGCACAAATAATGAGAATATAGCAATGTTCTGCAGTTTATAGCAATGTTCTGCAGTTTATTTACAATTTCTTTTGTCGTTTTAAATAAACAGCGTGGCAAGTTGTAAGAAATAATATGGACAAATCATCAAAAAGAAAACTAGTGGACTAATGGTTTGATGGACCTATACCTTCCGTTTATTTTTGATGTTTCCTTTGAGTTTAAGGCTTTGTTTCCCGTCTTCTAACGTTGTTGTACCGCTTTCGGCGCACAGCGCGTTGAACCCCGATGTACCTGCTGCTGCCCCAGAGAGGCGAGCTGAACTGGCAGAAAAGTTGCAGCGTGTATAGCCATGTATTTTTATGTTTAATAAGCAAACAGGCACACATAATAAGAGTATAGCAATGTTTTGCAGTTTATAGCAATGTTCTACAGTTTCTTTTGTGTTTTAAATAAACAGCGATTGCAATGCTCTGCAGTTTATTTAATAAACAGCGTGGCAAGTTGTAAGAAATGAAATGGACTAATCATCAAAAAGAAAACTAGTGGACTAATGGTTTGATGGACCTCCACCTTTTATTTTTGATGTTTCCTTTGAGTTTAAAGCTTTTGTTTCACGTCTTCTAACGTTGTTGTACCGCTTTGGGCACTGTTCGAAAGTTCTCTTCTTGCCAAAGGAGGACACAATTATTGAAGATATTTCCTCCCATACTTCTATGACCCGCGGAGGTTTGGGGGGATTCTTTCCATCCCCGAATATTAACTACTCACGCGCTTTTACTTCACGCACGAGCAGATCGGTCTCCTCCACCGAAAAGCTCCTCCCGTCCGGGTAAATCCGCCATCGTAATAGCAACAGGCTATGGACAATGCGCCCGCTGGCTCTTAAAGGGAATGAGAGTATAAATTCTCATTGGTTAATTGTATGTTACGCCCAAAACACACCCATGACTAATGAAGTAACTTAACCCAACCCTTTTGAACGATGCGCCTGGCGCAATGTTCGCTTTTTCCGCCGTGAAAATACCAAATTG
>CM059270.1:15999663-16009663 GCA_030347295.1 Setipinna tenuifilis
ACTGTAATTTGTAAAAGGAGAAAAAGAAGGCACCGTGGAGGCAGATAAGAGATGTAGAGGGGGTTAGCATGCAGCTGTGGTTAACCAAACAGCTAGCTGTTGCCTCATCTTGTTTACAGCTTTAACAAGCTGCTAGCAGACAACTGGTACAGATGAGAACTATTCAGGGTGGATCTCAGGTGTGTTTATTTGCCTGTGGGTTTATTTGTCTGCCGATTTTGCTGACTGCACACATAAAATGACAGCCTAAAGCTTCTCCAGGATGGGCCGTACACTGCCGCAGCTGTCTGAGAGGCAGTTTAACATGAGAACATGTCTCTGTATGTGTGTATCTCTCTCTCTCTCGCTCTCTCGCTCTCTCACACACGCACACACACTACGTTTTTTTGCAATTTTTTGTTTTTTTTTATTGCCTTCAATAAGGCCAGACAGCACAGAGCGACAGGAAAGGAAATGTGTGTGGGAGAGAGAGAGAGATAGATAGGGTAGGATTGGTAGGATTTAATGTTATTTGCTTATTGTTGTAATGTCATTTTGCAAGTGGGCAAGATGTTCTACTGTTCTTTATGCTTTGGCAACATTGTATTTTAACAGTCATGCCAATAAAGCAACTTTGAATTTGAAATTGATTGGGAAATTACTGAGGGTGGAAGTCAAACCTAGGTTCCCGGATGTTTGGCACCTATGACTTGGTCAACTGTGCCTCTCTGTCCCACGCTAAACTGTATGTGTCTGTCTCTTGACATAACCTGTTATCATAGCCTTTATCATAATGGACCGCACAGTATCTTATTGGTTATGTGTTGTTCATCACTTTGTGTGCTGTTTGTGCCTGTGTGCCCGTTTTTATTTTGTTTGTTGTGTATCACCTAAGCTTGAATCCTTTGGCTATGATGTGTGACTGTGGCTGTTTGTCTAAGGTGCTTAAAAAAGGGGCATTTGGTGATAAGAAGCCTTCCTGAGTCATTGCATTCACCTTGGGCATTGGCATTGAAATGCATGTAGGGTGATATTCAGAGCCTCACACAGCTGCTTGAAGGCTACAGTACCTGGGGATTGTGGGCATGTGGGTGGTTTGCTGGTGAGCTGGTAGCGTTTGCATTATAGGGTCGAAGGTCAAGGATTCTGCTTTACTGAGGCTGTGCTGGAACGTGGCCTTATTCTCTGGTCCAGGTCAATGCAAACCTCCCATCTAGGGCGCTTTTTTTCTTTGTGTGTGGGTGTGTGCCGTTGTGTGTCTGTGTACTTTGAGTTTTGTGTGCATGTGTATATACTGTACATGTTTTGAATGTATAAAATAGGCAAGTGTATTCATATGTGCAATTCAATGTCAACAATGTGCGATTGCTTGTGTGTGTGTGTGTGTGTATGTTTGTATGTATAATGTATGAACTGGGCATGTGTTTATGCGTGAATACAGAAGCTTTGTGTGTGTGTGTGTGTGTGTGTGTGTGTGTGTGTGTGTGTGTGTGTGTGTGTGTATATGTGTATGTGTGTGTGAACGAACACATTCTCTAGCCCCGCTGTGAGCCAGTGTGAGAGGCCGTGTATGCGCTTGGCCGGCCATGCTGTGCAGCTCCATGTTGTGTTTAGCGTCTGCGTCTCCAGCTGTTTGACCTTGAGCTGGGGGAGCTGACAGCTTATCTCTCCCTACAGAGCGCACCGCGCACCGCACACAGCACACCATGCTCACCGCTCCTCATCTCGGTTCAACTTATTTATCTGACATGGGGCTTAATGGTACAGTAGCATTGCCACGGCAACGTACAAATCTGATGTCTGTACCTCATGGTTTATAATTATTTATAGGTCATCATTTATTTATTTGGTCTGGACATACTGTGCTGAGTACATCTGGGCATGCAGCTAAGAAATGGATCTGATATCTGTTGTTTATGGTTGATAATCGTTTAACGCTAAGTATTTGTTTATTATGTAACTGTAACATGCAGTTACATGGCAGTGCTGCATGCTGTGTGTTTAGTGTCTGTAGTGACGTGCTTCTTTACACCATCATCACAACTGCATCGAGCCCTCAGGCATGTTGTCATTGTCACCCTTCTCTCCGTGCTGTTGGAGTCTAAGAAGGACTGGACCGTCCACTGTATCCACTGCAGAAGGATTCCTGCTCATATAGTGAAAGTAGAATCTCGCTCGTATGGTCATGGTGGATTTCTGCTTATGAAGTAATGGCGTATTCCTTGCCCATGCACCTGTAGTGGATGCCTATTGAATCTTGCAGTGGTTAATCCATGTACATATTGTACATGGTGGATTCTCAAAGGATGTCTGCTGATACTAGAGTTCCCTGTGGATCCCTGTAAATCATACAGTCAGATCCTTGCTGATATAACAATGATGGATGGAGGGATGTGTACAGAGTAGCGCAGTAGTGCATCCCTATGGGCTGTGAACATACTGTACTGTAGCTCTGACCAGTATTAATATTACATGCAGTGGATTAGTCCCACACATGTGTGCTCTGCTTACCATGAGGGGTGATGGTGATCCCTTTCTCTGTCAACAAACACCCCCCACATATTACACACACACACACACACACATACTCACACACACATACACACACACATGAGCACAAACACACTACCCCCACCCTCACGCAAGGTTTAAGTCCCAGCCTAAGAGGCTGTTGCCCAGTGAAAGTGGGAGAGGGGTTGGGGTGGGGGAGAGTTCTGATTGGTTGTCTGTGAGCAGAAGGTGCAATCTTATTGGCTCTGGTGACATCTCGGAAGTGTGCATATTGGCTGTGTGTAAGACCAGGAAAGTGGATTATCACACTGGAATTAAGCAGGCATCAATTCCCATTACATCAGAGGAGAAGTTAATTGACTTGTACTCTCACAGTTCTCTGTTACCAAGTACGAATGAATGGACAGACAGATAGATAGATAGATAGATAGATAGATAGATAGATAGATAGATAGATAGATAGGCTAGATAGATAGACAGAATAGAGAATGGGGGGGGGGGTGAGAAAGCAAGTGGCCGTAAGAAAGGTGTGCATGTGTATGTGTGTGTGTGTGTGTGTGTGTGTGTGTATGATGGTGGTGGGGTGGGTTTTTATTTTGCAGATGGAAAGACCAGAAAGGAACTTATTGTGGACGGTTTTGATGATAATCACAGAACTTTGACATAAGTGCAGTCTGTGGGTGAGATGTGAACCACAGTAAGTGTGTGTGTGTGTGTGTGTGTGTGTGTGTGTGTGTGTGTGTGTGTGTGTGTGTGTGTGTGTGTGTGTGGAGGAGGGGTGCATTACACATTGAGTGCCTGTGGTGCATTATGGGAGATTATTTTATCAGACCATTCAAAGTTTATTGGTTAACATCCAACCACTGTGTGTGTGTGTGTTTGTTTGTGAATCCACAGCTTTCTTGGTCAGCATCCAACCACAGTGTTTCTTTGTAAGAGTGTATTCATAGCATCTCACAGAGCATCTAACCACAGTGTGTGTGTGTGTGTGTGTGTTTGCAAAGCCTCTTGTGTTGTGTGATCCTGTAGCAGCTGCTACATTGTTAATCTTTGCAAGAGTGTGTGTGTTTGTGTGTGTTTTTATATGTTAAGTCTGTGCTAACCTTTGTGTGTTTATTTGGTTTGTTTGCTCATGTTTTCACCATGCTGGCTTGTGTGCTGGTAGCCCATAGCACATTGCTAATAGCCGCTAGCACAATACAACACCCTTAGCAACAGTGCTTCACTCCTGCTGTGCGCACACACACACACACACACACACACACACACACACACACACACACACACACACACACACATACTGCAATGCAAACACACCCCAAAGGCCTTACCGCTAATGGGGCTGTAGAGATGCTTACTGTATAGCTTACAGATATCAGATCGGCAACGAGACAGTTATTACCCTTAGTATTATGAGATGGGGATAGATAGACAGATGGAAGGATGGACAAACCAACGGTCCATGGTTTAGTAGAGCATGTGTTAGTTACAGTGTAGTTTGTGAATGTACACAAACTACACATTGTGTGTGTGCGTTGTTGTGACTTTGCATTGTTAAAACACTACGCCACTCCATTATTGCATTCAAATGCCATTGGACTGCAAGAAATGCTGTTTTGTTTGTGACCTTGCCAAACTGTAAAGCACTTTGAGCTGCATCTTGTATGTATGAACTGTGCTATACAAGTAAAGGTTATTATTATTATTATTATTATTATTATTATTATTACACATGACTGCACACAAGACACACAAGGACTCTGGTAGGGCACTGCTAGCTGAAGATTCTGGCTTAGCCACACTGTAGTTGGCTCACCTGCAACACATTCTACAGACATCATCCCTCGCCCTAGGAACTGCCTCAGCTACTGGGGAGGGTTTCTCTTCTGTCAGGTACAGGGCACAAATTTGTTCCCCTCAGCAAGTGTGATGTAGTTCTTTTCAGGTTTCTCACACAGGGTGTGAGTTGGTTCTGATCAGGTGATGGGTATGTGTTGGTTCTTTTTATGCAGTGGATATTTTTTTCGTTCCTATCAGGTAGTGGTTATGTTGGTCCTCAATTATACCATTATGCAAGGTCATAACGTGTCATCGACAAAGGGAAGCGGGTCACTTAGAAAAACTAAGTTTTACTTGGTGCTCATCGGGAACCAAATTTCCGTTTGCTGATCGCTTTGATTTTCGGTGTGAACACATCGGCTGGTTCGAAATAAGGTATGGGAACCAGCACCGGCACAGTTCTCCGTCGGTCTGAAAACACCTATATTGGGTATGTGTTGGTTCCTATCCCATAGTGGGTATGTTTTGGATGCTGTCAAGGCGTTATGTTTAGGTTCCTCTCAGGTAGTGGGCATATTGTTATTCCTCTTAGGTAGTAGGTGTGTCTTGGTGGGTACTTTTTCTTCCCCTCAGCTCATTGTTCTGTTTCAGTTGCTGTACGATTGCTATTATCTTTTGGTTTTCTGTTGTGTAGGGATTATGTTGAAGTTCCTCTGAGGGTTAATGTTATGTTTTGGTTCATCTCGGGACATTATGGTTTGGATCTATCAGGTCATTGTTCTGGGTCAGTTAATGCCAGGTGGTTGGTTTGTTTTAGTTCCTCACAAGTTGTCGTTATGTTTTGGTTCCTGTCAGGGCGTTGTTGTGTTTTGGTTCATGTTGGCTTATGGTTGTGTTGTAGTTGGTATGTCATGTGGGAGTATGTGACGTGCATGGCTCTAGACAGACAGATGTAATGGAACTCATGTACTGTCATGTACAGTATGTGGTCATTATTCTCCTATGTGTGCTCCTCTCTGTCCTCTAATGGGATCTCATTATCTGTTTACTAAGGAAGACCTTTTAATTTAGTCTTTCTCCCTCTCTCCCTCTTTCTCTTTTCATTTGACCTCTCTTACTATCTATTTTCATCCATCTTCTTACGGCCTCTCTCTCTCTCTACCTCTATCTACTCTTTATCTCTGTCTCTCTGTCTCTGTCGCTCTCTCTCTCTCTCTCTCCACCCCATTTCTCTCTCTTTCTTTGTCTCTCTCTATATCTCTCCACCCTGTTTCTCTCTCGTCTCCCGCCTCGTGACTTTAGTGAGCATTAGCCAAATTAGCCAAAGCAAACTTTGTAATTGAGGCCAGTGCTGGGATGACCCCCCCCCCCCCCCTCCATTGGTCGTCCGGAGTGAGCGTCCTAAAGTAGGTTACGGGGGCCAGCGTGCGTGTCCACAGCCCGCCCTGTGTGTCCACGGCCTGCTCTCTTTCGCATGCACGCACACACACACACACACACACACGGGCGGAGCGGGATGGGACGGGACACACGCAGGCAGATGAAAAAGGGAGCGGATGAAAGAGGGAGCGGGACGAGTCTTATTCAGGTTAAGTCAAGCATGAAAAGCAGAACATCTTCCTCTCTGCCTGCGTCTCTCTCGTCCTCTTCCACGCTCGTCTGCTAGCCGGGCTCTCTCATGCAGGATGGCCAGGTCAGTAACTGCATAGCCCTTATCAGCTGTGTGTGTGTGTGTGTGTGTGTGTGTGTAGTTAAGTCACAGTTCAGTCTTGTCATTGTTGTGTGTGTGCGTGCGCATGTGTGTGTGCGCGCGTGTGTGTGTGTGTGTGTGTGTGTGTGTGTTAGTTAGTGTTTTGTAGTTTCACATACTTCAGTGTCCTCATATCCACTATGAGTTGTCTGTGTGTGTGTGCATACTTTCAAATACTTTGGAGCTGTGCAGGTCCTCCATGTTCTCTTATTTTCTCCAACTTACTTTCTACATGGCATCCTTTCCTACACCCCCACCTCTCTTCTTCTTCTTCTCTCTCTCTCTCTCTCTCTCTCTCTCTCTCTCTCTGTCCTCCTCCACATTTCTCTCACTCCATCTGTCTCTGTTTTTCTCTCTGCCTCCTCCGTCTCTTCTCTCTCTGCATCCCTCCGTCTTTGTCTGAGTTTGTGTATATATGTGTGTGTGTGTGTGTGTGTGTGTGTGTGTGTGTGTGTGTGTGTCTGTCTGTGTGTGTGTCTGTCTGTCTGTCTGTCTGTGTGTGTCTGTCTGTGTGTGTGTTTATGTGTGTGTGTGTGTTTGTGTTGTGTTAAGAGGGATCCCCAGCTGCTGTTATTGTTAGCAGGCTTGAGACTTGAGGGGTGGTGGGTGGGCGGGTGTGGGGGGGTTTCTGAACTGTCTCCAGCCTCCTCTGGGTATAAGTGTGTGTCGCCATGGTGAAAAAGAGAAGAGGATAAATACACACTCAATCTGCAGAGGCATGAGAGGTGTCACACTCTTACTGAAACAGTCTGAGACCATTTTTCAATGGTATCCAATCAAAGCACAGTTAAGTTGTTTATACACAGGAGAGCGCAGTTAATTATTGTAAATAGAGCAAGGGCTGGAAGTGATGTCATCACAGTGTGAAACAAATTACCGCGACCCAGCACAGCACAGCCTTGAAATGTTTGCCATATATATATACGGGGACCTGAGCGTGTAAATCATCAACTAGCAATCAGCGTTGACCAAAAAAAAAAAATCTTATTTATGGAGCCCCTGTGTTCGTAGGCAAATAACTCTCAGTGGATTACAGTGGCCACTTCTAAATTGGCCATATTATGCTGATGTGGCTAATTTGTGTATTATCCAGTGGGTCATGGACGTGACTGTGATCTTGCGGGGGAATTAGGGGATTTGTTTTGCTAGCGGCTAGGCTGGGTGGAGCATTGCATTATGGGAAGGGTTCTATTAGCAGGACTGAATAGAATAGAATATGTCTTTATTGGAGAAATGGGAAGAGTTGGAGAGATGCATTATGGGAAGAGTTCTGCTAGCGCAGGATGGGTGGAGCATTGCATTATGGGAAGGATATTCTAGCAGGACTGGCTGAAGCGATGCATTATGGGAAGGGTTCTGCTATTGCAGGCTGGTTGGGAGAGGTGCATTATGGGAATGGTCTGCTAGCAGACCCAGACTGGGTGCTAATGATATGTCTGCTAGTCTGCTGTGGGATATTGAGTGCAGCATCACTGCTGCTACTGTCATCATATTTCTCTCTCTCCTTCTTCCTCCCTCCCTCCCTCTCTGTCTTTTTTTCCTCACTCTCCCTCGTCCTCTCCCTCCTACACTCACTGTCTCTCCCTCCCACTCTGTTACACTCTCTTGCTCTCTTTTTCTCTCACTCACTCTCTCTCTTTCTGTCATGCCCACTGCCTCTCTCTCTCTCTCTCTCTCTCTCTCTCTCCCTCTCCCTCTCTTTCTCTCTCCCACTCCCTCTCTACATTCCTTTCTCTCTCTCTCCCCCCCACCTCCTCTCTCCCTCCCTCTCTCCTTCCCTCTCTCTCTCCATCTCTCTCTTTCTCCCTCTCTCCCTCTCTCCCTCCCCCTCTATCTCTCTCTCTCTCTCTCTCTCTCTCTCCCTACCTCCCTTCCTCTCTCCCTTCCTCTCTATCTCTCTCTTAGGTGGTGTGAAGCGGGAAGTCAGTCCCCTGCTGAGTGCATCCTTGGCTGTGCAGGAGCCTCATTTAGTTTCCTGTTCACAGGCAGGGATTTCGCACAAATTATGACGCTGCTCTGCTCTCTGTGCTGCTGTTTCTGTTTATGACTGTTGCTATTGGTGTTGCCATAATTTTACTGCGTGCGGCTTTGGTATGCATGAATACACAAATGAGCTCCCAGAAATGAGACAGCTTCAGAGTTGGTGATTGCGGGTGTGGGGTTGGGGTGTTAGTGGGGTGGGGAGTGGTTGGTGGGGGGGTGGTGGTACTGTAGAGCTGGTGCCAAGTTGCCAATCAGAAATGTGGGCAGTGTGGACAACTGTAACGGCATGGAGAGAAAAAAAAACAGAGAAAGGAGAAAATAAGTGGGTGGCTGTTTTCTTGGCCCAGCGTGCAGAACAGTTCACCTTGCTGGCTCACCTTGGAGTCAAAGAGAGTTACTGACTCACCCCTTGTGTGGTGTTTACTGTAACGGTGGTGGGAAGGGGTTGGTGTGTGTGTGTGTGTGTGTGTGTGTGTGTGTATATCTCTCTTCTGGTATTTAACTCTCTCTCCCTCTCTCTCTCTCTCTCTCTCTCTCTCTCTCTCTTTCTCTCCATATGTGTGTGTGTGTGACTGCAGAGATTTGTGATGGTGGGGAAAGAGGGTCTGCCGTGAATTGCTTTTGTGTGCCAGAGACAGCATAACGAGTGCAGCCGCAGACATACACACACGCATATGTGCACATACAGATGCCAATGCTTTTAAAAAACACAAAAGTGCACACACACACACCACTCTCAGAACACTTATGCAAACACAGTGTAGAACCATGAAATACCTGAGTGGCCATGGAGATGCTGCCTGCAAGAGCTTAGATTGGCTGGCATGTGAAATTCAGCATGGTCATGCGTTCTGATTGGCTGGTGTGTGAACTTCAGTGTGGTCTTGAGCTTTGATTGGCTGGTATGTGAACTTCAGTCTGGTCATGAGCTTTGATTGGCTGGTTGGGTCTGGCCATGTCATAATCTTGCTGAACAGCCTGAAGTTGTGTTGCTGAGCCAGCCAGCAACTTCAGAGGACGATGAGGATGAGCGATCACCAACACACACACACACACACACACACACACACACACACACACACACACACACACAGTCTTACACTCTGCTGAGTCATATAGGACATGATCAGGATGAGCGATCATCTACACACACACACACACACACACACACACACACACACACACACACACACACACACACACACACACACTTAACCAGGAAGACACGGACTCAGTCCTCTCCCAATGACCTCTTACTCACAGTAGACAGACAGAGACAGGGAGGGGGGTAGTGAAGAGAAGGAGGAAGAGTTAGAGGGAACGAAAGACAAAAAAGGAAAAGAAAATGCATGTATCTTTAAACACCTAAAATGAAAGAAGAGTGGTAAGTGGAAGGACAGACAGAAGGAGGGAACAAGAGTGGCATGTACAGAGAGAGTTGAGTGATTGAGGCAGTTAGAGGGAACGAAAGGCAAAGAAGAAGGAACTGCAGCCATCTTTAAAGCCTGAAGTGATGATAGAGTGACATTGAAGGAAAGGAGAGAAACAGAAAGAACAAGGGAGGAAGAGGAGAGGGGTGTGAAGAGAAGGGTTGGGTGGTGGAGCCAGTGTAAGCTGAAGAGTGGAGAAGTGCAGTATAACATGTCAGTAGAGTTGATTACCTGCTCACTTTAACCCGGACCGCATTACAGAAGCCCTCCTTAACACACAGTTACTGTATGTATGTGCGTGTGCGTGTGTGCGTGCATACCTGTACCGTCACATCAGCAGTGTGTATGTATTTGTGTGTGTGTGTGTGTGCAGTCACATCAGCTGTGTGTGTGTGTGTGTGTGTGTGTGTGTGTGTGTGTGTGTGTGTGTGTGTGTGTGTGCATATGTGCATGCATATGTGCGTGCATGTGTGTGTGCACGGTCACATCAGCTGTGTGTGTGTGCCTGTGCATGTGCTCTTTATGACGTCAGTTTAGCAAAGGCAATAGGGTTCATTTATAGACGGAC
>CM059270.1:16014663-16022163 GCA_030347295.1 Setipinna tenuifilis
TCTTCTTTTATTAGTATTTCAATTACTGTTGTTACTATTATTATTGCTGTTGTTGTGTATTGTTGTTACAAAGGGCTGTGTGTACTACAGTGTCTTATAGGTTGGTGACAGGCTAAATTGTCTCTGCATGTTTTGTGGGTGTGGCTGTGTCTCTGCTAGACCATCTGTGTCTATGTGTGTGTGTGTGTGTGTGTGTGTGTGTGTGTGTGTGTGTGTGTTAATTAAAGAGAGAGGAGTGTTTGGTTGTGTGTGTGTGTGTGTGTGTGTGTGTGTGTGTGTGTGTGTGTGTGTATGTGTGTGTGTTTGACAGACAGACAGAGACACAGACAGAGTGAGGGTGAGAGTGAGAGCGAGAGCAAGACTGAGAGAGAGAGATTTTGTGTGTGTGTGTGTGTGTGAGTGAGAGAGAGAGAGCCAGCCACAGATGTTCCACCTGAGGGATGTCACAGATCCTCTAGATTCCTCGGGCAGCTGTCTCGTGTAGTGGAGGGAGACTGCAACCTGTGTATGTAAACAAAGGTCAGACTGCTCGTTACTCTTAGACACACTTTGTGTGTGTGTGTGTGTGTGTGTGTCCTTATCATTAAACCCAGACACAGCACAGTCGGTCACGCAGAAGTGTGGAATGTGCACTCATTAATTAACCAATCACTGAGCTGAAATGACTGAGTTGTGTTCTCATTTTCTTTTACCTTTAGCATTGTGTGTGTGTGTGTGTGTTTGTGTGTGTTGGTGTAGGGGGGTTGGTGGGGCATGTGAAAGTTGTTGTTTTGTGCTCTGTAAACAAATGAAGAACCTTAATCCTAATGTCAAAGCATACAGCATTTATTTTCATTCTGCATCCAGATAAGAATTATCTTTTCCTCTTTTCTCTCCTTCTTGCCACCTCTCTATCTCTCCTGTCTCCCTGTCTGTCTACCTCTCTACATCTCTCTCTGGCTCTATCGCTCTCTGTTCACCTCTCTGTCTCTTCTGTAGTCCTCTGGGTCCTCTCTCTCCTCGTCTCAACTCATAAGCTCAACTAATGTGCGTCATACTTCTTTCTCCTTTCACTTGCACCCCCTCTTCAGAGCCTCCCGTCCTTCAGTGTGTGTGTGTGTGTGTGTGTGTGTGTGTGTGTGTGTGTGTAAGAGTGTGTGTGTGTAAGAGTGTGTGTCAGACTCTGCGCTCATTGCTTCTGTTCAGTTGAAGAACCCTTTATTGGCTTGACCTTGTTGAAAGTTATTCACAAAAGCCACATAGACAGACACGAAAAAATAATTTATAAGCTACAATTTTTCGAATGCAGTTGTATATTATTTGTAGGTGACAAATGTTATCACAACTCTGAACACAGTATTAAACACAGACTTGGACTTGTGTGTTGCTATGGGTGACCTCACTGTCCCACAGGTTGTAGCAAGCAGCTAATTAAATCTAGCTATATGGCTACCAGAGGGGCCAAAGACTTGTTGTCTTACATTGCATTGCATTACACTACATTACACTTAGCAGATGCTTTTATCCAAAGCCACTTACAAAAAGGAGGAGGTCTTCAATAATGTATGGTCACTTTTCCTTCATTTGTGTAGTTTTGAATCTTAAGGATGATTGTGTAAAATGTATGGAATGAGAAATCCCTTATTTCATCACATATAGAGCATGTGTTTACGACGTGTGACTCTGCATATGTAGTCCCCGGTGTTACCACAGCCCCTCTGGTAATGTCAGACGGCTATACTGGTGTCTGCAGCCAGTCAAATGCACCTGTGTCCAGGTCTGCTCGCTAAAAATATATGTTGTCAAGGTCTTATTCTGGTTGTCATGGTTTCCTAAGTCTGTATCTGTCCGAGGTCTTATTTTTTTGTTTTGTTGGATTACTGAGTCTGAAGGTTGTCAAGGACTCATTCTCGTCATGGCTTACTGAATATGAACATTGTCAAGGTCTTATTCTCGTTGCTGAGTCTGTACCTTGTCAAGGTCTTATTTTTGTGGCAGTGGTAAACTGAGTCTGTACGTTCTCAAGGTATTTTTCTCGTCTACATTTACTAAGTTTACTAAGTCTACATTGTCAAGGTTTTATTGTCATTGCCAAAGTTATGGTGTACTGAGTCTGTACAGTACATTGCCAAGGTCATGTTCTCGTTGTCATGGTTACTGAGTCTGTATCGTTGTCAAGGTCGTATGCTCGTTGTCATAGTTTAGAGTCTGTACGTTCTGGTAAGGTCTCATCCTCTACATCGTCAAGGTCGATGTTATGTTGTAACGAATCTGTACGTTATAACGGTCTTGTTCTTGTTGCCATGTTTTCCTGAGTCTGTAAAGACTGTGAAGTCTCTCCTGGGTGCTGTGTGTTTTTGCTGTGGTCTTGTACATTCATCATGTAGGCTCCAAGAGCACTGATGTTAGTGCTGTGTTTTTAGAGGCTTCTTCTCCAATGAGTGATGCAATCTTCTTTCACTAGTTGTAATCTGGTTGGGTCTAAAGTTTCTGCCCATTGTGTTGTTGTTGCTGGGCCTCTCTGATGATGTGAGCTGGAGTTAAATCAGTTGCGTCTCAGGGGTACTTCAGTGGACTCTCTCCTATATTCAGCTCTTAGCCTGCAGACCTCTCTATCGCTCCATCTCTATTGTTTTGCTTCTCTCCTTCTCTCCCTTTTCTCTCTTTCTCTCTCTCTTTCCTCTCTTCATATCACTCATTTTCCCTCTTAGCCTGTCTCTCCCTCATTATCTCCTCATTCCCCTCCTCTCCCTCATTCTCCCTCGTTCTCTCTCTCTCTCTCTCTCTCTCTATCTCTCATTATCCCTCCATTCCTCCTCTATCTGCTGTTCTCTCTGTCGCCCTCCCTTTCTCCGCCCCCTCCCTTCCCTCCTTCCGCCCCCTCCCTCCCTCCCTCCGCTTGCCTGTGTCTTTTAAAGGCTTGTATTAGGTCATGTCTGCTCCAGTCAGCTCCACCCAGCACGGCCCACACTGCTGCCATTGTGTCCGCCTGCCAGGCAGCTCTCCCTGCACCAACCTCAGCTTTGCACAGCCTCTCACCCCACCTAAGTCACACACTGTGTGTGTGTGTGTGTGTGTGTGTGTGTGTGTGTGTCAGGGGATGGAAATTGGCAAAATTGGAATGGAAAATGGTGAGCCACCAGCCAAATGCTGGTAAAATATGTCAGTAGATGGTAGATTATCGTAGACATAAGATAATGATTTACTGTTGCATGCCTGGTGAATTTTATCATTTATTTGACAGTGGCTGGTAAAGGTTCACATTTCACAAAAGTTAATTTCCACCCCTGCTGTGTGTGTGTGTGTGTGTGTGTGTGTGTGTGTGTGCGTGTGTGCGTGTGTGCGTGTGTGCGTGCGTGCGTGCATGCGTGCGTGCGTGCAGGCGGGCGGGCGTGCGGGCGGGCGGGCGGGCGGGCGGGCGGGCGGGCGGGCGGGCGTGCGTGCGTGCATGTGTGTGTGTGCATCCTTCCTGCCAACTCTGACAGCACCAACCTCAGCTTTGTACTATAACTCAATCACTTATTTACTCACTCACTCACTCACTCACTCACTCACTCACTCACTCACTCACTCACTCACCCACTCACTCACTCACTCACCCAGTAAATGTGTGTGTCTATGTGTGTAGCTTCCGCTCCCAGTTCTAGTGTAATAGAGTAATATTGGGGTCAGGATGGAAGGTGGAGGATGGGGCTGCTGTGTGGTTGGGTAATATATATATATATAGGGGTCTGTCCCCCCTCTCTGCTGCCCCCTGTCCTCCAGTCCACATAGCTGCTCCCCCATACTTCATCTTAAGACACACATCCAATTTTTCTTTCACCAGCAGAAGAACAATTCTTTCAGCTAGCGCAGTGTTTCCCAAAGTGTGGTCCGTTGACCATCCGTGATCCCCAAGAAGTCAAAGTCAGCTTTATTGTCAAAAGCCATATGCACACAGTTTGTACACAGGATTTGAAATTGCAGCGCTCCCTAAGCCCACAGTGAAGATTAAACATCTTATAAACATGACAATAAAACCCCAAAGAAATGACAAAGAAATCCTAAATGGTCCAAATGCTCATGTTTCTTAAGCTACTTATGCTATGCACAGTGTGTTTAAACAACATGTATATCATCTCATCATGCTGTTCCCCAGCCAGGGCTGGGATGCTGCACTAATTCATGCATTTACATAGCCCTGTTAGCCTCAGATTGGGGGGAGTGGTCCTTGAGTTTTTTTTTTTAGTAGTACTCTGTCTGAAAAACGTTGAGGAACATTGGACTAGCAGAATAGTGTGTATTGAAACGTTAAGCTACAACAAAAGCAATTTTTTTAGCTGTCCAGTCCACTTGTGTGTCCTCCTTCCTCTTACCAGTTCTATCATACTTTCACATTAGCTGTTTTCCGTCATTCCCTGCACCCCCTCCTCCCCTGTCCTCCCCTGTCCTCCCCCCTCCTCCGCGTCCTCCCCTGTCCTCCCCCCTCCTCCCTTGTCCCCCCCTGTCCTCCCCTGTCCTCCTGTCCTCGTCCTTGTCATACCTGCTCTGCTGTGTACTTCTCTTCTATGTGTCTATTCTTCACATTCTCCATCTCTCCTTCTACTCCTTTGCCCTCCCCCTTTACTCTCTGTCTGTAATTCCTCCGACCCCCCCCCCCCCACACACACACATACACACACACACACACACACACACACACACACACACACACACACACAGTGTCTGTTACTGTCTGCCCTGCTCCTCAGAAACCCTGAGGCTAGTCTGTGTCTCCTGTGTGCCAGTGTGTGTGCCTGTGTGATAGAGATATGTTAATCCCCCCCCACCACACACCACACGCACACACCACTTACACACACCACTTACACACACACACACACACACACACACACACACACTCCCCCACAGTCCAGGCCAGGCCCCACTGCTGGACCCCAGTCCCCCTATCAGTGTGGGCTACACAAGGACAAGAGAAGCAGCTCTCTCTGGTAACTGGAGGGCATGATAGCAGTGTGTGTGTGTGTGTGTGTATGTGTGTGTGTCTCCTGGCCCTCTCGGCTGTGTGTGCTCAATGCTTATTGCCTGTAATTGGGCGTGTTCATGGTCCGTTGTCATGGATACGTGTTTATATTGTTACTAAGCAGTGTAGACAGCCAAGCACTACACACCGCTTGTCTTCCACTTCTTTCTTTTTTTTCTCTGATGTTTTCATTTCTCACCCTTTTATCCTCCCATGATTTCCTCATTTCCTCCTCTCTTTCTTTGTCCTCTTCTCTTCTCTTCTCTTCTCTTCTCTTCTCCCCGTTCTTCTCTTCTCCTCTTCTCTTCTCTTCTCTTCTCTCCTCTGCCTTCTTCTCCTCTCCTCTCGTCTTCTCTCCTCTTCTTTCCTTCCCCTCTCTCTCCTCTCGTGTGTAATGATGTTTATCCACTCTTACATAATCTCTCCTCCTCTCACTTGGCCTGCACTCATGCCTGCCACACTGCAGAGCTGGTCATGAAGCAAACACACACACACACACACACACACACACACACACACACACACACACACACACACACACACACACACACACTCATTATACCACACACCCATGCACCCGTGCACACAGATGCTACACATTACATTACATTAGACACACACACACGCACACATATTATTCTGTGTACATTCATTGCACATACATTGGCCAATAGCGTGAAAAGTGTGTATCGGTTTAAATCTCTGCCTAGCTGTAGTTTGCTGTTAGCACCTGTCCAGTGTGCAAGTGTGTGTGTGTGTGTGTGTGTGTGTGTGTGTGTGGTTGTGCGTGTGTGGTGTGCATCTGTGTGTTTAGTGTTGAGGTAAATTGCTTGTAATGGTAGTTAATGGCCCTATGTCTGCAGTTGCCCTACCCAGTCATGCTTATTCCAGATGGAAACAGACTCTGTGGTCCTGGATTAACAGAACCAGGTCTGCCCAAACCCATAAGTGTGGTTAATAGGTCTGTCTGTCTGTTTGGACCTGTTCATGACACCAGATCCTTATTTCCAAAGACTAACAGAACCTCTAACAGATCCACACTCCATCACAGATCCATATGGGATCAGAGGTCTATACCTGATCACAGATCAATACCTGATCACAGGCCCTGTAACTCAAAGCATTTATAGGCTGCTCGTAGACCTTACACATCTTGTAAGTCTATCACAAATAAATACACATGTAACTTAAATGATTCGGAAGTCTATGTGTAACATAACTTTGGAGAGGAAATTATAAGTGCTTTAGACCACACATAACACTGTCTTAATTAAACAACAAACAACCATAAAGTCAGTTTTGAGAGTTTATCTTTCAAGTTACAGTGCAGCTCACGTGTTATTTATGACTTTGTAATCCATGCATACATGCATATTTATGTTTGGAGTTACAGGGCTCTGGGCAGGATTACCAGCAGCAAGCCAAACAGACTGACACCGGTCCAACAGAACAGAACCACACACTCACGCTCAGCTGAACAAGCATGCCTGCCAATATGAAGGAGGGAGGGGCATAAAGGAGAGATGGAGGGAGAGAGAGAAAAAAGACAGGAGGCAAAGGAGAGGTAGAAAGAGAGAGGGAGAAAGGGAAAGAAAGACAAAGGGGAAGGAAGGGGTGGGGAGAGGGAGAGAGAGAGAGGAGGTAAAGGAGAAATGGAGAGAGAGATGGGGGAAAACATGAGCTTTTCCTCTCAGCATGACTTGCATGGAGCAGAGAACATGCCAACCATCACCTGTACTGTGTCCAACCAACCCAACAGAGAGAAGCACACACACACACACACACACACACACGCACACTCTCCAGGATATGGCGTCATCACTGGAATGCAGATTGCTACAGAAACAAATACAGCAGTGTGTTTGTGTGTGTGTGTGTGTGTGTGTGTGTGTGTGTGTGTGTGTGTGTGTGTGTGTGTAAGCTGTAGGATATAAGGTAAAGTCAGGTAAAGGAAGCAAAGTCACTTACTTAGTCATTAGCCCTCATGCAATTGGCTGTATAGCGTGGAGGGTTACACACAAAATATTTGTGTGCTTGTGTGTGTGTGTGTGTGTGTGTGTGTGTGTGTACCAGTAAGGTTTGACAATGTGGATAATGCTATTTATGTGTGTTTGTGTCTATGTTTATGAGGCCTTCAGTCTGGGAACATTCAGTGCCATCTTCACTGATTTGTGTGTGCGTGTGTGTGGGTGCGTGTGAGTGAGTGTGAGAGAAAGTGTGAAAGAGAGAGTGTGTGAGGAAGAGGCCCAATTTAGAAGGCGATGATGTGTGTGTGTGTGTTTGTGTGTGTGTGTGTGTGTGTGTGTGTGTGTGTGTGTGTGTGTGAGGGGTGATTATTTTTGAGTGTGCAGACATTCCCTGCAGACTGCACTAACAAGCTAAGAGCTGTCAGAGGAGTGCAGAGGAGGAGAGGAGGCGTGGAGGAGAGCAGAGAGGAGGCACGCCATGTAAAGAGGAGCAGAGAGGAGGCACCTGGGTAGAGAAGAGCAGAGACAGCCATGGAGGAGCAGAGAGGAGGA
>CM059270.1:16029663-16037163 GCA_030347295.1 Setipinna tenuifilis
GAGGGAGGGAGAGACGGAGGCAGAACACAGAGAGATAGAGGAGTAAAGATGTAGACAGAGAGAGGCAGCGAGAAATAGACAGAGGGGATGAACGGATAGAAAGATGAAGATGGAGAGATAAAGAAGGAGAAGAAAGGAGGAATTAGCAGAAAGAAGACGGACAAAATGAGGACAGAGAGGGAGACATCAGACTGAAAGAGAAAAACAGAGTTAGGGATAGTTAGCATAATCGGCTTAGCAAGGGTGTGTGTGTGGTGTAGTGCGTGCGTGCGTGCGTGTGTGTGTGTGTGTGTGTGTGCATGTACCTGTACGTGTGTGTAGTACATGTAGTACACGTGTATGTAGTACATCAGAGTTAGCGATAGTTAGCATCACAGGCTAAGCGAGGGTGTGTGTTTGAATGTGTGTGTATACACGTGTGTGATAGCCTAACTTCACCTACGGTAGCTTTAGCAGAAAGCAGATCAAGACAGAGGAGAGGAGGAGAGAAAAGAGAGAGAGGAAAGGAAAGAGAGGAGGAGAGGAAAGGGAAAGAGGAGGAAAAGAAAGAGGAAAAGAGAGAGGAGAGAAAAGAGAGAGTGAAGACTACTGGCAGCTGTGCGTGCGTGTGTGTGTGCTGGGTGCTATGGAATCAGATGTGTAGGTATACACACACACACACACACACCCATACACACACACAACATAGGCTGCGTCTTTGGATAGAGGGATGCTTTTCACACTGCTGTTCTACTTGCGCGTTAAAGGTATGACACACACTTACACTTACACACATCCAAATACACACACACACACACACACACACACAAACTCTCAAACTCTTTCAGTTTGACTATCTCTTGCTCCCTCTTTCTCTCTCTTCCTCTCTCTCTCTCTCTCTCTCTCTCTCTCTCTCTCCATCTCTCTCTTTCTCTCTCTCTTTCACTCTTAAGGCATGTGAGAAGACAGGAACAGCAGAAGTGAAATGAGGATAGTAGTGCAATGTGTGGGTGTGTGTGTGTGCGTGTGTGTGTGAATGTGTGTGTGAGTATATTGAGTGTGTATGTGTGTGTGTGAGCATGTGAGTGTGTGCATATGTGTGTGTGTGTGTGCGTGCCTGCCTGCCTGTGAGAAACACAGAAAGACAGACAGTCAGTCAGATAGAGAAGATGATTGGCAGATGCTCTGTGTATGTCTTGAGTAGTGTATGACTTTGTGGTGGTGGAGGAAGATGCATGACCTGTCTCTACCTGTGGATAAGGCATCCATCCATCACCAGCTCTGTGTGTGTGTCCAGTACTGATACCAGTGTGTGTATGGGTGGATAAGTGGATGCTGGGATTGAAGAGAGCTGTAAACAAATGTGAATGTTCCATCTGCCCGCGGTGGTAGTGTGCGTGTGTGTGTGTTTGTATGATCCTGTGTATGTGTGTGAGTGTACTTTTGTGTCAGTCAGTTTGTCAGTTCATCACCACTCACAGGTGTTCATTCTGCACAGAAGTGTGTGTGTGTGTGTGTGTGTGTGTTTGTATGATCCTGTGTATGTGTACGCGTGTGAGTGTTAGTGTACTTTTGTGTCAGTCAGTTTGTCAGTTCATTACCATTCACATGTGTTCATTTTGCACAGAAATGTGTGTGTGTGTAAGTGTGTGTGTGTGTGTGTTTGTGTCAGTCTCTGTTGATATGTGTGTGTTAACAGATAGCTGAGAGATGCATGTGTAGTGTGATGATGGCATTGATTGCTATTGATGCTGTAGTCTGCATGCGTGCACACACATGCTTTTGAACTCTTCACTGATACACTCAACACACAACCAACAGACTCTATCAAACTCTCTCTTCTCTTTCTTACATGTCTGCTTTCTCTTTCCTTTTCCCTCTTTCTCTCTTGCACTTTCTGCCTCTGCCCCCCTTCTATTTCTCTATGTTGTGCTCTTCCCTCCTTTTCTCGTACTCTTTCTTTCTCTCTTTCTCTCTTTCTGGGGTGCTTTTTCTTTCTCTCCCTCTTTATGTCTTATGTGGTCTCTCTTTCTCTGCTGCTTTCTCTCCCTCTCTTTCTTTCTTTCTTTCTTTCTTTATTCTGTGCTGTCTTCATATTTCTTTAATTTCTTTTCAAACTCTCTCTCTCTTCTCTCTCACCCTCTCTCTCTCTCTCAAACATTCTCTTTCTCCTTCCCTCTCTCCACATCACTCTCTTTTTCTCTCTCTCTCCGCCTCTCTATCTCTCTCTCTTTGTCTCTTTCCTGTCTGTCTCTCTCTGTCTTCTCCCTCCCTGTCTGTCTGTCTGTCTGTCTGTCTGTCTGTCTCTGCCCCCCCCCCCCCCCCCCCTTCCATGTCTCTGGTGAGATGGCGTCATGGTTGTGCCAGTTGACTGTGTGCTGTGTTTCCTCTGCCCATTTCCAAGAATAGAACAGAACAGTAGTTCCTCAGAGCTTACTAGGTGTGTGTGTGTGTGTGTGTGTGTGTGTGTGTGTGTGTGTGTGCTCACTGTGGCTATTTTAGTGCAGCTTGTTTAATCTTCTTTATTACTGAAATTATAATTTACTACTACACACACCGTGTGTGTGTGTGTGTGTGTGTGACTGATTAAGTGGTGTGTGTGTAATGTGTGTTATATGTTATCACTCCATTTTAGTGCTGCTGGTGGACCCCTACCTCTCTCTTCTCTCCTCTCCTTTCCTCTCCTCTCCTCTCCTCTCCTCTCCTCTTCTCTTCTCTTCTCTTCTCTTCTCTCCTCTGTCCTCTCCTCTCCTCTCCTCTCCTCTCCTCTCCTTTCCTCTCCTCACCTCACCTCTCCTCTCTCCTCCTGTTTGTCTCTCTAACTCTCTCCCTCCCTGTTTTTCTCTCTCCTCTCTCCTCTTCTCTCCTCTTCTCTTCTCTTCTCTTCTCTTCTCTTCTCTTCTCTTCTCTTCTCTTCTCTTCTCTTCTCTTCTCTTCTCCAACTGTCTAGCCAATCTGTCTTTCCATCTCTCTATGTATGTGTGTGTGTGTGTGCTGTGTTTCTCTGGGTGTGTTGGGCCATCAGTGAGTTGTATTTGAGGGCAGAGGGAGCTCCACACACAGCTCTGTCTGTCTGTGTGTGTTTGAGAGAGGCGTGTGTGTGACTGACTGACAAGCCCTGGGTGCTCCAAAGCTCTCCAGACATCTGTAGGGAACCGTCACACTTGTCAGGGAGGGTTCTCCAGTGTTCCACTTTCCTTCATGGAAGCATGTCACCTGTCAGGGAGGGTTCTCCAGTGTTCCAGATGGCTCCAGGGAACAGTGCCACTCCACTCCTCAGTGAGTTATGGCCACTCTCAAAGACTTCTGTAGGGAACCATCTGCATTCTCACTGCGAGTGGCCCACTGTGGTAGACACTGATTGGCAGCTGCTCTGAAGAGTCGGTGTGTGAGTGTGTCGGTGTGTGTGTGTGTTTGTGTGTGTCTGAGTGAGTGTGTGTGTCTGAGTGAGTGTGTGTGTCTGAGTGAGTGTGTAAGTGTGTGTGTGTGTGTGTGTGTGTGTGACTGTGTGTGTGTGTGTGTGTCTGAGTGAGTGTGTAAGCGTGTGTGTGTGTGTGTGTGTGTGTGTGTGTGTGTGTGTGTGTGTGTGTGTTGTGACGGCTCCAGCTGGTGAACTGGGCTTTATTAAACACCTGAAGAATTAGAGACTCAGAGATGAACACAAAGGAAGTTTTCTGACTGTCTAGTCTACAGCACAGGATTGCGGCCATGTTACTGTAGTGGTTGAGTTTTGCAATAGTAAGGTTAAGGCTATGTAATTATGAGGTTGCGGTTCTTCTTTTGTAAGGGTGAGGCTATGTTATTGTGATTAGGTCATGTTATTCTGAGGTTTGTGGTCATGTTATTGTGAGGTTGTGGTTGTGTTGTGTTATTGTGATACTGGGACTGTGTTTGAGCTTGAGAGTTGTTTTACGTTACATTACATTACATTACACTTAGCAGATGCTTTTATTCAAAGCTACTTACAAAAGGAGGACATAATAAGGCTAACAAAGGTGTAGAGGAACACAGAGTAAGCAGACTGCCCTCATACACAAGGAGATGCATGTGCCTAAGTAAGTTTCCTGGAGCAGGGACACTACAGACACACATACCTCCTTTTTGTTAGTATCTTTCCATATTTTCATTGTTTTCAGTTGTATGTCTCCCTATTTTCGATTATGGATTGCATGTCAGTGTTGAAGCTTAGAGGCATCTATCTTCTTTGAAACCCTGTCCCCTCTATTTAGGTTACCTAATGGTTCACCCCAAAATGCGCCCCCCTCCCACACCCACACCCACACACACACACACATTTTCCTGAAACATTGTGCCCTCAAAACGCTGTGCCCTCAAAAACTTGTGCCCCCCTGCCGAACGCTACACAGTTACGAAGCAGTACCCCTTGATAACAACTGCACCATGAAAATGTTCCAACCTTTAAAAGCTCAACACTACCCCCACCCCACCCCACCTCACGCCCCCAAACCGCTCTTAAAAAGCGGTACCTTTAAAAAAAAAAAAAAAGCTGCACCCTTAGAAAGCTGCCTCTTTAAAAAGCTGTGCCCCAAAAACTCAGCGCCCCCAAGCCCAGTTTCCCTGACGGGGCCACTGAGTGTTGCTGTGCTGTTGTCAGGGGAACGGTGTGGTTGCTACGGCGATGATGGCAGCAAAATGAGGTGCCTGTAGAGGTTGGCACTTTTTTTTGTTTTGGTTCATTTAATTATTTAATTATTTATTTTTGGAGGGAAGTGATGTTTCTGCTCACACGAAGACCTGGGGGGTCTTGCTTTTACACACACACACGCACACACACACACACACACACAACCGGGCATATTCAGCATCTCTCTGAGAAGTACTAGCACAAAGCTTATTATCAGGTGGTAGTTACATAAGTTATGTAAAATCAGTCATATCTCGAGCAAAACTTTTTAATTGCCCTAGGCAAGCCCCAGGGGTGCAGATGTGCAAATGTGTGTGTGAGTGAGTGTGCATGAGAGTATTTGTCAGTGTTTGTGTGTGTGTGAGAGAGAGTGTGTATGTAGGTGTATAAGTGAGTGTATATGACATTAGTCTCTGATAACTCAGTGTGTATTTGGCACAGACGTGTGTTTGATCTTTCTACACCCTTTATGTTTACACACCATGTTGAATGTGTGTGTCTGTTTGTGTGTGTGTGTGTGTGTGTGTGTGTGTGTGTGTGTCTGTATAGTAGTAGGTGGACGTGTTCAAATGCTGGTGTTCGATTTAAGTATGTGTACAGGCTTAACTGTTTTGGTGTGTGTGTGTGTGTGTGTGTGTGTGTGTGTGTGGGGGGGGGGGGGGGGGGGGGTTGAAGGCAGGCAGTAGGTAGGAGGAGAGACTGGATGAAAAGACAGAAAGAGGGGGAGAAAGAGAAGGATGTGTGAAAAGAGGCATGGTGGGATGAAGGGAGAGGAAGAGAAAAAAAGAGATTGTAAAGAAAAAAGAAAATATGAACAGAGAGAAAGAGCTGACTGTTAAAATAAATGTGCATTCAATACTAGCATCTTTCATAAGACAAAACGAGTGATGGATGGATGGATGGATGGATGACAATGTGATATAATAAGAGAGATAGGATGGTGCGAATGGAAGGAAGGGATATGGAAAGAGGGGAGTGTTCCAACACTCGTCCCCATCTCTCTCTCCCTCTCTCCTCCGCTTCCCACTGGTCAGATAAAGCAGCTGGACTGGGGGGCCATTCATCTCAGAATGGCTCTTCACAGGAAGTGCTTATCTCTCCTGCACTGAGTGACCACTTCCGTCCTCGCGCCATCCGCAGGCCATGGGCCACGTCACACACACACACACACACACACACACACACACACACACACACAGTCCACAGGCACTTTCCTGTATCACAGAAAGGTTCATCTTTTGTCTGAGCTCTCTGTGTGGAACCTGACCTGTGTGTCCCCCTTTACAGACACACACACACACACACACACACATTCTCGAGCTGTGCTCAAAGAAGAGAAGTGTGTGTGTGTGCCAGACTGCAGTGAGACTTGAGTGAGAACGGCTCCTTTGTAGTGGGGCAAAAACTCTCTGCTCTCTGACTTTTAGTCTATGGAGTGGGTAGCATCTAGTCATGTTCAAAGTTAAAAGCGCTTTACTGCCATGAGAAAGTAGGCGGTTAAGTATTACCAATGTGGTCATTTTACACATAAAAAATAACAACGGAACCCTTTATGTTTGTTCCATGGCCTCTTGACTCTGTAGCATGTAGCTACTGCTTTACGCAGATTCAATTATTTATGCTAAGCTAATAGCTAAAGTGTTACTGCCAGATCAGGAGATCGGCTGAATGGGTAGAAGAAAGGGTAAAACTTAACTGTTTAACTATAAAGAAGTTGAAATCTGAACTTTTTTGCCCAAAATTGGAGGGTTTCTTTAAAGAAGAAATTCAGTGTGAAATGAACTTCGGGTATGTTAAACTTGTCGACTTGTCCCTACAAGTCGATTAAGGAACACGAACCAGTGGGCAGAATAGGAGGCGAGTAAAATGGATTTCATCTGTTGCTGACACTATCTGGTCATTGTCTACCAGAGAATGAAGAGCCCCATACAACAAATTGTCTAACTACACACTTGGCTAAAGTAGTTTCTCTCAGGAATGGGATGAGTAATGTTGTTGAACAAAAGCGGTGCTGTATACGTGAACTAGGAATGGGATATGTGTAGTGCCCGAACAATGTACACAACCAGCAGCTACAGCAGAGATGTTCTTCGTACAACTTTATACACCACGAGAAGAGATGTCAGAATGGTTTGTGTGTGTGCCTTTCCTGGCAGCAACAACGAAAACAAAAAGACACAATCCTGAAAAGTTTGCTCAGGCTACCCCTGCATCACGAGTCCAGTTTGCAGCAGTGGCTGGTTGTGTTGCAGGCTTTTATATAAGGTTGCAGATGGATGTGAAGATGCCCATCCACACACTGACGGAGAGTGATTACCGTGTCTGTAGCGTGCATTTTTGATGAGGATATACTCCGTTTGGAGTTCAACTATGGACGCCCATCAGATAGAAATTGGTCTTCCTTTTCCTCAAATTCTGAGTAATACTCTTCATGTTCTGCCATCCCTGCAGTATTCTGGAGATAGTCACTACAACTACAGTCAACAGTTCAGGTAAGTCTTCACGTGACTGAACAGCTCCTGTTATGCTGCGTTCATCAAGTGACTTGTAGGACTTAGTTACAATATGGTGGCGATCGGAAAATACCGGAAGGGGCAGCGTTTTTTTAATAAACGACCTGTACACTCACAAAGTTCTCAATGCCTCGTTTTTTTAATGTCATGACCCTTGTTATACTACCAAGAATGCGTAAAGCTACTTTGAGCTTTTTTAATGGTTTAAAAATAGCAATGTCTTCAAGCTTCCTCCGTGCCTCCCTGATCACTAACATGGTGAGACTTTTCGGAAGAAAAACAATAAAAATAATAAAGTTCGAAATGCAACAGGCTAGTGTAGTTTTGGTGCTCAGCGAACATATCAACTTGTTATCATGTTTT
>CM059270.1:16039663-16044663 GCA_030347295.1 Setipinna tenuifilis
GTGTGCATTTTCACAGTGGATAAAGGCATTTTCAGGACACTATCTCCTGTGTGTGTGTGTGTGTGTGTGTGTGTGTGTGTGTGTGTGTGTGTGTGTGTGTGTGGGTGTGTCTGTGTGTGTGTGTGTCTGTGTGTGGGTGTGTCTGTGTGTGTTTGTGTGTGCGTGTGTGCCTGCATTGACCTGGAGACTAGTGTGTGTGTTTCTGCTGGGTGTTGAGTTGTTATGTTATGACTTTTCTGTGGTTGTGCACAGCAGCACTGCTGGAGAGTACTGGCTGCTTGTGGGGGCTCTCAGGGGCAGTTAAAGTGCCCCAGCTGGGCTTCTTGCCCTCCCAAATGCCCTCTGCTCTCATTCCCACTGTCCAGTGCGGGGATGCAGAGAAACCACTGCCGCAGGCAAACTGCTCATTCAGCATAGTCATCACAGATCACATATCTGTGTGTGTGTGTGTGTGTGTGTGTGTGTGTGTTCTGTAGTTAGTGTCAGATGCCGTATCTCCGCTGCCCTGTGAGATTGTGTGTGTGAGGGTGTATGTGTAAGTGTGTGTGTGTGTGTGTGTGTGTGTGTGTGTGTGTGTGTGTGTGTGTGTGTGTGTGTGTGTGTGTGTGTGTGTGTGTGTGTGTGTGTATCCTGTAGTTAGTGTCAGGTGCCGTATCTCCGCTGCCCTGTCTGGGAAAGCCACCAAGGGCGTCCTTACAGTCCAGTGAGGGTGTGTGTGTGTGTGTGTGTGTGTGTGTGTGTGTGTGTATGTTTGTGTGTGTGTTTGTGTGTGTGTTTGTGCAGCTCTCCAGGGTAACTGTTACCATGGCAAAATCCGTTCTCATCTCCCAGTGGACCACCGCCATCAAAGCCTGCTCAGCACATCACAGGAAGCCACACACACACACACACACACACACACACACATACACACACACACACACTGAACAAGGTCTTCTGAAGGCCATTACATGGTTTCCTGTAGTATTATTGAGACATGACATGATTTGACATCCCATGATCCTCGTGGTGCGGTCTTTTGGAGAACCTGAAAGGGGTAGAACTCGTTCCTCTTACTGGTCTGCCTTCTCATGAAGTGTGGGGCTTCTCTGTAAAGTTTTTTTGTGTACAATACTCTTCTTTCTGTGTTTTATTTCTTGTGTTTTGTCTTTTTGCCCTGTCTGATGAGGAATTGACTGGTGTGTGTGTGTGTGAGTGTGTGGTGTGTGTAAGTGTGTTTGTGTGTGAGATTAGATTTCTTGCCCAGGTGCAGAAGGATTTGGGTGAGAGATGTTCTTTGATGGCACCTGTTTTTGGATCACTTACAGACACACACACACACACACACACACACACACACACACACACACACACACACACACACACACACACACTGTAATTGGCACTTCTAAGCTGGGAGTGCACTGCAGGTTGTGCGTGTGTGAGATTAAAGGTGGTGTATCTGCAGTGCTGCGTATTATATTTCCCCAGTGTGACTGTGTGTGTGAGTGTGTGTGTTTCCCCCTAAAGACTGTGACTGTTCTGAGGGTGTGTGTGTGTGTGTGTGTGTGTGTGTTTGTGTGTGTGTGTGTGTGTGTGCGTGCGCTCTTCTGTCTGTGTGTGTGTGTGTGTGTGTCTGTCTGTTTTGCAGTTGAGACACTCCTCCTCGTCCTCTCATCTCTCCCTGCGCCTCTTCACACTCTTGGCAGCATGTGTAATGTCTGCGGTGTGGTGCGGCGCGGTGCTGTATAATGCTCCTGTGTGTAGCAGAGCAATATTGCAATGGTAAAAATAAATGCTTTGAGTCTCCTGCATTTATCAGCTTTGCCCAGATACGTCCTGCCCGGGCCCAGAGTGAGCCGGCTGGGCTGGGTTGGGACTGCGCTGGGCTGGGCTGGGCTGGGCTGGGCTCGGCGGGTCGGGGCTGTCGGCAAGGTAACTCCCCCAGCCTCCACCCCCACGCTGTCCTGAAGTCACCCCACCTTTCAGGGGCGTCCTGTGACCCAAATACGTCACTGCGCATTACTCAGCCCAGCACAGCGTGCACTACTGCTACCACCACGGCCTGGGAGAGTACAACAGAACAGAATAGAATAGAACAGAACACGATAGAATAGAACATAATAGAATAGAACAGAATAGAACAGAACAGAATAGAACAGAACACAGTAGAACAGAATAGAATAGAACCTAAGATAATACAACAGAACAAGATAGGATAGAACAGAATAGAATAGAACAGAACAGAATAGTGCCCTACAAAGGCAAAATGCAGTAACTATGTGAACATATATATAACTGAGAAAAAATGCCTTCAATGTTGTCATACTGCCCATTCAAATATGTTGTATGTATAATAGTGGTGATACTTTTATTTACTTTCTTAATAGCAAGAGTAAGGAGGTGGTATTACAATTTCCAGACTCTAGACTCAATTACACAAAGTATATAGTTCCTGCCTTTTGTAGGACATTATAGAGTAACAGAGAATATAATGCAGTGCAATAAAAAAGAATATGAAGTCATATAATATGATCTCATAGAATAGAATAGAACAGAACAGACGAGAATGGAGTTCAGTGGCGTAAGACATGGCGTTATCCACACATTGAGGACCCTGTTCTGAGGTCATGGTGTCATAGTTGCTTTGGTTATTGTTGTGGTTGTCATGGTAAGGGGGTGGTGATGGCTCACCATCATTTTGGCAGAGGTGAACGCAGCAGGGGATGGCGGGGGGTGGTGCAGATATCTGTCAGCCAATGATGGGTGATACACTGGAGGTCAAAGGTGAAAAGTAGGAGGGGCTTTTGTTGCTTACCTGATGCAACTCTTTAAAGTTCAGCTTGCTCGTCACGCAACTTGTTTATCTTCCACTGATGCATTCTGGGACATTGACGTCCCGCAGTGAAGGGCCATTTCATTTCAGGACTGTGTGTGTGTGTGTGTGTGTATGTATGTGTGTGTGTGTGTGTGCGTGTGTGTGTGTGCTATGGGAACAGACAGCAGTGGTTCCCTATAATAGTGTCCCCTGGAGATAGTGAGCTAACTAGATTACATTACCATGGGGAGAAGCGCTGTTTAAAGGGCACACCTTTCTCTCACATAATTAGCCAAGCTCCCTCTGCAGAGGTGTGTGTGTGTTTGTCTACATCTGTGTGTGTGTGTGTGTGTGTGTGTTTGTCGACATTTGGGTGTGTGTTGTCTATGGATATTTGTGTACATCAGTTTGTGTGTGTGTTTCTGTATTTCAGTGTGTTTCTGTGTGTGTGTGTGTGTGTGTGAGAGAGAGAGAGAGTGCCTCAGTATGTCTAATAGCTGGTTGCTGTTCGTTGTAATCCATTGCCCTGTGCTCATGTCACATTTCCTGAGCTTCACATTTCTTCAAACAAACACACAGAAACATACACACACACACACAAACACACCCTCAGAACAAACATTGGACTAGAGAAATGTGTAATGACAGTGTTAGACAGACACTTCATTGTAATAAGTGGCTGCACATGTTTGTGTGCCTGTGTGTGTGTGTGTGTGTGTGTGTGTGTGTGTGTGTGTGGGTTTGTGTGTTTGTGTGTGTGTTTGTTTATCCGTGGGTGGGTGGGCGGAGGGATTTTCTCTCAGAATCACACCACCACAGCTGGCATCTACCAGCCTGACACCACCAGTTACCATGGCAACAGTGGCAAAAAAATTGAAGTGCTGCCTAGTGCACCCATCATCGCCGTGGAGATAGATGAGAGTTTGGGGGGGCAAAAGATAGTGGGGGGAGGGGGGGTGCAGGGGTGGTTAGGGGCAAAGGGGAGACACACATAGACAGGCAACAGGGTAGGATGAGAGGATAGAAAAGAATTGGATGTGGCAGAGACTGAGATGGATTGAGAGAGATGGAAAGAGAGAGAAAAGAGGGAGGGATAGAAAGATGAAGAGAAAGAAGAAAGGAGGTCGAGGAGGAAAGAGCAAGATGGAGAGAGGAGACAGAGACCTTTAGGAGGGTTTAGGAGGAGCCTTTATTTAGGAGAGATGGATGGAGAGAGTGACAGATGGAGGATGAGAGAAAGAAAGAGAAGAAGGCAGGTGGAGGAGGATGTGGAGAGAGAAGGTAGTGGAGGATCGAGAGAGAGATGATTGAGATTAGGAGAAAGATGGACAGAGGGAGAGAGTGAAGAGATGGAGAGAGAGAGAAAGGTAGATGGAAGGAGGAAGAACGAATAAGAATAAGGGAGAGGCAGAGAGTGCTGCTACTGGCTTACTGAATTATTACTGAAGGCCAGTGTGCGTGTGTGTGTGTGTGTGTGTGTGTGTGTGAGAGAAAGAGAGTGAGTGAGTGCTTGTTAGTGTGTCAGTGAGCATCGCTGACCCTGACAGTAACCAGTAAACCCAGTTCAGGTCAGAGAGTTTATAGAGGTCTAAGTGTGTGTGTGTGCGTTTGTGTGTGTGTATGCGTGTTTGCGTGTGTTTCTTTGTATGAGGGTGTATATGGTTGTTTATCTTTGTGTATGTGTTGTCCATCTGAATCTTATGAGTACCTTTTTGTTGGCCAGTAGATAAGCTATGTAGTAAGCTTTGTACTGAAATCAAGGGTGATGATCACAGATCTGGAGACAGTGCATGCTAGGCTAATGGTAGGACTGTTACTTTATGAAACTGGGCTTTCCCATCTGTGTATAGGATGTTGTGGTGTAAAAGCTGGGTTGGTACAGTTTTATCATGGTGTGTTGTGATGGGACTTATCAAAAAGTTAAAAAGTACCATAATGTGTTTGAATGGTGTGTGTTGTTGACTTGCACCATAATGTATTTAAATGGTGTGTGATGTTGGTGTACCATCATCTGTTTGAATGGTGTGTGTTGACTTGTACATAATGTGTTTGAATAATCTGTGTTGTTGATTTGTACCACAATGTGTTTGAATGGTGTGTGTTGTTGACTTGTACCATAATGTGTTTGAATAGTGTGTGTTGGCTGTGTGTCAGACATGTGGAGCAGTGTTATCGATGTGCGTGTGTGTGTGTGTGTGTGTTG
>CM059270.1:16057163-16069663 GCA_030347295.1 Setipinna tenuifilis
TTGCTTGCGCTCACTAGTACAAGCCTGCTGTGATGCAATGGATAGCTCACGTCCAGAGAACACACACCCTCTCCAGTGCTCTGCTATAGCCTGCTGGTCAGCAGAAGATGAAGTGTGTGTGTGTGTGTGGCTGGAGTAAAACTATGGAACAGACTTTTCCAGCTCTGAACATGGAACATGTAGCTCTGCAAGTCATGTTGATGCACTTAGGCTTCATCCTGCAGTCAGTGTGGAGATGCGTGTGTGTGTGTGTGTGCATGTGTGCGCGCACACAGAGAGGAAAACAAGAAGAGACAGGCAGAGGGAGGAGAGAAAGTGAGGGAGGGAGGAAGAAAGAGAATACTCTTTGAATGAAAAGGTAGAGAAGTAAAAATGAGAGATTGAGGATAAAAAGAGAGAGAGAAAGAAAGAAAGAAGGAAAACAGGAGAGGTCCGCACACTTCAGCTCCCTGATTTTTTACTTCTACTAACGTCCTTCCCCAAGGGACATTTTAAGCCAGATGCTCTTTATCACACTTTAAGCAGCTTTAAAAACAATGACATCACTCATGCCAGTAGAGGCCATTTTGATTTGATTGGATTTGTTAAGAACGGGAGTAATGAATGAGCAAGGGAGGGAGGGAAGTAGAGAGAGACAGTGAGCGAGGAGGAGGAACCCATCTCAATGTCACTAATGACTATCCTAATAAGGGCTGCTGTTTATCACACTGCAGTCCACTGCTGCTGGAGAGGAGGAAGAAAGGAGGAAAAGAGAGGAGAATGGAGAGAATAGTAACAGATGCTGAAAAAACACAAAGATAAAGAATCAGTCAAAGACAGAATGAGCTGAGAGAGAGAGAGAGAGAGAGAGAGGGGGAGAGAGATGGAGGGAGAGAGAAGATTGGGATAACAATGAGAGGCAGTTGAGTGCTCTGAGGCAGTAGTAGAAGCCTCTTCTGGGTCAGTCAGTCACTGACCTCAGATCAGTTAACTGTAGAGCAGATCGATCATGTGGGGGGCTGATGTGATACAGCATCTGCTCTCTGTGCAGTATACCACCAATGCTAAATATATAGTGCAGAGTTTATACTACACATGCTAAAAATATAGATTAGTTTATACTACACATGCTAAATGTATAGTTTAGAGTTTATACTACACTTGCTAACAGAGGCGGATATCCCGGGTTCAGAAAGTAAAAAATCCTGCCACATATTTGTTTCAGCTAAATCACTGAACCAGTTTGTCCCTAGGTAGATGAGCTAATTAGTGAAATCACCTGTGTTGAGAGCACAGGCAGAAAGAATTCATAGCAGGACATTTACTTTCTCAATCCTGTTGTCCTCCTCTGTATGCTAAATTTATAGTGCAGAGTTTATACTACTCATGCTAAATATACAGATGAGAGTTTATACTACCCATGCTGAATAAATAGCACAGAGTTTATACTATGCTAAATAAATAGCACAGAGTTCCTACTAGATATGCTAAATATATAATGCAGAGTTTGTACTATATGCTAAAGCCTCAGCCACACAGGTGACAAAAGGAGAATGACAAAGTATCTGTGAAGATTCTTATTCATCCAGGTCATGGAGCTAAGTTGTAAGCAGCTGGACTTCTTTTTGGAGCTTTAAGGCATTTCACCTTCCATCCAAAAGGTTTCTGATGATGGGGAAACTGGAGAGGCCATGACACAGCCATGCTTCTGTCTGTAGAAATCCCCACTGGACTTGAAGTAGGTGGCGGTGAGGCAAAGTTCTAACAGTGGGCAAATCTGGTCTGGGGTGAAGTTGGTTCTAGTGTGCAGCCCTTTGTCCTGTTGTAGTCTAATTGACTCCACTGCTTCTGTTGTGGGAATGCAGGTGAATAGGAATGTGACATCATAAGCTTTTCTGTCTTGAGATCTTACCCCAGGAAGTTTAACTTCTCTTGACCATCAGAACAATTTTCTTTCTCTGGATCCTGTGCCCACAACGACTCTCACTCCACTCCGCTGGGTGACTCATGTGACCCTTTGGGGTGTGGTCTATAGCTCTAGTGGTCCAGAGATATAGCTCCTGATTCCTCATCAGCAGGCCTGAACTAAAGAAGAGTTTTGGATCAAAGGTGAAATCTCTTCAAGCTCCAAAGCGAAGTCCAATTACAACTTAGCTCCTTTGACGAGAATGACAAAGGTACTAGCTGCCATTTATTTCCTGTGGTAGTTGGTGATTCTTCTCACTAATGAGACAAAGGGCTTTTGCATCACTTACTATCCTGGACAAAGAGAGACCCACAATTGTTACCAATGCAAATGAAGGCAGCCTGGATGTTTAACAACATCACAACAATCTGTGTTACCCAGTTACCCGTGTATGTTTTTCTCCCATCTAGTGGTGAGGTTTTATAGCGTAATGAGAAACACAAAAACATAGGTTTGTCTCCCATTGCTGCTTATAGTCTCAAAATGGCACCCACCACAACATGACAGCCACTATTGAGCTCACCAACTATGTGTATACAGATACTGGTCATATAATTAGACTATCATTTAAAAGTTGATTTATATCAGTAATTCCATTCAAAAAGTGAGACTTGTGTATTATATTCATTCATTACACGCAGACTGATATATTTCAAATGTTTATTTCTTTTATTTTGATGATGATCTCAAAAAATATTAGGACCAATACAAAAAAAAAAATTCTAGAAATGTTGGCCAACTGAAAAGTATGAAAATGAAAAGTATGAGCATGTATATCACTCAATACTTTGTTGGGGCTCCTTTTGCCTGAACTACTGCAGCAATGCGGCGTGGCATGGAGTCGATCTGATAGTAGCCCTCAGCTCTTCTGCATTGTTGGGTTTGGTGTATTGCATCTCCCTCTTCACAATACCCCATAGATTTTCTGTGGGGTTAAGGTCAGGCGAGTTTGTTGGCCAATTAAAAACAGGGATATCATGGTCCTTAAACCAGGTACTGCTAGCTTTGGCACTGTGTGCAGGTGCCAAATCCTGTTGGAAAATGAAATCTGCATCTGCATGAAGTTGGTCAGCAGCAGGAAGCATGAAGTTAAGAAAACACAGTGGCCCAACACCAGCAGATGACATGGCACCCCAAACCATCAGTGACTGTGAAAACTTTACACTCGACCTTAAGCAAAGTAGATTCTGTGCCTCTCCTCTCTTCTTCCAGACTCTGGGACCTTGATTTGCAAAGAACATGCAAAATTTACTTTCATCAGAGAACATAACTTTGGGCCACAGCTGAAACCCATCCCATGTCTTGCACACATCTGTGTGTGGTGGTTCTTGAAGCATTGACTCCAGTTGCAGTCCACTCTTTGTGAATCCCCCACATTTTTTAATGGGTATTATTTCCCAATCCTCTCCAAGGTGCGGTTATCCCTATTGCTTGTGCACTTTTTTCTACCACATCTTCTCTTTCCCTTCAGCTCTCTATTCTTGTGCTTGGACACAGAGCTCTGTGAACAGCCAGCCTCTTTAGCAATGACCTTTTGTGTCTTGGCCTCCTTGTGCAAGGTATCCGTGGTCGTCTTTTGGACAACTGTCAGGTCTGCACTCTTCCCCATGATTGTGTAGCCTAACTAGAAATTTCTACCAGAACTAGACTGAAGTCCTTTTTCCATCAACAATGTTGATTTCCTGTTTTGTCGCACAAAGTTAATTCGCTCGAAACAGGTGGTCTAGGGCTAAGTTGTATCGCTACAGACATGATGGAAAAGGTTAATGCGATACAGTCTAGCCACGCAGGCGCAGATGGCATTGGAAACAACTGGTCAAGAGCAGAGACTCTGCTTTTGTTAAACATCATTCGGGACGCAGACGTTGTTTTGGCCCTGGACTTGTTTGATGGAAAACCAACCGAACGCATCTTATATCGCTGCAAAATAATGCGATATAACTTTTAATTTGCTACAGAATCTGATGGAAAAAGGACTTGAGAGACCATTTAAAGGCCTTTGCAGGTGTTTTGAGTTAATTAGCTGATTAGAGTGTGGCACCAGGTGTCTTCAATATTGAACTCTTCCACAGTATTCTAATTTTCTGAGATACTTAATTTGGGGTTTTCATGAGTTGTCAGTTATAATCCTCAATATTAAATAAAGGAAATAAAGACCTGAAATATGTCAGTCTGTGTGAAATGAATATAATTATACAGGTTTTAGTTTTTGAATGGAATTACTGAAATGAATCAACCTTTTCTAATTATATGACCAGCACCTGTATAAACAAGTATACTGTATATAAATGATAACGTCAAACACAAGTTTACAAGAACTTTACCTTTCTGGTGGAGGTTGTTACTCATTAATGAGAGCAAAAAAATGTTTGTTAATATTTGTTATATTTGTTAATTCGCAACTTGCAATGATTACACAGTGCCCACAAGACACTAAGGTGCCCAGCTAGTGCCAAGGCGAGAGGGTTTATGGCCAATGAGACAGAGGGCTCAGCACTGAGTGTGGAGGCTCACACACACTAAGCTACTCTACTCTACTCGTCTCTCTCTGGGGGCTGTGTCTCCACACACACTCATCTCTGTGCGCATAAAACACACAATCCTTGAACTGCTCTTCCTCTCCCCCTCTATCTTTCTCCCTAATGCCATCTGTTTCTTACTCTCTCTCTCTCTCTCTCTCTCTCTCTCTCTCTCTCTCTTAGTCTCCCGCTCTATCTATTCATCTTCAACTTCTTTGAAAGTTATTTGTTTTTTTAATGTAAAGATGAAATTTGTCTTCGCGTGACAGCGCAGAAACTGAACAAAACTCACCCACAAACGTGTGTGTGTGTGTGTGTGTTTGACAGTGCAGGGACGAAAGTAAACTCACAAAGAGGTGACTACAAACTCCTATATTTTCTGTGTGTGTGTGTGTGTGTGTGTGTGTGTGAGTGTGTGTGCTACAAGCCTCTATATTTTCTCCTTTTGTGAGTGTGTGGGTGTGTTTGCGTGCGTGTGTGGGTGTACATTAAAAATAAGCTTTTTTTAAAGCTGGTTTTCTTCTGTGCTGTAGAAGCAGCTGTGTTCTCTCTCAGAGCACAGATGCAGCCGAGAACTTACAAAAAATATCTTTATTTACCGTCACACTCTTTTACACTTCCGTACACTGTTTACACTTTTTCATACAGCACTGTCATTACGCAGACCCTCACAGTCAGTCTTTAATCTGTTCATATTGTCACCAGGCAGAGTGTGAATTAGTCATAATTGGGGGATACTACCTTTTGCGGTGGGTACTACTGTTTACGCTTAGCATTAAGTACATTAATATGTTGGTACCCCTACAACCTTGTTATTTTGGTCTCTTTAGGGGGGTACTGGGTCTTGATCAGGGGCTACTGTACCCCCCAGTTCCCCCTGTAATTAGAACTATGTCACCGTGGGCCAGTGGGAAGCCAAGGGACAGACCGCAGAGACTGGCCAGGTTCCCCAGTCACACATGCTGCAGACACACCACACCCATTGTATTGTATTGTAAGCCCTTTATTGTCTGCAGTCACAAGTGTCAGTGAGATTATCCATCAACCCATCCAACATAGATACAAACATACATGATGTGACAAGGGGGTAGACAGGATGGCACGACAGGGATGTAAAAGAAATACATCATCACATGAGGAAAGGGGAGGAGAAAAAAAAGCCAACCCTCAGACTATGCTCCTATGGGGAGCATAGTGTGAGAAAGAAAAGAACACCTCAGCAACAGAAGCACATAATCAGCACACTTTACAACATGTAAGACAGGGTAAGGGAGTCTCTGGGGTTAAAACCAGCGTAGGCACACAGCCATGTGGTCCTGCAGCTACGATAGCGCTGGTCTCCATTCACATAAGAGGAGGTTGAGGAGGGTCCTCTGCTAGCCTAACTAGCCAGCTCACATCAAACTGTGTGGTCTGGCCGCCATCATCAACAGTGGTCTTGTCTTTCAAACTGCCTCTGCACGCAATAGGATAGCGCTTCAACCAATTGGAGCGCTACAGGAGTACACCAGCCCGCCCTAATGACTCTCTTCAAGAATAGGCTGATGTGATTGGTCTGACCAGATTTGGGAGAATAGCTAATGAGCTTCAATGGGTCGTTGCTAGACTGTACCAATAATATATAGAAATTCAATATGGTAATGCTAGGGAACGTCTAGATTTCTAGGCTAATCCTCTGCCCTGGATGAGTCCAAATATAGACCAGAGAAAACACCCAGACCTGAGTGTGAATACAGTATGTATCTGTGTGTAATTGCACTCAAAACATCTTGACTCTCCTGTTTAGCCAGTAGGTTATTGTACAGATTGAAACACTGCTAATTACGTCCCAGTTATATGGAGATATATTCCACCAGTGCTACCGCTCGACCTTGCAGGCGTGCAGAGGTCTGTCCGGTAGTCATGTTATGGATTTCTGGCTTCTGTAGGAATTGATGGACTGCTAGAAGTTTGGTGTCTGATATACATACGATGATATTTACCTGCAAGCATTTAAACTAACAAAAACACAAAACTAACAACTGCTAAACCAACTCTTTCTTTAGGTGCCTCATGCTTGTATAATTCTGCGTGTGTAGGAAGTATGTGTGTCTGTGGTGTCCCTACTCTGGGAAACTTACTTAGGCACATGTATCTCCTTGTACTGTTTGTATAAGGGTAGTCTGCTTACTCTGTGTTCCTCTACATCTCTGTTAGCTTATTATGTTCTCCTGTTGTAAGTCGCTTTGGATAAAAGTGTGTCTGCTATGTGTACAGTAATGTACTGTTGTTATTCACTGTGACGTTCTTTCCCTCCCTGTCCCTCTTTTCCTCTCCCCTCTTCTTAATCTCTCCCTCTCTTCATCCCTCTGACAGAAAGCACAAATATTGGTGTATGAGTGTGTGTGTTTGTGTGTGTGTGTATGTGTGTGTGTGTGTGTGTGTGTGTGTGTGTGTGTGTGTGTGTGTGTGTGTGTGTGTGTGTGTGTGTGAGTGAGTAAGTGAATGGGCCATTATTACAGTAAAAACTTTAAAGCGCTTTGGGTTCTCTGTGGAGATGAGAAAGTGTAATGTAAATGCAAATCGACTACTGGCTCTGTCTCTCTGTCTCTGTCTGTCTTCCTCTCCCTTCTTCCCTCTCTCCCTCTGTCCATCCCTCAGTCCATCAGAAAGTGTATCATGGCCACTGCAATGTAAATACAGACCCACCACTGACTCTCCCTCCTTCTCCTGTCTTCCCTGTCTCCCTCTCCATCCCTCCTTCTGTCAGAAAGTACCGTGGCCACTGCAATGTAAAAACAGACTCACCACTGACTCTCTCTCTCCTTTTTTCCCTCTCTTCCACTCCTTCCCTCCATCTGACAGAAAGTGTACTGTGAACACTGCAATGTAAATACAGACCCACCACTGACTTTCTCTCTCTCTCCCTCTCTCTCTCTCCCTCTCCCTCTCTCCCGCTCCTTTCTTTCCCCTCTCTTCCACCACTCCATCCCTCCATCCAGCAGAAAGCGTACTGTGGCCACTGCAGTGATCGGATATGGGGCCTAGGCAGGCAGGGCTACAAGTGTATCAACTGCAAACTGCTGGTTCATAAGCGCTGTCACAAACTCGTCCCTCTGACCTGTCAAAGGCATATGGTGAGTCCTGCAGACCTCTTACACACACACACACACACACACACACACACACACACACACACACACACACACACCATGTAATCATATCCAGGAGTTCTATGTGTGTGTGATTATTGACATTGACATTCATGTCATTACTGACATACCAGTGTGTTTGTGTGTGTGTGTGTGTGTGTGTGTGCATGTATGTTTATATGATAATTGACATTGACTTAACATGTGTTGGTACATGTTTGTGTGCGTGTGTTTTTCGGAGTATTTGACATTGACTTACCTGTGTGTGTGTGTGTGTGTGTTTGTGCGTGTGTGTGTCAGGATCCAGTCATGCCCTCCCAGGACCCTGTGGCTGACGAGCAGAGTGAGGAAGTAGGGCGCCCCCCAGAGGACTCAGAGGACACTGACGGAAGTAGGTCTCCCTCAAGGTCACTCACTCGCTCCTTCACACACGCACGCCTCCGTCCTCCGTCCCCTTCCCTCGTCCCCTTCCCTTCCCTTCTTCTGCTGGGGCTGTCTCTCAGAACAGGCTGCCCTCAGCCCCAGGCTCTCCGAGTGTGTGTGTGTGTGTGTGTGTGTGTGTGTGTGTGTGTGTGTGTGACTTTTTCATGAATGTAAGAATATCCATGTGTGAGACAGTGTTTTATGAATGAGAGGGTGAGTTAATGGTCTATTAGTGTGTGTATGTGCAAGCATTTAAGTCCAAGTGTGAGTGTGTGTGTGTGTGTGTGTGTGTGTGTGTGTGTGTGTGTGTGTGTGTGTATGCGTAGGTGTGTGTGTCTGTGTGTCTGTGTGTGTGTCTGAGTAAGAAGTAAAAGAGAGAGGGTGAGCACTTGTAACAGTGAGAGCTGTTGACCCGGTTGAGGGATGGTTAGATTGTGGCCAAATGAAAAGAGGGCTTGTGGCACCACCTAGTGGTCAGAGCAATACACTACACATTGAGAGCCCCCATCACCAGTAGCTGCATCCTGCAGTCTCAGACACAGAGGCATTAGCTAAGTCTCATTTAATGAAGGATGATATTTCATCCTGGTAATGTTAATCCTAGGAACACTGACTCAATACAAGTTCTCGAAACTTGAGTCATCATTTTTCTTTGCGTGCATGAAAAGAATATCAATTTTTCTAAAAAAAAAAAAAACAAGTTGGCGTCTAGGAGGTTACAACAACGTCTGTACTTTTTGGAGAAAAACTAATTCCTGTAAAAATATGCATGAAAATGATGACTCTCTGGTTTTCCAGAACTTTTATTGAGTTGGTGTTGTCTTCTGGTATTGCAGTGTGGTCTCTGATTTGAGAAACTGAATCTGTCCCAGAGAATTAGGCTTGGTCAGCTTGTCAGACTGGCCAGTAAAGTCACTAAATTGAACCTGTGTGTGTGTGTGTGTGTGGTGTGTGTGTGTGGTGTGTGTGTCTGTCTGTCTGTCTGTCTGTCTGTCTGTCTGTGTTTGCTTTTATGTGATTTTATATGTACGTTTGTATATGTGTACAAACCAAAGAAACAAAATGTGTATGTTGCAGCATCACACCCTCCTCTCTCATCTTATCTCCTCTCCTCCCCTCTCCTCCGTAGTCTTTGTGTGTGTGTGTGTGTGTGTGTTTGTGTGTTTGAGCGTGTGTGTGTGTGTGTGTGTGTGTGTGTGTGTGTGTGTGTGTGTGTGTGGCTGTGTGTGTGTGGTTGTGTGTGTTGGTATGCCAAATGAATATAATGTGTAACATGTTCACTCTCCTCTCCTCCGCAGTCTTCCTGCCACACAGTCGATCGGTGGACCAGACGGAGGTCGACTCAGAGGTGAACACACACACACACACACACACACACACACACACACACACACACACACACACACACACACACACACACACACACACACTCACACACACTCTTCGGCAAGTCATTACTTCTACAGAACAAGTCACCTTTCACAAAGCTTTGCAAATGTTAAATATTTTAGTGAAATGTGTAAAAACGAACTAACCCAGAAAGCAAAAGGTTTGTGAAAGTAATACATTCTGCATCCCTCTGGCTATCTTGTAGGAATTTTAATAAATACATATTTTTTGGAACACTGTATTTTAATCTACAATTTCCTTTATGATTAAGAAAAAATATGCACAAACTACAAAAATAACCTGTTAATGTAGCACTTTATAGCATCCACTAGGAAAAACAGTGTGTAATAGAGTAAATAGGCTGCTGAGTTGTTATGGTTACCATTCATAAGGGCATTGATATGGATTGATATTGATTTCTACTGAGATCAACGTCAAGGGTAGTCTGTTCCTAGAAAGTTTATGTCCACCTCATCAGCCAATCGGAAGAGAGAATTGTATTACTTAGAGAGATAATAAAAGTGTAGCTGTAGTTGTATCAGTGGGCCTATGGGCCAGGCTGGCACTGAGAAGTACAGTACAGGCCAAAAGTTTGGACACACCTTATCATTCACTATGTTTTCTTCATTTTCATGACTATTTTCATTGTAGATTCTCAATGAAACTGTGAATAAACACATATGGAATTATGTACTTACCATAAAATTGTTAACATAAAAGTCTTAACTTTTTTGTTAAGTACATTTTGATGCCTTCAGTCAGAATCTGCAACATAAATAATCATTAAAGTAAAGAAAACGCATTAAATGAGAAGGTGTGTCTAAAACTGTATGTGTGTATCCAGTCTGTTGTCTGTGGGCAGAGGCAGACATCTCGGGTTCAGAAAGTAAAAGTCCTGCCATGTATTTTGTTTCAGCCAGTTCACTGACCAGCTGATCCTAATTAGCATACCTTTTCAGCCAGATAGATGAGCTAATTAGTGAAATCACCTGTGTTAGAAACACAGGCAGAAGGAAGCATAGGTGTATCCATTGTTCAAACTACAGGGGGTGCTGGGAGGTACGGTACCCCTTGATTAAGACCCAGCCCCCCCCCCCCAAAGAGATAAAAATAGCTGGCTTGGGTGGTACCAACATATTAATGTAATTAATCTAAAATATAAAGTGTAGTATCCCCTGTAAAAAACAGTACCCCCTGATTATTACACCCACATTTAGGGTGTATCGTCTCTGTTGGGAATGGGCCAGAGTGGTACTGTAAGTGTATCCAGTCATTTGTGAGCCTGAACAGGACAGGATGTCTTGACAGCATTAGTGCAAAGCCAATAAGTCTGGATCAGAACCATGCCACTCACACACCAGCACTGGAGCTACGTCTGACTGTCACAGCATCCAGTCCACCTGGGGGAGTTTTCTACATTTTCTCTTGACTTTTTTTTTTTACCCCACCGCTCTGCCCGTCACGTGTTCCTAATTGGTGTAAGTGAACGCCCTGTGGGTACCCACAAAGGGGCATTACACCCAAGAGCACAGGGCTCCCACATGGGCAGAGAAGCCACAGAGGGCCAATAGAAACCCACAGGAATGTGTAATTTTTTTTAAAACAGTGATGATAATTGTTATGACTCAAGTGTACAGGTTTGAGGTGTGAGGTGCTTTTGAGTGGATTCTTTTTCCACCTTGATTTTTTAGTAGCCTTGCTCAGATAGACACGAGTGCTTATGTGCATATTTGTGTTGGTGTGTGTATGTGTTTGTATGTTTGTGTATTCATACTGTATGCATGTGTGTGTGTGTGTGTGTTGCAGGAGCTGAAGGCAGTGGTGGACGGTATTGACGGCGTGAAGATCTCTGACGGGCTGGGTCTGGGGGACTTTGACCTGATCCGGGTGATCGGGAGGGGCTCCTACGCCAAGGTGCTGCTGGTGCGCCTCAAGAAGAACGACCAGATCTACGCCATGAAGGTGGTCAAGAAGGAGCTGGTCCACGATGACGAGGTGTGTGTGTGTGTGTGTGTGTGTGTGTGTGTGTGTGTGTGTGTGTGTGTGTGTGTTTGTGTTTGTGTGAAGATTCTCATTCACCTAGATCATGTTAATCAAATGAACTAAGTTGTAAGCAACTGGAGAGGTTCAGAACTGAAGAAGCCTTTTGGATGAAAGGATAAATATCTTCAAGCTACTAAAAGAAGTCCAGTTGCTTACAGCTTAGCTCATTTGACTGTGTGGGTGTGGGTGTGGGTGTGCGTGTGCGTGTGTGTGTTACATTATGCATGTGTATTTTGTGTGTGGAATGATTTTTTTTTCAAAAATGTGGAAAGTAATGTGACACTGAAACGGTAGTATTGTTTCCTTGCAAGCCCTATTCTCAACACTTTTAAAAATTGATTTAATATACTCATTGGTACTGCATTACAGTCATAAACTGTATTTAAGAGAACTGGATGAACCCTATGTGAGGTCAAGCATAGACTTTCTTACAGACCAGCTGAAGACTAAATCGAAAGGGTCTGGGCACTGCCATCTTTGCCAATTCATTAGATGAATGTCAGTGTAAATTATCTGGAGATTAAACTAATTCAGTGGTTTCCAAACTTTTAACTGCTTTGTTACCCCCCTGAGACACACTGTCCCACCAAGTATCCCCAGCTTGCTATGAATATTTTCACAGAATAATTTGTGTGCATATTATATGGTACATAATAATGTAGTCACAATTGGGTTGTATAGGTGAGAGCTGAAATGTAAGGTCTTTTTCCCCATATGGTATGCATACTTAATCTTTATGCTAGTTAAGGCTAAGAACTTATTTTCAGATTTATTTTGTGTATCTCCTAGAGTTGATCCAGGTATCCCTAGGGGTACTCGCACCCCAGTTTGACAATCAGTGAACTTGAAAACTGCCTTAAAAACACACCAAAACCAGTTTTGAACTAGGATGTAAATACATTTACTTTTGCTGTGAAAATAGACTTTTTTTAATGTGGGCGTCTATGGAAAGCTGCTCGCATCTACAGCCAGCCAGTGAGATATTGCATCTATTAGAACGCTCAGTTTTGGCTTCATTGTTTAGCCTGGAACTCTGCTGCTTGGTTACAG
>CM059270.1:16074663-16077163 GCA_030347295.1 Setipinna tenuifilis
CACCACATTCTGAACCACATTAATAGGTTGTGTTTCTCAATATGTGATTTTAACATATTCATATAAAAGAAACAAAAGTAATGGCAATAAGGGCGAAAAACACATTTAGAGGTTAATCTATTACAGTATTTATGGTCTTCGTAGGACACAACCTATACAAAAAAAACGTGTTACAATCAGTACACAGTGTGTTACAAAACGTGTTACACAATACAAACAATAAATGAGGACAATACACACTAAATATTCTACGTACAAATTAAGAAGAAGCACATGGAACAGAAAAGTTAAACCTCTTTATTAAAGCTCTGTGAGGCAGTTAAAGTCCAGCGTTTCTAATCTGAACCAACACACAGTTGACATCTGGTAAGACTGTAAGATAATCAGTTACACAAGTGCACATGCAGAACAGCAACTGCAAAACAGAGCTGCAGAGTAAGCTGCAGCTTTCATTAACACAGACTCATCAAGCAGTTAATTAAGTAATTGCCCAGTCTTCACGCATGGTCTACTGTTTTTAATAAAGGATTTTTTTATTTTCACACTAGACCCTCTCTTAGCCGTCCCATGAAGACATGTACATGAGCAAGAAGGCCCTTTCCCTACTGAGCGCGCCTGACTAAACTTAGTTGTGGCTGTTGATTGGTCAGGCACAACCTGGTCCAGCCAATCGCAGGTCATTATAATTAAACTAACCTTAAAAAGTGCCGTGTCATTGGAGGAAAAAAAAGGAAGGAAAGGTAGGGGATCAGCACAGGGGAAGGGGATAGATAGATAAATCGATAGACTGATTGATTGATAAATTGACAGATTGATAGATGGATTGATCCTAATCTGAGAAATTGACGTGTAGTAGCAGCATGACATACAGGGACAAGCCGAGACAATAACAACACACTGAAGAAAAAGAGCACAACTTAGACATACTAACCAATATAGCTTAGTAAGGGGGCTCCTGACAGAGGATTGGAAACTAAAAACAATACAATAGCAACACCAGCAAAAACAGAAGGCCTCTAACGTTGTAGTGAAGGTTTGAGTAAAGGCGTGTCCGAGTGAAACATGGAGAACACTTGGGGAGTTTTACCTGCTTGTAGAATCCCTCTGCAGGCTGCATCTGTCCTCTGGGTCCAGTTCAGTCCCACACTCTCCATCTTGGCTCAGCACTGTGCTTTTGTTGTTGCGATTGCATCTGTGTCCAAAGGCCATTATTAGCCCAGCAGAGGTGTGTTTCCATCCTGTGTGAGTGTCTCTGTGTCCACAGTATAGTAGGACCCCAAAACCGCAGAGTCATAAACAGAGTGTCGTTATGTATCCATGGCGACGGGGAGCTGTAATGGCACATAATCGCCGGGAGCTTATGATGTTGGCGCCACGACTTTGGAAACCATGATGGCGCAGGCCTTTGTGTGGCACACACCGAAGAGAAGGCAAGAACGGCACTCTGGGAGCAGGGCCACGGCGTGTTGTTTTGACCGCGTGCGTCACGAAAGGGGGGGAACCCGGCCCGGCCCGGCCGTGTGGAAATGCGAACGGCTGACAGGAGCTTCTCTCTCACCGCGAGATGTTAGAGTAAGCAGCCAACAGCTGGAGCTATCTGTGTGTGTGTGTGTGTGTGTGTGTGTGTGTGTGTGTGACGTAGAGACAGCGGCCCACGGTGACGAGGGAGATCAGCACATCATCCATCAGCCATTTTTGGAAGGCGGGTCACACACACCCACCCCCCCCCCCACCCCCCCCCCCTGGAACACACCAAAGGCATGACATCACGCTTGGCGTCACGCTGAAACGTTGCCACACCGCACCAGACTGGGGAAGGCGTCGTCACTCTCACTCACTCACCCTCCCTCTCTCCATTCCTTCTCTCCTTCTCTTCTTCTCTCCCTCCCTCCCTTCCTCTTCCCCTCCCTCCCTTCTCTCCCTCCATCCTTCTCCAGAGCTCCTGCAGCTCGTTTATTATTTTGTCTTTGTTAAGAAGGACGTGCTGAAACTGGGCCTACAGGAAACTGCATCAGTGTCCAGCGACTGCGCTCCAGCAAAACAGAGTGTGGTTGAGCCTGGCATGCGTGTGTATAGCAGCGAAGACGGGGGAAAGACATTCCTCAAAAAAACCCACAACTCACAACAGCTCAAGCCTCACTTTTGTCTTGGAATAAGAAAAGAAAAAAATGTTTTGACTGCTTTGTCTGCTCAGTGTTCATAATGGAAACCCCTCAGTCCATTGTCACTCTTCACCAAGATCTGCCTCCTAATACCATTCATCATCATCATCATCATCATCATCATCGTCATCACTTCTATTGCCAGACTCAGGGTCCAATTCAAATCATTGAATAAAAACAAATTACACATGGGAGAAAAGTATAATAAAATGACCACCAAAATGTGGACAGGGCAGTGAAAAAAGACAGGAAATGATTGAGAGTGAGAGAAAGCGAGAGAGAGAGAGAGATGGGCAGGATCAGTAAATGACTTGAAACTGGAGTCAAACCCAGGTCTC
>CM059270.1:16094663-16097163 GCA_030347295.1 Setipinna tenuifilis
ACACACACAGAGCTTTTACTTCTGCTGTGTCATATACTCAACATCTTCCAAGGTGAGCTCAGGAGACACAAACACACACACACACACACATAGAACACACACACGGATGCATACACACACAAACAGATGCATACATACACACACAAACACAGAACTCTTACTTTTACTGTGTCATATACTCAAACTTTTCCAAGGTGAGCTCAGGACACACACACATATAGAACACACACATGGATGCATACACACACACACACACACACACACACACACACACACACACACACACACACACACACACACACACACACACACACACACACACGAACAAAGAGAGCCATACATACACAAACAGACAGAGAATTAGTCAGAGATCACCTTGATTTGATCTCTGTGAAGCTCAAGTAAATAAAGACTGAAGAAGACAAGACTGCAAAGATAAACACGACATACTGTAATGTTTATACTCAGGCTCTATGCTATAGATTAGTTTCACTCTGACTCACATACAGAAATCCTATTTTTATTACGTGTTTGTTTCAAGAGAGGAGTTTTCTAAATGCCCACTCTAATCAACTAGCTAATTTGCAAGCTAAATATTGAACATGCTAGTTAAAGTCAACATCGAATTATAACAGGGTTGCCGCGGGGTTGTAAAAGGTAGTGAAAGGTAGTAAACGAAATTAGACCAAATTAAGGCTTGTAAAAAGTATTAAAAAGTAATAAACGTCATCTGACCAGGTAGTAATTTTTTGACCTCCATAACGTGTCTAAAATACGTTTTTTATTTGTGTAATGCAAGCCTATCTCCTTGAATTAATAAACTAGCGTGAATTTGTTGTTATGTTGCGAGTAGGACCTGAATGACGTCACTTGTACCTTGCGTGCGTTGAATCAATCAGGGTCGTGTTTCTCATAAGCGTAGTTGTTAGCCAGTTAGCAACATGAGTGGTTATCAATGGGAAATTGCATTGTAAACAACAAACTAGCTAACGTAGTTAGCAGCCTTGGTTTCGAGAAACGCACCCCAGGCGACTGGCTGTCTTGCTGCCAAATCTGCGCTAGTTTATGGCGTTAGTTCAGATATGGGCAAATGTAAGTTTTCAGACCTCTGGCTGGAGGAAGCTAATTTAAAGACTGCAGGGTGCTTGCGCAGGGTGCTTGAAAGTCTTAATAAGTATGGCATTTCGAAACACTGCTTTCCAGACCTTGAAAAGTCTCGAATTTTGTGTGAAAAAGTATGGAAAAATGCATGATAGAATTTAAATTAACTAAATTAACAACCGCCAAATGCAGCTAAAATTTAATTTTGGCTAGTAGAAACTAATGCGCACTAGCCATTTTGGCTAGTGGCGACGGACTAAGGTAAATTAATTCTGATCCAAAAGAAGTGAGCTGCCCGTTTGGTTCTTAACATAAAGACGGTGAGATTTCCTACATTAACCATGAACCATGACTATCGTGATGACAAAGCCTAAACAAAGCTAAAGTAGTTCTGTTAAAAAAAAGTCTCTGACCAAGCGTCTTTGAAGCTTGCGAGATTCCTTGTGAATTCCAAGGTTCCAGAAAGACGCGTGCATCGTTTTATTATGGGGATAGGTCTCAACAGGTAGCTTTAACCCGTTTTAGGGCGTTGTGCACCAATTTAAAATTAGTTCATTACTATCATGGGTTATGTTAAACTTGAAAACATCCTGAGACAGTTTCTCATGTTTTACCAAACGTGGATCGCGGAGGTAACCTACTGCAGGGTGGTCGCGAGGAGACGGTACTGTTTGCGTCACGAAAAACGCATGTGAACAGTTAACAAATGTGTCATCTGTAGCTCTGTTGACAGATAGCCTTTTAATGGAAACCTAATACATTGTTTTACTCCCCACCTTCGAGGATCAAGTCCATTAGATTAGATTGTTTGAACAGCAATCACCATCTCTCTCACTTACATTGCGAGGTTTTTAAAACCAGCGCATCTCTCTCTCTCTCTCTCGGACGTGTGTCTGGGTAACCTACAGTACTGGTAACTGATTCAAAGCAATTTTATGCATAGACTAAAAACTCTGTTCAGTTGTAAGCTAAGCAGTCAATCTTTCTCTCTCACTTGATCCGTCTCTCTCGCGTTCTCTCGCTGCGTGAAGATTTTATATTACACTCTCTCTGGAATGCTCTTCTTGGTCAGACGTGAATATCGTTGTCACCACTAACACCTACCTTATGAATAGACTACGTTACTGGTGGGGGAACTTAGTCAATTGTGTGTAAACCGTCAATCTTTATCTAACTGTCTTGCCTTCTTACTTGTAGTGCGTATAGAGGTTTATTTCAGCGAGATAAAAAAAATGGGTAGTTGAACCTCTGTTTGGCTAACAAGAAAAAAAATCTACTAGCCAAAGTTAATTTAGAGCCCTGATTACTATCACTGTTACTATCAGTGAAATCATTTCAAATATGATGTGCTGGTTTAGTACTAAGATTTTTTATAATTCATTTGTTTTGGTGTTTGCAT
>CM059270.1:16109663-16112163 GCA_030347295.1 Setipinna tenuifilis
ATTGAAGTAGAAAGTTATAATACATTCCTAAATAAAACTAATTAACTGGATACCGAGCAGTAGTTAGATCAGTAGTGCTGATGGGACTAGTGTGTGTGTGTGTGTGTGTGTGTGTGTGTGTGTGTGTGTGTGTGTGTGTGTGCGTGCGTGCGTGCGTGCGTGCGTGCGTGCGTGCGTGCGTGCGTGCGTGAGTGTCTGTTTCTCATTTTGATTTGCTCTATTAGCTCTCATCATGGCCAATCAAAGGCTGTGGTTTACATGTCTGCCCGGGCCGATGTGTTTTTTTTTTTTTTCTAAAAGTTGTCTTTTATTTGTGGTGTTCTTTCCCCCTACGAGGGGCACGGTGATGAATTAAACATCGGCCAACCCTCAGCAGCAGGCAGCCCACCAGAACAAAGCTTAGCGGACAATGCAGCATGGAGCCTTTGTGTGTGTGTGTGTGTGTGTGCACTTGTGTGTGTGCACTTGTGTGTTTGTCCAGCCAGCAGCTGATGCAGCATTGAGCCTTCAACCAGTGAAAGTGAATTTCATATGAACACCAAAAGCAGCCCTGATTTCTTTTGAAGGAACTCTTTTTGGAATATGTAGAGGAGTAAAGCTAACACATGCTGTTCCTCATCAATCAGAGAGAAAGAGAGAGAGCAAAATGGAAAGAGAAAGAGAGAAGCAAAGGGGAGAAAGAGCAGACATGTATTGTTTTGATTGTGAAGTACAGCATTGCAGAGACCCTCTCATGAATTCTTTATTATTGCAGTAACGAATTCATAAAATAAAAAAGTTCTGAGACTTTCTTCAAAATGTAGATATATGTACAGTACACTGAGACTGAGCTCCTGCAGTAAAAAAAACATGCAAACACCCACACTCACACACATTTCACATTTTGCTCACAGTACAGGATGAAGTGAACAGAATGACTAAGACCTGATGTTGATGTGGAGACATTAAGTGAGACTTGCTTTTACCATGTTCGGTCTGAACAAACAGCATCAACAGCACCAGAAAATCATTAATTTTCTATTAAGAGACAGCATGATAGGTGATCAAACGCATTTTAGGCATCGGCAGAGAGTTTTGGGTGTCTAGAGTGTCAGGAGAAAGTTAAACCTCAGTAAACTTTATGGTAATAAGCTATGACACAATTCGGCAGCAACCAATCGGAATGTTGACATCCCTCAAACTCTAAGCTACTTCCCCTGATCGAACATTTGAATGTGTCACGTCATAGCCCGCTTTGCCACTTTCAGTACTGCATGTCCAGTGGGGCATTTTGGGCTTCTTTAGCTACACTAACACTTTAAACGCGTTCGGTCTGAACGTACAGTTAAGCTCTGGAGATGTTGTAGAGATGAGTTTGACTCTGGAGATGTTGTGAAGAGGGGTTTGACTCTCTGGGGATGTTGGTTGTGGAGAGGAGTTTGGAGATGTTGGTTATTGGAGATGCATTTCACTCTTGAGATATTGTGAAGGTGAGTTATTAAAACACAATTACTATTAAAATGATATACCATGTTAGGAAACAGATATATTTAAACATGCGACATTATCACCAATTTACTTGCCGTCAGTTGCACACAGAGAGGGTGGAGATGGCTTTGGGACCATTCTCCTCGTCTTTGAACACAGTGTTTGCAGCTAACATCATCGCTCCTTTCAAGACCTACCCATCCGAAAAGGCTTTCTTGTTATTTATTAACAACAAATCACAGCTATAAATGAAGCTTCAGTTACATTTTGTGATTTCTTCACTGTCCTCATGAAAAAAAGACTGCTGTTTGCCCAAATCTGCCTTTAATTCCTGTTTATTCTGCTCCTAGTGTGGCGTCAGGTGGGTAGTTAGCATGGAAGCTTTTGTGACACGTACTGAGGTGTCTCTCCACCTAGTGCCACTTTGCCACTGCCACACTCATCCGCAAATGACACACTTTCATTGTGGTAAAAAAATCTTTCCTCCTAATTGTTTATTTTTAAAATAATAGCTTGTTTTTCATTGTTCTGCCGTGCTTTTCTGTGTTTTTGGGGATGTAAAAGCACATTTAGCCCCATGTGGTAGTTGCAATGAGATGTTTCCACTTGCTTGTCTCAGTGAAGAGTGAGATGGCGGTTGGTCACGAGCATAACAAACTTAATAATAAACTTTGGCCCCAGACAAAAAATCAAAATCGGTCTATGGTCAGAGTTCATATACATTAAACATTTTTGATTTTTAAAACTTTGAGATTTAATACAATCATTTTCAAATCTACAACAGTGCAAGTGCTATTTATTTTAAAAGAAGATCAGGAACATAATTAAATACCATTTTAACATGGAGCTCCATGGTGGACTTGTGCTGTCTTGCCCTGCAATGCCATGCCCTGGGGGGGGCTCACGGGGTCACTGTGATCGGCCAGGTGTGTGTGGGCACCGTGTTGGTTACCCCCTGGGCCATATAGCCTAAGAGACGTGGAGAGAATAAAGAAGGTATGCAAGATAAGTTGGCAGTCAGTCGATGCCTTCA
>CM059270.1:16124663-16147163 GCA_030347295.1 Setipinna tenuifilis
GTGACTCGACGGGCCCTGGTCTTTGAATAGCAGAGCTGAATAGAGCCAGCGGCAACAGCAACAGCAGCACACTTCAAAAGGAACAACTGAAAGAAGGGAGGAAAGGAAAGGAAGAAAGAAAGAAAGAAAGAAAAATCCGTTAAAAGGTTGATGTCCCTCTTTTCTCACAACACGTGCGGGGGAGACGAGATGCAAGCGGCCCTGTGTTTTTTTGTTTTGTTTGCGGGAGCTGGAGCTGGCAGACAGACGAGAGCAGGCATAGATAGAGGAGGACACAAGGACACTCAGACTGCAGCATTTAAAGCACCTGATTCTGGAGCATCACTGGATGGGGATGGAAGGTGGCAGGAACGTCTGAGAGAGAGAGAGATAGACAGAGAGACAGAGAGAACGGGGGAGGGAGAAGGAGAATGAAAAAGGGGGAAAGAGCAAAACCGCATGAGAAAAGAGAAAGTATGAGATAGAAAGAGATGGAAAGAGAGATTGAGAAATAGAGACAGAAGACAGTGTAGGAGAGGGAGGTAAAGCTCGAGAGGGAGAGAGAGAGAGAAAGAGAGAGAGAGAGAGAGAGAGGGGACAATTGCAGTAGGATAAGGTCTGTGTAAGCTCCATATCTCTACTTTTATGGTGTGTGTACAATATCTATGAGACAGACAGGCCCTCTGGACACACTGCAGAGAGGAGTCATGGAGGACTATGACAGAGAAGATGAGGATGATGAGTGTGGCTGTGTGTGTGTGTGTGTGGGGGGGTGGGGTTGTGCTGCAGGTCCACACACACACACACACACACACACACACACACACACACACACACACACACACACACAGAGCAGCACTTATTAAAGTGGACTGAGCTTTTATAAACTTGAAAGGACGGATGCCCATTTATGTAGCCATCAAACAGCACGCCCAGATCAAAAATCAAATTTATATCCAGATATTGGACATAAAAGATCCAAAGGGAAGGGTTTTGGGGGACTCACAAAGAACATGGACAGACATGTTTAGGCACATGTATTCAATTACATGAAAAATTCTAGAGATTCAGGAATGAATGTGGAGGTAAAGAATTCAGATCATTCTCTGCACTGTGAGATAGTCCTAAATAAATAGGAATGAATTGTACTCAATAGCCAAAACAGTAATTTGTACCCACTTCAGACGAGAAAGAAAAGACAATTAATAAATTGATTGTATGACTTCTTGTAATTCAGAAATAAAACTGGAAAATACAGCTGTGTTGAGATTTCCCTAGAGCAAAGGTGATTGGCTCCCACGAAGGCCAGCATTTTGCTGGTGGAAGCTGATTGGCTCTCTCCTGCAGTGTGGTTATGACTCTTGTCTCTTGTCCCTTGAGAGGCTATATGAGTGAAACCGAAATGCAGTCATTTGTTTAAAAGATTCATAATAAATCCTTTCTTTAAAAAAAATCACAACCCATCAAACCCTCTTACAAGTTTTGAATTTCACATTTTCACTTTCGAAATGTTTGCGTGTGTGTGTGTGTGTGTGAGAGAGTGTGTGTGTGTGAGTGTGTGTGTGTGAGTGTGTGTGTGTGTGTGTGTGTGTGTGTGTGGCAATTGGAGTGTGGCGTAACTGGCAGACACAAGTCATGCTTGTAACCGTGTTATGTTGTGTTTGCGGTCACAAGTAGCTGTGGGTGCATGGTGCAAGGTGTGTGTGTGTGTGTGTGTGTGTGTGTGTGTCTGTGTGTGTATAGGCTCGGGCATGCTCTCCTATGTGTGTGTGAAAGAAAAGAGCCAGCATCTGGTAATGCTTTTAGACCCCCCCCACCCCCCAATCCCACCCCACCAACACCACCCCCCACTCCCCTCCCCTCCCCTCCCCTCCCCTCCTTCGAAAAAATGTTTGCACTGCTGAGTGCATTGTTTATTTTGGTTGTGACCCAAAACTTTTTTTTTCTTTTTACGTCTCTCTCCCTCTCCCTCTCTACTTTCAGTGTCTCTCTCTCTCCTTCTCTACTTTTTCAGTCTCTCTTTCTCTTCTCTAACGTCACTCTCTCACTGTACCCCACTCCCCCTCTCCTCTCAGCTTCTCTTTACTGGAGATACACTGCTAGTCTTCTTCATTTGCTCTGCCTCAAATTTTGGCAACTTGCGAGTGTGTGTGTGTGTGTGTGAGAGAGAGAGAGAGAGAGAGAGAGAGACAGAGAGAGAGAGAGAGAGAATTTGTGGTGTGTGAGAGAGAGAGAGAGAGAGAATTCGTGGTGTGTGTGTGTGGTAGTGGTGAGTGTATGTGTGTGCCGTGTGTGTGAAAATTCGATGTGTGTGTGTGTGTTGCAGGGCTGTGGTGACCCCACGTGAAGCTTGTGGTTTGTGTGTAAGATGTGTGTGTGTGTGTGTTCATTGCCTGCTGTTGCCTTTGGACGCATGACTAGCACAGGGCTGATCTGAGGCAAGATACACATGGCCTCGCGTGGGGGTGTGTGTGTGTGATGTTTGTGATAACTCTGTGTGTGTGTATGTGTGTGTGTGTGCATCCTCTCTCATACATTGCTGAGCCCAGAACTGTGTGGCAAATAGGCTTTTGTACATGTGTATGTGTGTTGGTGTGTGTTTGTGTATGTGTGTTGGTGTGTGTATGTATGTGTGTTGGTGTGTGTATGCATGTGTGTGTGTTGGTGTGTGTTAGTGTGTGTGTGTGTGTGTGTTGATGTGTGTGTGTGTGTGTTGGTGTGGCTATCGTCTTGTGTTGTGTCTGTAAACAAGCGGATGTCCACCCACCCCAGCCTCTCCATCGGCACCACCCTAATGGCTGACACACACACACACACACACACACACACACACACACACACACACACACACACACATACACACACACATACACATACATACACACACACGCCCTGGGCCTAGGGTTAGGGCCAACTTCAAAGACAACCAACTGCCTAAGGGTTAATGAGAACTAGAACTCTCAAAGGTTCTGCAGGAGGAGCTTTTGGGCCCTTGTCAGTGGAGGCCTTTTTAGTTCCACAGTTCCCTCATGGTTCTTTGCTTCTTTGTCATTCAGTCTCCGATTTCATTGTTCCTTTTATTTTTTCAATCTTCTTTGTGTGTGTGTGTGTGTGTGCGTGTGTTTAATTAAATTGTGTGCGCTAGATGAGAAGCAGACCTTACGAGCTGCTTCCCTTGAAAGATCAGTGTGTGTGTGTGTGTGTGCACGTGTGTGTGTGTGTGTTATGTGTTTCTGTTTAAATTTAGAGCTGATTAGGCTGTTAAGAGTGCAGGCTGAGAGATACACAACATGGGTTCACCGATAAGGCAGTGTTTGAGCTGGTAGCTGTGTGTGTGTGTGTGTGTGTGTGTGTGTGTGTGTGCTCGTCATTGGCATGCATATGTGTGCATTTGTGTGTGTTCCTGTGTGTGTGTGCATGTGTTTCCGTGTGTGTGTGTGTGTGTGTGTGTGTGCGCATGTGTTTCCGTGTGTGTGTGTGTGTGTGTGTGTGTGTGATAAGGCACTGTTTGATGGGGTAGCAGCGTGGGTGTCGTTTCTCCTGCGGTGTGTTAGTGCAGATCTAGAGGATTTTGCTGAAACACCCGGGGCTCTTTACAGAAACACACACACACACACACACACACACACACACACACAGTCTGACACTGTTCAAATGCTGACAAGCCTAAATGCATTATTAGCTGCCTAATAAACATGATTACTGTGCTGTTTCTGTGCTGTACACTGTATTTACCTTTGATAAGTAACATCTGTCCTCTGCTCTCTCCCTCCCACTCCCCCTCTTTCTCTCCCTCTGTCTGCTACACCTTTCTTTCTTTCTGTCTCTCTCTCTATCTCTATGTCTCTCTTTATGTCTCTCTCTCTCTCTCTATGTCTTTCTTTATGTCTCCCTCTCTTGTCTTTCTCTTTGTCTCTTTTTCTCTATCTCTTTCTCTCTCTTTCTGTCTTTCTCTCTTTATGTCTCTTTCTCCATCACTTTCTGTTTCTCTGTTTCTCTCTATGTCTCTGTCTGTCTGTCTGTCTGTCTGTCTCTCTCTCCCTCTCTTTCTCTTTCTCTCTCTCTCTCTCTCCCTCTCTCGCTCTCTCTCTCTCTCTCTCTCTCTCTCTCTCTCTCTGCAGGGATGTGATCAAGCGAATAGACCAGTCTGAGTTTGAGGGTTTCGAGTACATCAATCCCCTGCTGCTGTCCACGGAGGAGACCGTATGAAGAGTGCTCTCTCTGCTCTGCCCTCCTTGTCTCTCTCTCTCACACACACAGACACACACACGTGTGGATATGCATACTCACACACTCACACACACACACACACACACACACACACATACATACAAACGTACGGGACCTCAGCACACAAACACACAAACTAACTTGAACTTTGGGGGGGGGGGGGGGGGGTAACGGCACATAAGGCAGAGACCAGGAGAGGACAGCAGTGTGTGGTGTGTGAGAGAGAGGGGGGACAACAACAACGTGTGTGTGTGTGGAGGAGGGGACAGTGGTGGGAGAGGGACATTGCGCAGGAGACGCAGTGGAGACAGACACAAGAGGAGCTGTCTCTGTGGATCTAGTCTCCATGGAGCTCCTGTGTGTGTGTGTGTGTGTGTGTGTGCTGCTCCATCCTCCATTCTGGGACACACCTGCAAGAGGAGTGAGTCTCACGGACGCCCTCTTCCTCTCCTCCTCCTCCTTCTCCTCCTCGCTGGACTGAGAGAGACACACACACCTCACACACACAGCTCAATCTCTTTTGTTGATAGTCTTCCTCATTATCAGCATCTCTTTCGCGCTCTCTTTTTGTTTTCACTGTTAATTTTAATTGTTTTTTTTTTAATCTGTTGTATGTGTGTATGCCTGTGTGTGCGTGTGTGTGTGTGTGTGTGTGCGTGTGTGTGACAGTAAGTGAGTGAGCATGAATGTCTGACTATGTGTGTAAGCATAAATGTGTATGCATATGTGAGTGTGAGAGTCAGGGCATGGTTATGTATGTGTACGTGTGTGTGTGAGTGTGTGTGTGTGTGTGAGTGTGTGTGTGTGTGTGTGTGTGTGTGTGTGTGTGTGAGCGAGCTACTACTACTGACCGTGTGAGTGTGAGTGGACAGCATCTCCATTCTGTGCCTGCCCTCATCAAGGATTCTACTACACACCACTTCTCCTCCATCCATCCGCCCCACAGTTGGCCCTCAGCCGGGCCTGGCCTGACCCGGTTCTACTCTGGCCCAGATGGGTGCAGCGCATCTGTGCATCTGTGTGCTTTGTTCCAGGTCGGTTCCGCTGCAGAGGGAACTGTTCTCTCGAGGGGAGGGGGGCCATCGTCCGTGGATCAATATGATGGTTCTGGAGAACCTCCAGAACTTGAATATTCGTGCACCTTTTTTGTTTTTGGTTTTTTGTTTTTTTTTGTTAGTTTTTGTTCAATGACTTTTATTTTATAAAAAAAGAAATCTTGTAAGAGGCTTCGACCTCCATCAAAAAAAAAACAAGAATGTAAAATGTTTAAGGAGAAATTATAAAAAATCAAATCAGAGAACAAACAAACGAAAAAAAAAGATCTTGTATTATATTGTAGGTAGCAGATCCGAAAATTTTATTGATGCCTTTTAATCGATGCGAACGCGGCACGTCAACGTCAACGTGTGTTTGATTTTCTCGATTGTCGAGTGTTTCTGCTCCTCCAGCAGCGACAGGCCTTTTTCTTGAACTGACCACACACACACACACACACACACGGGCTCCAAGAGCAAACAGGATATGACATGGACATCTGGCTTTGTTGTTTTCTCTCTTTTTTTTCTTTAAGAAGTGCCTCCATGTTGGTTTAGGACGTTCTCCTCGGCTGTCAGAGTGGACGGATGTGAGACGGATGTGAGACGGATGCTGGTGGTGGTGTTTGTGAGGAAAGGGATTGTGGGGGGGCTTTGGGGAGAGTGATTTACACACATATTAATACACACACCTGCCATTTCTCTGTGTGGTGGGCTCTGGTGACAGCAGTGTGATGAAAAAAAAACAAATAAACACACACACACACACACACACACACACACACACACACACACACACACATACACACACACACACAGACCAGCCAGTTCCAGTTCCAGTTCTTGAGCCACTAGACTCAAGGTTCTGCTCAGTCATTGGCGGAAACATCTCGCGTCTCTTAATAAAGCCTTGGTACGTAGACACACACACACACACACACACACACAAAAGGTTGGATCCACAGTGTAACCAGGAACTGTTTGCTACCTGGAAAATAATATCAATGATTGTGAAATGAAAACAGGAACAAACAGAAAATACAATTCTCCCTACCACTGGGACTCCCACTACCACCACAAATACTACTACTTCTACTACTACTACAAGTACACACACACACACACACACACACACACACACTCACACTCACACACACACACACACACCCTGATAGGCACATACACCTGAGCTAGCTCAAGAAAAAAAAAAGATTAAATTCTCTTTCAAAAAGCACCATCATCTTTTCTCGAGTGCACAAGGGAAAATGTGTGCCCCCCTCCACCACCACCACCCCCCACCCTAAATCAAAACAGGACCCTTGAAACCCACTTTAGATAACCAAATTAATCAGGGCCAGATTGCACGTGCCGCTGAGGATGAATTATTCATCTTGCGGGGCGATAAGACGGCGCCCCGCAACGCAAATATTAGATCAGTTTCTCATTAAGGCCCAAACGCACCCAAATTGAGAGGGGGGTGGGGGGGGTGTTGGGATGTTGGAGAGGGTGGGTGTACGGCTTGCTTTCTTCTTGGCCCCAGCCCCCCCACTTGCCCCCCCCCCCCCCCCCCCCCCCCCCCTTTTCTCCCCACCCCCCACCCCCCCCCCCATCTCGGGAGCGCTGCCCCCGGTGGGGCGAGATGAGATCTGACCTGTGCGTGGGCGATAAAGGAGGCTAATAGGATTAATTAGCTTAGCGTCGTCACAGAGCTGCTCTCTAGCCAGCGGGGCCGCCGTGATGATGGGGGGGGGGGGGGCACTACAAAGACCAGCAGAAACAGATAGCGATAGACACAGATGGAGAGAGAGAGAGAGATGGAGAGGGAGAGAGAGAGGGAGCAAGCAAGCACAGAGGAAAAGACAGATCATAACAGAGAACAGCACAGAGTTTTTGCTAAGGGAACTCATTTAGATACATATGTAAGCCATGATGAATGAATGGATGGATGGGTGGATGGATTGATGAAGGGAAGGGGGAGGGAGGGAGGGAGGGAGGGGTGCTCTGTTTCTAGGAAAGTAGAACTTGCGATGCGTTCCCAAAGCCCAAGCCTCCAATCCCTTCACTTCCTGTTAAGTCAGCCATCACTTCTGCTGTCCATCACACAGAGCCACACTGGGATTGGCTGATTGATTGATGATTGATTGATTGATTGTTAAAAAGACTGGCTGGTTGATTGATTGATTGATTGGTTGGTTGGTTGTGTGACAGATGGATTGATTGATTATTTAAGAAGATAAAAAATATAAAAAACAAGGCTTGATCAAATGTAACGCCAGCGAGGGCGTGGAATGTCAACAGTGAGACGTGACGCCATTGTTCCCCCCACAGGGCCCTACTGCTGGACTGCTGGTCTCTTTCAAAGCCTTTAAAAATAATGATTGTTGCCCATGTCTGTTATGTGCCATCCTTGAGAACGCACAGCCTGCAGAACCAAACAGAACAGAACAGAACCACACGGCAGGGGGGCAGTGACCTCCACCGTGACCGTGACCGCAACCCACTCCCGAGTCCGACTCAGGTGCCTCTGATGACGAGGTGCCCAGACTCTGACACTGCGTCCGAGGCAGCAGTCCCACAGATCGATCGCTTGTGTGTTTCAACATGACATGACGTATGACAACTACTGCATTGGAAAGAGACATTTCTCCTGCTGAACATGCATCAATGTAAATAAATGTTATTATTATTATTATTATTATTTTATTATTATTTATTGGGGTGGTGAAAAGGAGGGAGAAAGAGGTCTCCAGGTCTCTGTATTCTCACCATGAGTTCGGCACATCTGTGTGTTTTTAAATAAGTCCAACAGCGCTCCACTCATCTGTAGCTACTAACGGGTTGTTTTTAAAAATAATAATAATAATAATTACAATTCCTTCAAAATGAAAAGGAGGACATTAAATGACCTTTTAATAATTCTTGCCAAATCAAAAAAATGAAGAAAAAAATGCCATTTTTCTACTTGCTCCTTTTTTTGTTGAATCCAGAAGATTCAAGGGCAAAGCCACACACACAGTCACACACACAGTCACACACACACACACTCCAGACAATATCTTGAATAACAATTGCAAACAAGTAAACATGTGCAATGCTGTGTGTGTGTGTGGCTATGTTAAATTTATTCAGTCATTTCAAAATGTGTGTGAAAGACACGCCATGTTTATTTAAGAAGTGCATTTCATACCACACCAATGTGCTTTATATAAACAAATGCAGAAACTTAACAATGAGTGCATCATGAGAGAAACTGTTAGAATTACAGCCAGTACACAGAGTGCTTCATCCCTCTTTGTGTGTTAACAGGTGTTCAGGTTTACAAAGACCTCTCCAGACATAGCATGCATTATCACTTCAGTCTGAAAATGTCTCTTAGCTGGTCTACTAGTAATATATACAGCAAATATTGTTTATAAAGTAAATAGTGTTGCTTATATACCAAAACAACTTAACCATTCACAGAGTCGCCCAGCAACAAATTGTATGAATGACAGTAATGCATAACAGTTACAGGTTATCCCAAGGTGTGTGTATTGTGTGTGTGTGTGTGTGTGTGTGTGTGTGTGTGTGTGTATCTGGTTGAAATGATTGTGCATGGATCACGATCTACTGATGCATCCTTAACAGCAGTCACTGGGGGTAGTTGGTGTTCTGCTTCTTGTTAAGCTCAGTGGTTCTGGTTCTGGTTCTAACTGGACCTGTGGTTCCCCTCACTGCCATCAATCCAGTCCAGTATGCAGCCAACCTGACTGCCTATGGAGCTGCCCTCACTAATCAGGAAAACAGGTCTGTTTAGTTTTTGCAAAAAGAAAAAAACTAAACAAAAAAGGTCTATTCATTTTTTTTGCTTGTTCGTTTTTTCTGTTTTTTTCCCCTTTTCTTTTTTTTCTTCCAAAAAACTGAAATCCAGCCTTGGAGTTTACAGTAAGACATGACGTGCCATTATCACATTACTTAATTACTTTAATCCAAACCAATTTAATAGTGGAAAACCTGTTAACCTGATCTTTGTTTATCTGTATTCTACACACACACACACACACACACACACACACACACACACACCAATGCCATGTGTATGGGTCACCACACCATGTCGGTGTTCATCTCGGACAGACACTGGGCAAGATGGCTGTCACTGTCCATCTGGGAGAACCTGCAGAGAAGAACAAAAACTCAGTTAAAGCATCTACAACTCATGAGCTTGATCCATAAAACATTGTTGATTAAAACAGTTCAGTTTGACGGGGAAAAACAGTCCTAAAATGTTTTCTAAAGGCAGGTATTTATTCTATACTTTTGGTAGGATTTGGTGAAATGACGTGACTTTTTACAGTCTTATGTAAATCTGCTCATAGCTATCGGGAGGTAAAGACAACAAGAAATACAGCCCTCGTGAGAAAAAGCAAATGTTAATGTCTGGCCTAGCCCACTTTCAAGGTTCATTATGGGCACTGAGACCATGTTTACTGCAGCGACAGAAACCTGCTCCTTATGGAGTACATGCAAGACTGTTCAGCTTGTGCTTGTGTGTGTGTGTGTGTGTGTGTGTGTGTGTGTGTGTGTGTGTGTGTGTGTGTGTTTCACCCCCATCCTACTTGCATTCCGCATACACACTCATGGACACACATGCAGACACACACACACACTCAAACATAAAGCTGCAGGGCAAAGCTCAAGCAGGGGTCCACAGCAGGCAACCAAAACCACAAATGCATACATATGCATAAGCTGCAGTGCACACACACACACACATATCTGAACATGCTGCACACACACACACACACACATTCTACAAACACACACATGCCTATGCAGATTATGAACGCAAACACGTGAGCACACGCCAGACCCACACACACACACAGAAAATACATATGCTTCAAAAAGAAATGCACACATATGCACGCTCACACACACAAATGAGGTACACATGGGTCAGTGACGTTTTGGAATTTCAAAATAGCAAAACAGTCAGTTGCAAGATTTTTTTTAAAGTAAAGTTAGATATGAATGTTTTGATTGAGTATGTGCCCTTTCAAAAAGATAAGAATGTTTTGGCTTTTTATTGCAATTCACTGCATACACACTATAAAAATGTCATTTGGCAAAACAGAATTATTATGGTGTTAATATCAGTGACCCAATCACAAATAGCCTATCATAAATATAAATGTTAATTTATGCCGACTGTATGGCTAGTTACTAAATCTCCACACTATAAAAGCATGTTTATGATATTTTGTCTTTTAAGGCTAAAGCGCTTCATCTGTCAACATTTTTATTTTTCATTATGCATGTAGAAAACGCTGCTAATGACTAAAAATAATAAGAAAAGATGATGAAAATGTTACTCATAGAAACTGTTTTACCACATGATGAATTTTGTTTTGCCCGATGACTAAAAGCGCCAAAACTGTTTTACTGAATGACAAATTTCCTAAAAGTTCACTCTAAATAGATGGTTTACTGGCCATTTATGAGTAACACTGACCTTAATCTTGAATTGGGAACTTTACATGTTATCTCTAAATTTAGATTTTTTTTTAATCTATAACTTTATAAGCACTTTTTTGAGATGTTACAAACTGACACCTAAATCTGTGACACTCATCACCCTAGTTGTATGTGTTAAAATTTAACAGCAAAATTTTACATTTACTTTTAATTTGGATCTTGACATTTTGATCATTTTATCAGCATTTGTTTTTGCTGACCTAGAGTAACATCCATTTTACCAAATGACATTTTAACATTTTAATACAACAAAAATCAGTCAATGTTGTACTTTTCAAATAATTATTAACAGTGATTAGTGACAGCCATGTGAGATACGTCTCTCTGAACAAATGTGGTTTTTTTTTTTGAAAATACAAGAGTAAAAAATTATTATTTATGGAAGCAGGAATGTAGGTGTCATGTCACTGAGCCATATACACCAATGTGCAGCACACACTCACATGCCTAGACAGACCATGCAAGCACACATGCACGCACACACACAGACACACACACACACACACACACATGCACACACATATGGTGCAAACACACACAAATATGCAGCACACATATGCATGACTTTACAAACCACGTACACACACACAAGCAGGCACAGATGAACACACACACACACACACACAAACACACACACACACAACCTTATAACCATGTATAAAGACAGGAAGCACATTTTCAAATAAAGCTCTTACCAAGAAACGCAGAGAAAATGCAGTGCATAAACAACAGGTGTAGTCAACGGCAGTCTCACACACACACACATTACACACACACTGGAATGCACCAACGAACATGCACAAATAACATGCACATGTGCGCTTGCGCATGCACACACACACACACACACACACACACACACAAAGTAGCACTCTAGACAGATTGCACAATCACAGCCACCCACACACATAAATATTCACACGTGCTGTGAAGGCAGGCAACACACACACACACACACACACACACACACACACACACACCACCTCTTCCTCTCCTTTGCCCTCTCCCGCCTGCTTGTAAACATGCAGATGGCGTCCAGGACTCTTTTTTACACAGAAAGCTTTCTGCATTTATGACCGTGGCAGCATTCTGACCCCTCTCTGCCTTACACACACACACACACACACACACACACAAGGGCAGTCATTGTCCTAAGCAGCAGCAGTTGTGAGTGTGCGTGCGTGTGTGTGTGTGTATATGTGTGTGAGTGAGTGAATGAGGTTAGACACTGTGTGTGTCTTTATGTGCATGTGTATATGCATCTTTGTGTGTGTGTGTTGTGAGAGGGTGTGTGTGTGTGTGTGTGTGTTGCTTGGCCAAGGCACTCAGGGAGAGTGGAAAGCAGGAAGCAGTTAGCAGCCCGACCTCAGGGTAGACTTTACTGAGTGTGCCTTGTTTAAACGCGGCTAAACACACACACACACACACACACCCTTGCACTCACACTCAATATGCACATACTCATCTACTCACTCTTGAACACATGTATATATAAACAAATACATACCGTAGTTCACACACACACACATACGCGCACACACACGTACACACACACCCAGTCCTCTGAAGAATCCACTCCCTGACTTCTTGACTGTTTCATATGAATGACTTGATTTTATACGCTTCCCCTCCCATAAGCAACCTCACCTAACCCTGCACACACACACACACACACAAAAACACACAAACACACACCTTCCACGTCTAACTGAGAGACCCAGTCATACTCCACATGTGTGTAGGTCTGCAGTGGGAAATGGTGTAAAGTTCACTTCCTGTGCAGTTCATATTTGACACTGTGCGTGTGTGTGTGTGTGTGTGTGTGTGTGTGTGTGTGTGTGTGTGTGTGTGTGTGTGTGTGTGTGTGTGTGTGTGTGCTTTCCCCTCTGGCTGGCCTGTAGATGTAGGTTGCTGGCGAAGGCTAATGAAGAGTGATTTGCTAATGGCGGCAGTGGGCTAGTATTGCTATTGCTAGTGTTGCTGAATAGATGAATCATGACTATTGTTAATTATCATCATGGCCTACGCCTGTCTATTTGTCTAAATTCAGAAAGAGAAAGACAGAGAGATACCGAGAGAGACAGAGAGAGAGAGAGCAGGAGAGAGATGTTGAACTTCATCCAACCCTGATATAAAATGTGTTTGAGAGTGTGAGAGTGAGAGTGACTTAAGACACTTGACTCTTACCCTAATAGAGATAGAAACCTAGAGAGAGAGATATAAAAGACACTGAGCAGCACACTGAGAAACAAAGATAGAGAGACCGAGAGAACTAGATCGAGAGAGAGAGAGTGTGTGTGTGTGTGTGTGTGTGTGCGTGTGTATTTGCATAGCTTAGAATTAGCGAATGTACAGTATGTGGTATGACTTCACTGTTGCATAGATTAGTCTGAGCCGATAGACAGGCATCCGTGTGTGTGTGTGTGTGTGTGTGTGTGTGTGTGTCCTACCCTGCTGGGAAAGGCATGAGGCACATTGGGCAGCACTCCAGCAGCCTGGTCCCCCCTGCCCTCTCTGGCTGCGCTGACGCCACCAATGCCCCCTGTGCCGCCGCCGCTGCCAAGGGGGTGGTGGGGGTCCGGAGGGGGGTGTCCAAGCGGGAGGAGGTGGTGGTGGGGGTGGGGGGCACACGGGTGCCTGTGCGGGTGCCCTTCTGTGTGGGGGGTCGCCGTTTGACCTCTTCCTCTTTTTCCTTCGCTTTGCCTCCTCCTCCTCCTCCTGCTCCTCCTCCTCTTCCTCTTCCCGTGCCCGTACCCACCCCCCTGCCCGTGCTGAAGAGCGGTGCCAGCGTGGTACCACCAGCTGTTGCCGTGGCAGCCGTGCCAGCAGCAGCAGCTCTGGGCTCTGGCCTCTCTCCTCCTCTGGGCGGGCGCGGAGTGTCTGTGTCTGTGGCCGGTGCCAGCGATGCCACGCATGAGGAGGTGGTGGTGGAGGTGGCAGGCACTCTGCTGATGCTGCTGCTGCTGGTGGTGGTGGTTGTTGCCATGCCGACGGCAGTGGCCGTGTGGCCCTCATCACCAATGACGCCACCGTCACCACCAAGGCCCCTCGGAGACGCCTCGGTTGGCACGGAAACGCCGCTTTCGTGGAGCTGCTTTCTCCTCCTTTGCTCTTCCTTCCTTCCTTTCTCCTCTTCCTCGCGAGCCGGCGGGCTGCCCGTCTGGACCCTGGCATGGGCACTGGCACCGGGGGGGTCGCTGCGGTCTGAGGGGCAGGAGGTCGGCGGTGGTGGCGGTGATGGGGATGGGGGGAGGAGGGGGAGGGGGGTGGCGTTGGTGTTGGCAGGGAGCGCGGGCACAGGCTGCTGACCTGGGCTGGCAGAGCTGGCGGGCACACACACATGCTCTGCTGCCACACACACACGCTCTGCTGATGCCACACACACCACCGGAGGCATCTCTGGAAGAGTGCCCACCTCGTCGCCAAGGCAACACCATCTCCACTCAGCCTGCTTCTCCCTGGCACCACTCTGCAGAGAGAGAGAGGGAGAGAGGGATGGAGAGAGAGAGAGGGAGGGAGGGAGGGAGAGAGAGAGACAGACAGAGGGAGGGAGGGAGAGAGAGAGAGAAAAATTGGGAGAATGTGAGAGAGGCAGAGAGAGAAAGGGGACAGAGAGAGAGGGAGAGAAAGAGAGAGGGAGAGAGAGAGACAGGGTGGGAGGGAGGGGGAGAGTGAAAGAGAGGAAGAGAGTGGGAGGGAGGGAAAGAGAGTGGGAGAGATGGAAAGAGAGGAAGACAGAAACAGAAAGAGTGGGAGAAAGGAAGAGAACGGGAGGAAGAGAGAAAGGGATGGAAGGAGAGATGGAGAAAGAAAGAGTGGGAGAGATAGAGAGATGGAACAGAGGAGAAAAATCAATACAGTAGAGCAAAAAGGATAAAAAAGAAATGATGGAGAGACAAAATGGTGAAAAATGGAGTGATAGAAAAAAACAGATGGAGAGAGAGACAGAGAGATACATAAGAGAGGGAATAAAGAAACCGAGACGTGACAATGTCACATGGGAGAGAGAGAGAGAGAGAGAGAAAGAGCTTTTGCCGATGTCTGGATGCAGCTTTTGACATTTCCGGCTAAAAAGCATATAATTACGGCCATCACAGCTCCATTCTCCCGGAGAAGACTCCTCCATTCACACAGACACTTTAATTCCTATAATACTGAGATAAGCCAGCCCTGTGCCTGCCCTCACACACACACACACACACTGTAGGACGACACAGACCAGATGTCTGGTATAGTCTCATATTGGCCCTCGGACTAAACGCTACCCCACCCACTACGTGTGTGTGTGTGTGTGTGTGTGTGTGTGTGTGTGGCACACTGCTGTAGTGCTGTGCTGGTTCCACAGCTGTCAACATGTCTGTTGTCATGGCGAATGTCTGTCAGACAGGATGCTGAGAGGGGGTGTGTGTGTGTGTGTGTGTGTGTGTGTGTGTGCTGGAAGCTTGCATCAGGACCGCCGGGCTGCATCTGCATCAGCTTCTTGTCACACACACTTCACCCTGCCTGACGGGATGTGTCCCAGAAGTGCCACGTGTGTGTGTGTGTGTGTGTGTGTGTGTGTGTGTGTGTGTGTGTATTGATGCAGATGCCTATGACTGCAGTTATTGCTAGATGACTAAAAACCATAGAATCCTCTTGGGCTCAGTCCTAATACCTTAACCTTTATCAGAGAGAGAGAGAGAGAGAGACAGAGACAGAGACAGAGACAGAGTAAGGAGCTACAGAATAGCTGTTCTCCCAAAACAAAATTTTACAAGACATTGTACTACTAAGGTGAAATAAAAAAAAAACAGGAAACAAAAAAAAATGAGTGAGTGAGTGAGTGAATGAACGAACGAATGAATGAACAAATGGATAAATGAATGAATGAGTGAATTAGTAAATTAGTAAATGAGCAAATGGGTGAGTGAATGAATGAATGAATGAATAAGTGAGTAAGTGAGTCAATAAATGAATGAGTGAGTAAGTAAGTGAATGAATCCATGAATCCACAAGTCCATCAAACTGATGAAGTGGGGATGGGCTTCCATGGCAGTACCGAGTAAGCCAAGCAGGGGCCCAAGAGCAGCGATGTGTACCTGTGCTAGAGGCGGGGGCAGGTCTGACAGCACCTCGGTTGTGGAGGCAGCCAGCGTCTGTGGACTGAAGGCCTGGAGGGTGAGTGCCCACACCCTCTCCAGGGAGGACAGACCGGGCTGGGCCCACCACTCCCGGTCACTCTGGCCTCGACTGGGGCTGCGGAACACACAACAGCAAAGCAGCACAACAGTGTGTGGTGTGAGTAAGCATCTCAGCATATGTGTACATGCATATGCGTGTGTCTTTGACAGTCCGTTTGACAGCCTGCTATTTAAAAAGACTGAAAACATAGTATTGTATTTTAACCATGTGCATGGTCGCACTGCGTGTTGACATCTAGTCTATCTTGTATATATCAGGATGCATTACCAACTGCGGTAACAATTACAAGGCTATCTTGACAAACACTTTTAATAAACTGCTACTATTTATCAGTAGTCTTTGTCGGCGTGACAATTGACAATTTAGTTGTTAAATCTACAAAATCTAACTAACAGACATGCAAACGTCAGGTTATCCCCTTACTCGGATGCCCTGTTGCACTTCGGCTGTTCCTGTTTTACAAGAGAACTTCCTATGCTCTCTTTGGGTAAACTTCGCTGGAGTTGCGCTGATTTGCAATCCTCAACTGACGTTTTCCGTCTTTTGAGTTTCGACACGGGGTGTTTCTCTGTCATTGCTTGATTTTCTCAAAGTAACATTGACACAGAATTGCTATGTTGCACGAATCAGCCTGAAAGTACCCGCCACTGAAAAGTTGAATGTACTTCCGTGTGTGGGAGGTGCCTTTCCTTACATTTTCGAGACTCTGCGTTGCGCTACTAATGCGCAGGACGTCCGACCATCAACTGAGGTAAGCTATGGGAAGCAATGTAAGAATTACAATCATACAGTTTACAGCATACAGTTTAAAAATGTAATACCTATTATATTACACTGAGTGTACTAAAATAACACTGTGTGCGTTATATATGGTTAAACCAGTAAATTATTTTGTTTATGCTAGCTCAGCTACGTCCCCTGATAGATAGGCTATTCATTATAAGTTCATTAGAGGTAAATATACTTGCATTTAGTCAAGGTCTGTGTGTGTGCGTGTGTGTGTGCATGTATGTGCATGTGTGTGTGTGTGTGTGTGTGTGTGTATCTTTGTCTGTTTGTTTGCCTTTATGTGTTTGTGTGTGTGTGTGTGGTGTGTGTGTGTGTGTGTGTGTGTGTGTGTGTGTGTGTGTGTGTGTGTGTGTGTGTGTGCGCGCGTGTGTGAGGTATATAGGGAGAGAGGGAGTGAGTGATATGTGAACCCTTCCTCAGGTCAATAGTGCAGGAGTTGGAAGGGATGACAGTTGTCATGAGAAGGCGGCATGGAAAGTAGCACCACTGGTGTAATGGTTATGATCCGAGAGAGGGAGGTAGAGAGAGAGAGAGAAAGAGAGAGAGGAAGAGAGAAACAGGGAGGTATGGAGAGAGAGAGACCCCGGCGCTCGCTTGGGTCCACACTAGGATTAGATGGCCACGGAAAAGCCCTGGCAGAGAAACAGGGAGAAGGGTGGGCACCAACTACATCTCTCTTTCGCTCTCTGTCTTTTACTCTCCTTCTCTCTCTCTCTCTCTCTCTCTCTCTCTCTCTCTCTCTCTCTCTCTCTCTTTCTGCTGGAGGAGAGAAAAACAACCCTGGGCAGTGGAAGAGATGAGGCAAATTTTGAATAAGAATGAGAATTCCAGAAAGTTCCAGAGCTGCTGACACTGTGGAGTGTGTGTGTGTGTGTGTGTGTGTGTGTGTGTGTGTGTGTGTGTGTGTGTGTGTGTGTGTGTGAAGCTCTACCACAGCAATGGAAGTTAAAAAACAGACGTGAGACAGAGAAAGGAGGAGAGGAGAGAGAGAGAGAAAAGGCGAGGGAGGAGGGAGGTGGAGAAAGAAAGAGGGGGAAAGATGGAGGGAGAGGGAGAGAGAGAGAGGGGAAGGAGGAGAGAAAAGGAGAGAGAATTAAAAAAAGAGAATTTGAGAGAGATGGAGGGAGGGAGGGAGGGAGGGAGGGAGAGAGAGAGAGAGAGAGGTATAGGGAGAACACGGGGCATGGTGGTAGGAGAGGCCACAGGCAGGCTGGGTCCAGGAAAGAACGCTTATGTCATTAGAATTTGTGAGACAATGTTGTGAAGGGTTGCCATGGCGATGGGATGGAAGGATGGAAGGGGCTAAGTAAAAATAGAGGAGTTGAGGAGCAATCTCCCCAAAAAACCCTGTCAAGGATGGAGAAAAGAGAGTGTGCGTGCGTGTGTGTGTGTGTGTGTGCGTGCGTGTGTGTGTGTTTGTGTGTGTGTGTGTGTGTGCGTGTGTGCATGCGTGTGTTTGTGTGTGTGTGTGTGTGTGTGTGTGTGTGTGTGTGTGTGTGTGTGTGTGTGTGTGACGCAAAGGGAGTTATTATTCCATTTCATAACATTCTCTCAAGGAGAAAGGTGAGGTGTTTGGCTGTCTTTGTTCTGAGGCGTTGGGCTCTCCAGATTTGCTAGTGTGTGTGTGTGTGTGTGTGTGTGTGTGTGTGCAGAGAATAGGCTACTCAACCGCTGTGGTGCTCATAGTTCTGGCTTTTTCTCTGCCTAAACATCACAGTCCTCTCGTTTCTCATGCCAGACCTAAGACTAATTATTCTTTGTGAACTGCAACAATATTACTATTATCCAAACCCCCCAATCTCACGCTCATCAGGCAAACGGGTTAAACTTTAACATAAAATGCTTTGGACGCTCACACCGCCACGCTAAACTCACCAAAGCCCTGATTGACACCCTGTTCAGAGCTTAGACAATCGGCAGATGCGCCACCCCAACCAAATCAATTCCCCAGCGCTGCGTTTCTGCCAGCTGGATTTAGGCCGTTAGACTGCATTGGTTATGTTAATACGCATTTCCAAACGTGATGAGCGAAGTTCCCCTGCTGCGTAAATTAGACCCTTTGAGCTTGTTTGAGCATAGGAGGGCTTCTGAAATGGACAGCGTGCTTAAGTTCGTGTGATCACAAAAGTAGACGTTAGCACATGGCCCTCTCAAAGCTGCAGGGCTATTTGGGCACACTGGCACATCTCCTTGTAAGCTGTGGTCTGCTTTCTAACCGAAAAGCCATTAATTTCCCTGCGAGGCCACTCCGGCCAAACCAGCGCCATCCATTTTAAAATTGGAACTGTCGAAGCATGACAGGAGGTTTGAGAAATGGCGTTCTGGCTGACGGGGTCACTTATCTTCCCACCGCGCTGAACCACGGTGCCAGATCGGGTTAATATTTGACTGGAGGTCAAGTCAGTCGCTATTGTGCGGTCACGCAGGGTCACCATCAGCGATGGACACCAAAGTCCTGTGAGCGAGGGGGTAGGCGAGACTCTGTTTACCACTACATGGAACTTTGGCTTTCTTGTTCCATCAACTGCTGAATATAGTATTATTGCCAAAAAAAACGGACCGAAATGGGGCACTTGAATGCGGCATCGAATAGAGCAGCTGACCTGCAGTGACTCGTCTTCTCTGCTAGGGGGCGCTACTAGCACAGATAAATTCAACGTGAGTTAGAGCCATATGTAGGTTGTGTTGCAGTCTTGACAGTTTACATATCTTATCCTTACTGTGAAATTTAACCAAAACATCGTGATTTTGATTCTGGTTAAATTTTTTAAATCGGCACACATTTTCAAATGCTTTTTAAAAACAACTTTGTTATGTAGCTAATCACGAAACAGATTTAATGTCAAACAAGATGTTAGAAAAATAATTGTGCGTCGCTTTATTAACATTGTAAACATTTTGGAAAGTCCACAGCCATTAATGGGAATTAATTAGTATTATATTCTTAATAATAATAATAATAATAATAATAATAATAATAATAATAGTAATAATTTATTACGAATATATTGATACTATATTATTAATAATTATTTCGCTTTAATGGACTTTCACAATTGTTTAAAATGACTATATATATAGTCCTATAGTTGGATAATTGGAGAAACTTCTGCCATGTTTCATAATCAAAGTTTCATTTCCGCCCTTGGAGTTTGCTCGTTTTTCAGTCTGTGGAAAACGCACCCTAAATAACATCATCGCGGTCCGTCGTGCAATTTGCATTTCCCCTTCGAGTCTAAATTAGAGTGTCTGGTCCAAACTCCACCCATCTCCTCTCGGTTACAGACGCGCTGTGCCGCGACCCAAGTGATTCACCATGCCCAAACGCGCTCCCTCTCTCTCTATCCGTCTCTTTCCCCTCTGCCTTTACAGCGGCCGCGCAAGGCTGAGGCCATAGGAGAAGCGGGGGAGTGACGGCTGGTTCCTGGAAGAGCCAGCCTGCGGAGTCAGTCACATTCTTGGCTGGGATTCAATGACTGAGCCAGACGCACACAAACACTGAGGGAGGGGGCCGACTGCGGGGGAGGGAGATAACGAGGGCGAGAGAGAGAGAGAGAGAGAGAGAGAGAGAGAGAGAGAGAGAGAGAGAGAGCAATCTAGCTCACTGGCTGGCCATCGCGACACACTCTCACACACACATACACACTCACACTCAGTCACAGTGAGCTGCAGGGGTAGACTGTGTGTGTGTGTGCGTGTACCGTGTACTGCTGCAGAAAGCGAACAGAAGAAGGATTAAGAGAGTGTGGATTGTATCATTTCTTTCGTCGATTGAAGGAATACAGCTCCTAATTGTACCAGAAAGTGTTTTGAACGGATTTCGAGAGAGTATTTTTCGCTTACTTTGGAGTTTGAAGGACCCGTGTGGAGAAATGGACATTCGGGATCCCGCTTACTGCAGGGCTCGCCTCGCCGGTAGTGTCGTTCGCTTAGAAAGGGGATTTTAAAACTCGATCATAGGGAGTTTCGAACGGATATTTCATGAAGCGCTTTCTGTTCTGTCCTAACTCTAGGAGTGCTGGGATTTACCGAGAATCTGGAGCAACCGAGGCAGTTGTTTTAGTAGCTTTCCCCGCGTTTCAAAGAACTCACGGTTCAGGATCAGCGCGGAGAACATGGAGACTGTAACTCGCCAAAGCTTTCAACCTCACCCTGGTCTCAAGCAGACTCTCAAACAGTTCCATTTGAGCTCTATGAGTTCTCTCGGAGGACCGGCGGCATTCTCTGCCCGATGGAATCATGAGCTTTTATTCAAGAAAGAGGGCAAAGAGCCGGAGCCCGTTCTTCATCTGCCGATGCAGCCCCCACCGGTGATGCCGGGACCCCTGTTCATCCCGTCCGACCGCTCTACCGAGAGGTGCGAGACAGTCCTGGAGACCGAGACCATCTCCTGCTTCGTGGTTGGCGGCGAGAAGCGGCTCTGCCTGCCGCAGATCCTCAACACAGTTCTGCGGGATTTCTCCCTTCAGCAGATCAACTCGGTGTGCGACGACCTGCACATCTACTGCTCTCGGTGCACCGCCGACCAGCTGGAGATACTCAAAGTTATGGGGATTCTTCCGTTCTCGGCGCCTTCTTGCGGGCTAATCACCAAAACGGACGCGGAGCGCCTCTGCAACGCCCTGATCTACGGGGGCACGTACCCGCCGCACTGCAAGAAGGACTTCGCCGGGCCCCTGGAGCTGGAGCTCACGGAGAAGAGCTTTAAAGTCTATCACGAGTGCTTCGGTAGGTGCAAGGGGCTCATGGTTCCCGAGCTGTACACCAGCCCAAACGCCGCCTGCATCCAGTGCATGGACTGCAGGCTCATGTTCACCCCTCACAAGTTCGTGGTTCACAGTCACAAATTGTTGGAGAACAGGACTTGCCACTGGGGCTTCGACTCCGCCAACTGGCGGGCATACGTGCTCCTCAGCCAGGATTACAACGGCAAAGAGGAGAAGGCTCGCCTGGAGCAGCTCCTGGACGAGACCAAGGAGAAATTTGACTTCGCAAACAAGTACAAGAGGGAAGCATCAAGGGTAGGTGTCTTTTCTTTAAAACAAAAAAAAAATCAGTTTTGTGTTTTGTGTGGCCTGTCCTCGGTTTTCCCTCTTTGCTGAGTGCCCCCTCCCCTCTCTCCTCTCCCCCCTTCCTCTCCTCTCCTCTCCTCTGCTCTCCTCTCCTCCCGCGACTGATGACCTCACTGAAGTTTGAGTCTGTCCCATCTGGCGACCGCGGCCAAGTTGGAATGGGAATTTGGGTGGCGGCCAACCCGATGATGGTACTGAAGCAAATGGTGCGTTTTACTTGTGCTTTACGCAACGTCGAGGCTACTCTCTCTATTCCCTGCTTGCCTTGCCTGCTTGCCTGCACGGGGATCTGGGTCTAGCAGAAGTGTGTGGGCGGCGAGGACGAGCGAAAGCGCTCAAAGTTGTAGGGAGAGAGAGAGAAAAAAACAGTTCCACTCCTCTCATGGTCACGTTACTCATTTGCACCTTTCTTGCTCTTAGCTAATGGTCTCCACGTGTTGTGACCCTTTTGATTGGAGTCGCTCTCTCAATAGCCCTGTGTGACCAGGGCAGGCTGGGCGGGCGGACGAACTGGCCCCAGCTTGGGGGCAGTAATTGACTCGGGCTACAAGACGCATCATGACATAATTGCATTTCGCATACTACTCCTAATTGACCACCAACGACAACAAGAACGCCTCTGTGGCTATAAAACAATTATTTGTCTGTAGAATAGCCCTCCAGGTGCCGGCGGCGAGCTGCCATTGGCCACACACATT
>CM059270.1:16152163-16154663 GCA_030347295.1 Setipinna tenuifilis
GTGTGTGTGTGTGTGTGTGTGTGTGTGTGTGTGTGTGTGTGTGTGTTACATTAGTGTGTGATAGGTCATCATCCCACAGCTATAATTACGGGAGTGAGCTTCTTATGAATCCGGTACGTACAGAGCAAACACAGGAGGAACATTTAACAGAAAGTTGGCTTCTGGCATGTATCCTGCCAAACATACAAAACACACACACACACACACACACACACACACACACACACACACACACACACACACACACACACACACACATATATACACACACCTGGGGAGAAGAAAAGGAGTTTCGACAAGCACATTCCAGTCACTCCCTGCCCTGTGAGAAAAGATGATTGCACAGACACACACACACACACGATTACACAATCGCGGAATGGAAAAGTTAGTCTTATGAATGAACATGACCTCAGCGGTTAGTTCATTTGTACTGTGTATGTACACACACACACACACACACACACACACACACACACACACACACACACAGACACAGACACACACACACACACACACACACACACATAGACACACTTAAAAAGCTTTCATTTTGAAGTCAGTTTTCCCTCCTACAAAAGTACCATAACTGTGCTCTTTTAGATTGTGTGTGTGTGTGTGTGTTTTGATTATCACACAGAATTTTGTATTACACTTCCAGCTTGATTTTTACTGTCATCATTTTGCGCTGATTCTGTGTGTGTGTGTGTGTGTGTGTGTGTGTGTGTGTGTGTGTGTGTGTGTTCTGCAGTCATGTCTGCTCTTGTGTAATCAGGCTGTCTGTTGCAGACGGTGTGCTGCAGAGACAGAGACCTTTCTTGTTCATTTTTTCTCTAACACACACTGATCCTGCGGACACTGCCAACACACATACACATGCACACACACACACACACACACACACACACACAGTGACCCCACAGACACTGCCAACACACACATATGCACACACACACATACAGTGACCCCACAGACACTGCCAACACACACACACACACACACACACACACACACAGTGACCCCACGGGCACTGCCAACCTTGTGGACTTGCGTCGTCTCCTTTTAGTCGTCTCCCTTTGACAGCTTAACAGCAGGCAGCTCCAAGAAGTGGCATGCCACCCACACACACACCCACAAGCGCACACACACACACACACACACACAAAATCAGAGCGAGCAAAAACATACAATGACTCACACACCCAAACACAAACACACACACACACTGACACACACACATATACTTAAATACACACACTGGCTGCCTCACGTTTACACACGCAGGCTTTCCTGTTGCCTTCAAGTGGCCGTGGTGCATCCTGGGAAAGTGGCCGGCGTAGCTGAAGGAGCGGCTTGTTGGTTGCTGGAAAGGAGAGGAAGTCCGTCTCCCCAGGGAGCGCGCCTACATCCTGTTTCATATGCAGACCCAGCCATGCCAAAGTCTCTCTCTCTCGCCTTCTCTAACACACACACACACACTCACACACACACACACACACACACACACACACACACACACACACACACACACACACACACAAATGCATACATAAGCCTTGCACACACATATAAACACTTACACAAGCCTCAAACACACACACACACACACACACACACACACACACACACACACACACACACTTGCACAAACCTCAAACACATACACACTTACACAAGCCTCAAACACACACACATACACACTCACACGCACACACACTTTTAAGCTAACATTCAGGCACAAGCACACACACACACACAAACAAACACACTTGGATGACAGAGCACTTGCTGGCTTTGGTGCATATAAATGATCAGAACTGGCCTCTCTTTGCTTTGGTTCAAGAAACCTTGACAAGGCTACATTTAGGATGCACAGTCACTCATGTGCCAGAAAACACACACACACACAAACACACACAAACACACACACACACACACACACTGCTGTCTTAACTGTACACCAAAAGACGGCCACAAAGCAGCTTTTTATATAGTGCGGTAAAATTTGTGGAAACCTGTGATGAACAATCCAAGGATATACACACACACCGCATACACACACACACACAAGTACACACACACACACACACTAGACGGGGGAAACCTCCACTGAACAGAGGTAATTACTCAGTGTCTTTAATAGTATGCAAATAGAAACAAATAAAAGAGGTGGAGGAGTATTCTCTCTCTTTCTCTCTTTATCTCTCTCGCTCTCTCTCTCTGTCATGAAATTAGCAGTTAGGTTCATGTGTGAAGAACCTCATTCTAATTTACGCGCCACACAGACAACTAATTTACTGAGCCCCCCCACACACTCCCGGCCCAGTGGAAGTGCATTTATTTACTCTGACATAAATGGGCTTTCCTGCACAGCATAGCAGATGTAGCAGAATGCTAACAGCTTTGCTCTCTGTACTATGGCCAGCAGATATAGCTAAATGCTAACTGTTGTGTGCTCTGTACAATGGCAGCAGATATAGCAGAATGTTAACTGTTCTGT
>CM059270.1:16159663-16162163 GCA_030347295.1 Setipinna tenuifilis
GCCAGCTGCAAGGTGCACCTGGTTACTTTGTGTGTGTGTGTGTGTGTGTGTGTGTGTGTGTGTGTGTGAGAGTGTATGCGTCTGTGTGGTGTGCACCACATAACCTCTCCCCTTACCCACATCACACAGCAAGATGAACCCACACTCATGAAAAAGGGGGTGAACTGTCACGTGTGTGTGTGTGTGGGTGTGTTTGGGTGTGTGTGTGTGTCACACTCACAGTTAATAGCTCAGGCCTCATGTCTACTTCAACAAAACATCCAACAAGATACAAGAGTGTGCGCGTGTGTGGTAGTGTGTGTGCGATTTTGTCAGTGTGCATTTGTGTGTGTGTGTGTGTGTGTGTGTGTGTGTGTGCATTAAAATATTAAAAGGCTGTGGTGCAGGGGTAACATCGGGGGCAGGGTAGGGGTGTTGGGGTGGGGGTGGGGGGGGGACACCATTGTTGGTCTTTTTGGGCTTTGAGCTGTTGAATATTAAAGAGAACTCTGGCCAGCTTAGCACCACTGCAGATGGGGAGGTGAATGTGTGTGTGTGTGTGTGTGTGTGTGTGTGTGTGTGTGTGTGTGTGTGTGTGTGTGTGTGTGTGTTTGTGTGTGTTGGGGTGGTGTGGGGTGTTACTCTGTATTTTGGGGGTGTCAGGGGGAGTGACCTACCCCTTCTCTCACGGCTGGATGGCTGGCCTTTTGTCAGGCATCAGCTGAGTGTGTGTGTGTGTGGGGGGGGGGGGGTGTGGATGTGGGTGGGTGTGTGTGTGATTTTGTGTTCACTATTGTCCTTTTTTCAGAATATAAAAATTTCGATGTAAGTGTTTTGACTGTGTGTATGTGTGTATGTGTGTGTGTGTGTGTGTGTGTGTGTGTGTGTGTGTGCAGCTAGTCTACAGAGAGTGTATGTTGTCTGCACTGGGGACTAAACATGGACCTTACTGATCTTTCTCTTTGTCTGTCTTGAAGCAGAGGACACATTCAAAGAATTTTCCTCGACTCTCCCTCCCCCCCTGTCCATCTTTCTGCAGTGTATGCAGAATATGAAATAGAGTTCTGTTTTAAAAAGCTCAGTGTGTGTGTGTGTGTGTGTGTGTGTGTGTATGTGTGTGTGTGTTTTAAAAACTGGGGTATTTCTTCTGGATGCTTTCCATGATCGTCATAACACACCCTCTACCATGAGGGGTGAACACACATGCACGCGCGCACACACACACACACACACACACACACACACACACACACACACACACACACACACACATATATACACACCACAATGATGTAAGGACCTTTTGTTCTCTCTCTCTCTCTCTCTCTCTCTCTCTCTCTCTCTCTCTCTCTCCCTCTCTCTCTCTCTCTCTCTCTCTCTCTATCTCTCTCTCTCTCCCTCTCTCTCTCTCTGCCTCTCTCTCTCTCTTTCCTTCCCCCTCTCTCTCTCTCTCTGATGTGCTGTTTGTTGTGACTATTTTCTCTCCCCAACGCAGAGAGGGAAAAGCCTAAGTCTCCCCAAAAGTGAAAAATAGATCATATTACATATTTTTAAACTTGTGATAAAAACAGCTCGTCTGTGTGCAGGACTAACAATGGGACCGGCAGTGTGTGTGTGTGTGTTGGAGAGGAAAGGGTGTGTGTGGTTGAAGGTGTTTGGCTTGAGACCTGAAACGTGGGCGGTGTGTGTGTGTGTGTATGTGTGTGTGTGTGTGTGTGTGTGTGTGAGTGTGTGTGTGTGTGAGTGTGTGCATTAGTATTTGTGTGTGTGTGTGTGTGTGTGTGTGAGTGTGTGTGCAGGACCAACCTTTGAAGAGTTTTGTGTGTGTGTGTGTGTGTGTGTTAGGGTGGCTTTTGTGAAAGTGAGGGAACACGGATCATTTCCACGACTTAAGCCTCTCCATCCTCCAGGCTGTTTGGTTTGTCAGCGCCGAAGAACAAAAGCAGGACCTGCTCTTTCATACACGCATCCACCCACGCACACACACACACACACACACACACACACACACACACACACACACACACACACACACACATACACGCATACACACATACACCACACACACACACGCATGCATGCACGCACACGCGCGCGCACACACACACACACACTCACACACACACACACACACACACACACACACACACACCTGCACTGGGCCTCCCTCTTTTTCTCTTTTCCCCTTCAAGATCAGCCTTAAGGTTTGTCAAGACTCGTCTTACAACCACACACACACACACACACACCCTACAACTGAGACCCCCCCACGCCCCATTCCTCACACACACTTCTGGATTGCAGCGTCTGTGAGTTCTGAAGTATTAGGAGAAGCTTTACCTGAAACCTGTGTGTGTGTGTGTGTCTGTGTGTGTGTGTGTGTGTGTGTGTGTGTGTGTGTGTGTGTGTGTGTGTGTGTGTGTGTGTGTGTGTGTGTGTGTGTGTGTGTGTATGCTTTAAAGGATGTGTTTCCGTGCAGGCCCAGGCAGAGTGTGATGTGTGGGCTTGTGCTGCCAAAGAC
>CM059270.1:16182163-16184663 GCA_030347295.1 Setipinna tenuifilis
AAGTGGCATCTGACGTAATTAAGGTTAAGTGTCTCTCCTGATCACTTTTCAAGATAGCATTTAAACAGCCGCCTCTCCTGTCTAAAGAAGCCCAGACTGAAAGTGTTACACACACACACACACACCCCCACACACACACACACACACACACACACACACACACACACACACACACACACAAACACATTCACTTCATCTTTACATCGAAACTCTGGTTTGGGAGACTTTTGAAAGGTGTGTGTGTGTGTGTGTGTGTGTGTGTGTGTGTGTGTGTGTGTGTGTGTGTGTGTGTGTATTGAGTGAGGGGGTTAAGCCATGTGAGGCCTAGGTCATTCAGGGGTCGAGAACTTTTTTGGGATGTGTGTGTGTGTGTGTGTGTGTGTGCTTCTTCTGATGAAGACATGTCTGATGGCCACACCAGATGAGTGTTCTCATCAACACACTGCTGTCTGTGATGTTCGATGTATGTATATATGTGTGTGTGTGTGTGTGTGTGTGTGTGTGTGTGTGTGTGTGTGTGTTTGGGTGTAAGAACTTCCCCTTTCTTTTCTACCCTAAGTCAAGACCTTGTTCCTTTCTTGCAGACAAGATCATCTCCTCCACATGCGCATACACACACGCACACACACACACACCCACACCCACACCCACACACACACACACACACACACATCTTGCCTCGAGTGCATTTTTTTGTTCAAAGTCACCTTGTGTGAAAGAAGCAGCTTTCAACTTCTATGCGAAAAATGTGACTCGCAGGAGGACTTGTTTATGAGTATTCTCTGTGTGTGTGTGTGTGTGTGTGTGTGAAGGTCTGAGAAATGGAGCCTTGTTGTCTTAGACGCCAGTTTTATATGGCTGGGGTCAACTGGTGACTTTTTATGGGGGACTGGGGGGGCCTAGTTCACAGGCGGCAGTGCCCCCCAAAGCCATCTGGCAGCCATAAAGAAAACCTGCAGGCCGCTCTGGGGCCAGGAGTTCGTCAGTCTGTGTGTGTCTGTGTGTGTATGTGTGTGTCTGTGTGTGTGTGTATTTGCTTTGTATGTATATATGTATGTTTTTGTGTATGTATGTATGTATGTATGTATGTATGTATGTATGTATGTAAGTTTTTAATTTATGTATGTATTTTTATTTGCATCTATACATATACGAATGCATGTGTGTATGCATGTGTGTGTTTTCTCTAGTGTAGCTATGTGTGCAGAGTGTGTGTGTGTGTGTGTGTAGAGAGAGAGAGAGCGAAAAGAGAGGAAAGGTATCGGAGATCAGAGGTTCACACCGCCCTCTCATTTCACTCAGTGGTAGAGGGTGAAAAGGTCATGGCAGTGCTAGGGGGAGATGTGTGTGTGTGTGTGTGTGTGTGTGCGGGCGCGTATGTGTGTGAGTGCTGGCGCTGTGCCTGTGCTGGTGCTGGTGTGTGTGTGTATTGGAGCTGTTCAGCCGTGTGTGTGTGTGTGTGTGTGTGTGTGTGTGTGTGTGTGTGTGTGTGTGTGCTACGCTATAAGTGTCACTGTGAAGAGCGAGGTGACACGTGTGTGTGAACTCTCAAAGGTGAAGGTGCAGAGCTCCGCTCCGCCAGTTTCCAGCCCCCTCCCCCCCCCCCGCCCCCCCCCAACCCTGCACCCCCCCTCCCAACCCCCCCAACCTCTCCCACATTGGCCACTCCTCCTCCACGGGCCACTTTACTAGGACATATCCCATAAGACACCTCTTCTCAGTCTCCTCCGCTATTTCTAGCACCCTCTCTCCCTCCCTCCCTCCCTCTCTCCCTCTCTCTCCCTCTCTCTCTTTCTCTCTCTCTCTCTGATTCTTTTATAACCAACACAAGTCCTTTCGATTACCTCTTTTTCTCAATCTGTTTTCATAGTCATTCATTCATTTCCCCCTCTCTCTGCCTTTCTCTCTATCCCTGCGGCAGGTTTTCCATTTCTGACATGTTCATGTGTGTGTGTGTGTATGTGTATGTATATGAGCAATGCATACATGTGTAGACCGTATGTGCTTGTGTGTATGTGTGTATATTTTTGTGTGAGTGAACATGTGTGTGCATGTGTACATTTCTGCGTGTGTGTGTGTGTAGTTTTGTGTATGTGTGTATATTTTTGTGTAAGTGTGCATGTGTGTGCATGCGTATATTGCTGTGTGTGTGTGTGTGTGTAGTTGTGTTGGCCTGAGGCCGAGCAGACAGCAGTAGATAAGGGAGTGAGAAAGGAAACGTGCGAAGATTCTCAGCTCCATTACGCCGTCAGTCCGTCACGCAGTCAGGGTCTGCCTGGGTTTGCAGACACTTTTGCTCAGGCTTATACACACACACACACACACACACACACATACGCACACACACATACGCTGTAGTCAGTGCCTGCCTGCGATTGCAGACACCTCGCACATACACACACACACACACACACACACACACACACACACACACACACACACACACACACATGCTGTACAGTCAGCGTCTGCCTGCAGCTTCGGGGCGCCGAGGTTAGGA
>CM059270.1:16192163-16194663 GCA_030347295.1 Setipinna tenuifilis
TTAAGAGCGTAGCCTGTGCCTGCAAAATGCATTAGTTCTGTGAGGCGAGCAGAGACGAGAGAAAAGAGAGAGAGAGAGGAGGAGGAGGAGGAGAAAGAGAGAGAGAGAGACAGAAAAAGAGAGAGACTGAAAGAGAAAGAGAGAGAGGGAGTGAGATAGAGAGAAAGCAAAGAGAGAGAGGGGCAGATCTGACTGACTGGAAAGTTGTGTGCGAGAAAGGAAGGAAAAAAGGGTAGGAGGGAAGAAGAGAGAGACAGAGGGAAGGAGAGAGAGACAGAAAGAGAGAGGGAGAGAGAGAGAGAATGGAAGGTCAGGGAGAGAAAGACAGAGAGAGATGAGGGAGAAGAGGATGAAATTGCTGCAGTGGGTTTTGTGTCTCCTGACTAGACTGCAGAAACTTATTACCGAGTTTCTGAGCAAAGTCCACACACACACACACACAAACACACACACACACACACACACACACACACACACTGCGGAGAGTGCACTCAAGCACAGTATGGTCTTTCAGATGTACGTGGGGTATTTCACACATACATGTGCACTGGTATTGATTACGTACAATATTTGACATGAGATGTGCAGACTATTATTATACAAATAATATTTCGGACTATATATATATATATGTGTGTGTGTGTGTGTGTGTGTGTGTATACGGTGGTGTGTAGCACTGGTGTGTGTTGTATATGGGATTGTTGTGTGATTGGATGGTGTGTGTCCGGTGTGTGTTGCGGCCTGGGGGTGTATGTGTGGTGTGTCTGTAGTGTGTCTATGTGTGTTGCGTTGGCAAGTGTGTAGTGCATGGCCTTAGCGTGTGTGTGTGTGTATGTGTGTGTGTGTTGTGCCAGCTTGTGTGAGGTACATTGCCCTGGTGTGTGTGGGTGTTGTGTTGGCATTGGTGTGGTGCGTGGGCGTGTGTGTGTGTTGCGTTGGCGTGTGTCTGTGGTGTGTGTGTGTGTGTTGCGTTGGCGTCTATGGTGCATGGCATTGGCGAGTCTGTGTGTGTTGCGTTGGTTTGTGTGGTGTGTGTGTTTTGCATTGGTGTGTATGGTGTGTGTGGTGTGTGTGTGTGTGTGTGTGTGTTGGCGTGTGTGTGAGGTGGTGATGGTGCCACAGGGGTCAGCAGGGATGAGTCACAGTTCTCAGGGCAGGCAAAGGGGCTTCTGGAGCGTAAAGGGCAGTGGGCACACACACACACACACACACACACACACACACACACACACACACTCGCCAGCCCCCACCCGCACGCCACCTGCTCCCTTCGTCTGTTCTCATGCAAGTCACCCACCCCCGTCATCCGTTAGTTGGCATGCACACACACACACACACACACACACACACACACACACACACACTAACATAAGCATGAACACAAAGATTCGTACAAAGGCATGCATACATACACACATGCTAACACCAGAGACTTGCGTATACAGTTATTGATTAACACACATACGCACACACACATACACACACATACAGAGACACATGGGCGCACAAATTGACATGGATGTAGCAGGGCAAGGAGGGTCATGGTCAATGTGATATTCAGAGGAAGCAAAAACCCTGACTCTAAAACACGACACAGAAAGAAAGTGAGAAGAGAAGAGAGGAGAAGAGAGGGAAAGTACAGGAGACTAACAGCTGAGATAAGACAAGGAAACACACACACACACACACACACACGTATTTGTGTGGTTTTAGGTATGTGTGAAGTGTTTGTGTATGTATTTCTGTGTGTTTTATAGATGTATCTCTATATACATCTACTTGTGTGTTTGTGCAAGTATCAATGTCTGTCTGTCTGTGTGTGTGTGTGTGTGCCTGGGCAAGTAGGTAAGTGTTTGTAAAGCTGTGGCTGCGTGTTTACGTGTGTGTGTGTGTGTCAGCGCTAAGGGATTAGCTCTCCCTACCTGTGTTTAGTAGGCCATAGCGATTAGCATTGATCTCCTGGCAGACCCATCAAACCTGATCAATGCTATTGATCCCTGGAGCCGCTCGACACACTGTCCGTGGCTGGGAGCTAAAGCAGAACACGCCAAACACACACACACAAACACACACAGACACACACAGACACACACACACACACACACACACACACACACACACAGTCAGTCACACACAGACATGCCCGCATGCACACACACACATGCACACACACACATGCACACACACAGTCATGCCCGCATGCGCACACACACACCTCACCAACTGTGTTCAAGTGTTTAGTTTCGCATAGGGCATTTTGGGCAAAGGTGATAGCCAAAGACCTGTGGTTTATGCAGTGTGTGTGTGCGTGTGTGTGTGTGCCCGTGTGTGTGGAAGGGTGTGTGTGTAGCAGCATTTCAGCTTGAGGTCATGAGGGACAGTGGAACAATGGCTACTCGATTTCTGTGGTGGGGATTGTGGACACAGCCCCAACAAACTCACATTTACACACACACGCAGACACACACACACACACACACACACACACACACACACACAC
>CM059270.1:16232163-16237163 GCA_030347295.1 Setipinna tenuifilis
TAGAATGGCAAGGAAACTGCCAGTTTGTTTGTGTGTGTGTGTGTGTGTGTGTGTGTGTGTGTGTGTGTGTGTGTGTGTGTGTGTGTGTGTGTGTGTGTGTGTCAAAGAAAGAGGGATGTAGACAGAGTAGGGAGGGTGTGTCTGGAACTGAAAGTGTTTGGGCTTTCATTCTTTGGAAGAGTGTGTGTTTGTGTGTGTGTGTGTGTGTGTGTGTATGGGTCTGTTAAGTGCAGGATGTGGTATGTGAGGTATCGAAAGCTCAAATTGAAAGAAGAATCGGTGTTAGGGTGTTGGCAGGAGACACACACACACACACACACACACACACACACACACACACACACTTCAGCTAAGACAGAGAACAGAACACAGGTCTCCACCCATATCCTGTCTGCATGATTGCAGAACTGCAGAAACACTCAAATGTCTTACAAGTAAACACACTTACATGCACATGCAGACACACACACACACACACACAGTACAAGCATAAACAGACACACACACACAGACACTCAGACACACACACAAACACACACTGCAAACACAAACACACACACACACACATATGCAAATGCATGCAGACACACACACACACACAGACACACTCAGACACACACACAAACACACACTGAGCCACACACACTAACCTCCCCTCTCTCTCTCTCTCTCCTCCGTGTGTGTGTGTGTGTGTGTGTATAGATCGAGAACCTGCAGGTGAAGCTGCAGCAGGCGGAGGCTGACCGTGAGCAGCTGCGGGCGGACCTGCTGCAGGAGAGGGAGGCCAGGCAACACCTGGAGCGCGTGGTCAAGGAGCTCCAGCAGCAGCTGTGGCCCCCCAAGGCCGACAAGGCCGACCTCACACACACACACTCACACTCACACACCGCCACTGGCACCGGCAACGGCACCGCCGCCAACACCACCATCACTGCTGGCAAGGACTCCGGCAACTAAACACACACACTTACACACACAGGAGCAGACACACACACATACACATACACGTATATACATACCTACATATACACAGACATCGTCACACACACATAAACACACATTGTCACACTCACATTTGTACACACTCACACCTCACTCCCCCACAGCCTCACCAACACAACCACACACACGCAGACAAACAGAGACACATAAACACACACAACCCCCCCCCTCACACACACTCTCTCACACACACACCCACTCATGTGAGGAGACATTAAAAAATGCGTGACTCCTCTGGAGGCCTGCTGAGAGGGAGAGGCAGAGCAGGGGACTGGAGCAGCGGAGCGAAGCAGCACGAGCATTAGCACGTTTGGACCAGGACCGCATGTGTACCACGCAGGGCAGGGAGGTTCATCGCTGGTCTCACTGGGTCAGCAGAACCGCAACAGACTCTTGGACCTGCAACACGGGGAGAAAGCCAGAGAGAAAGACTGTGGGGACTATGGACAGACAAAGAGACAAACTGAGAGAACTATGGAGAGATAGAACCCTGTGGAACCGGTGGAACTACGCTTGTTTGGAGAACAGACGTCTGCAAGCTCTTATACGGACACACACACACTCACACACATGCTGTGCCGCTGAGTTGCAGAACGTGAGAACGTGCCGGTGTGAGAACTCACTTTCTTTCAGGGGAAGTTCCTTTCGAGGGAACAGATCCTGGTTTCTGCAGAGGAGGGGTGGTGGTGGGGGAGTATGGGGGGAGGGGCCTGTTTAGACCCCACCCACTCTGCAGTGTTCTTGTTCTCTCTTTTCCGCCTCCTGGCGAAATCTGATGACTGTGCTGCGAGCTATTTAAAAGACTGCAGAACACGTGTGAGTGTACGTGTGTGTGCACGTTTCCCTCTCTATGTTCGTGTGTGTGTGTGTGTGTCTGTGTGTGTGTGTGTGTGTGGCTAAAATAAAGACAAGTTTGTCTGAGCTTCAGAATCAACACAACTGCAGCCAGAAAGAACGAAGAACTGAAAGGTTTACAGTGTGTGTATGTGTGTGTGTATGTGTGTATGTGTGTGTGTGTGTGTGTGCAGCTCAGGGGCTTGGTGAGATGCTGCTCCCCGCCTAAAAGAACAAAAGAAAAACTTTTGATGTCTGGTGAATCAAGTTTCACCCATCTATACGCAGGAATGCACGCACACACACACACACACACACACACTGACACATAGGCAAACATACAATCTGGTCATTATACGTCGGTGTGTATTTTGGGTCAAACCCCATGGACGTATCTTTTAAAGATGTGGTTATGATTAATTGTGTGCATGTGTGAAACACACACACACACACACGTACACACACACACACACATACACGCACACACACTAGCTCTGCTTTACTCTTCAGAGCTGTGAGTTGGCATGATGTTGCTCCCTTCTAAAATCTTAACCAGCAATTTCATCGCACTAACGATTTTTTAGGAGTGGATATAAGTCCTTTTACAAAAACAGAAAAAACTCACAAACATACACACTGACATACACAAACACATTTTCAGACTTACATGTTCACACACACACTTACATAAGTGTTCTTTTTACGTAAATTATGATGTGTAAATATAAATGGTTCTTTTTTTTTTACTCTACCAGAATGAATCGCACTTTGTCATAACAAAAATGAGAAAAAAAAAAGAAAGAAAAAGTTTGAAAGCATTTTATTCTTGCCCCTCCTCCCCCAATCCTGCAAAGGTCTTTTCTTTTCCCAAGTCTCTTTGCTAATAGAGACGATCTATTTGTAATGGTATGCAGCACAGTTTAAATGCAATGTAACCATGCTCACGGCTAGAAGGTGTATATACGAGGCCGCCATGCACACGCTTGCTTACTCAACTAGGTGGCGCCACATTGCTTGGCTGTTTCTTCAATCCAATAGAAATATTTTACAGTTATTGTTATTATCTTCAGTATAAATATAACTATCATTGCCCTTAAATGCAATAATCATACATTTTGAATCAATTAATTTGAGAGGTTTTTTTTTTTTCATTTATTTTTTCTTTCGAAAGCAGTTGGGTATTGGTGGATGTCAGAATCAGTGTACAGTGCGAGAGGTGGGACACAAAGAGAAGTTGTTGGGTGTGGATAAATCCGAGCCAGCGGAAAAGAAGGCTAGTCATGTTGTAGGAGCGTTAGTCCTGTTCTAGTGGAGCTAGCCCCGTTTTCTAAATGCTAGTTCAGTTCTAGCAGACCTAATTCTACTCTGGCATCGCTAGTTTCACTGGAACAATGCTAATCCTGTTCTTATATTAGCTACTAGTCCTACTGGGCCAAGGCTAGCCAGGTAGCACTAGTCATGCTAGAACAATGCTAATCCTGTTCTAGTAATGCTAGTCCTACTAAAAACTAGCCTAGCCTAACAGTGTGGGACAATGCTAATCCTGTTCTAGAATGCTAGTCCGACAACAACAGTGCTAGTCTGGTAGTGCTAGTTTTACTGGAACAATGCTAGTCCTGTTCTGGCTAAGCTAGTTCTACTGAAACAATGCTAGTAACGAGGAGCAGTAGTCTTACAGGAACAGTGCTAGTCAGGTGCTAGCTGAGCTAGTTTTACTCCAGAACAGGATTCACCAAGGCAACAGCAGGATGTAGCACACATGGATCATGGCTCACTAACTTTAGCTGATATATTTAGCGTATAGTAGAGAAACATATATTTTATAAAAGATTTGAATAGGTTGGGTACAATGCAATCAGAATGTACATGCTGTTGATGCTTATTTGTTTCCCTTTGTTGTTCTCTCATGTTGATGTTGTTGTTTTAAATGTGGGGATATTTTTATTGCTTGTCTTACATTCTTTTCCTCCAATAGCAAGCTCATATAATTTCTTTGTATGCATGAAATTTGATAAGAGAGAATATGTCTGCCATACATATAATCATTATTGGGCATTATGCTGTTTGTGTAAGGGTTTCAATGTATTAGGCAATATAGCGCAAAAAAAAAACTGTCCTTAAGATAAACCTGGAAAGGAAACAAACTTTTCCACCAACCACATCTGTCTTCAGAATCGGAAACTGGATCCCTCTGTCGTGAATGATTTACAGACATACACACTCACACACACACTCACACAGACACACACGATTGCAGTCGCACACATATGTTTAGCGTATGTGCACAATGAACCATCATTACATTCGGAGACACACTCATTGTTTAAATGTAATGCTGGACAGCCTCAAGTGCCTGGACCTGGCCAACAGGTGTCCAGAACAGGAACAGTGATGATGTAACAATGGCCGCGAGGTCATAATCAAACCGCGCTGAGCCATTTGATTGGCTCAGCCTCCAAACCCTGGGCAGATGTTCCCGCACACGGGACACACCATTTTGCACTCTTTTTCTTGGTGGTGAGGGGGGAGGGAGGTGTGCTCTTTGCTTCTTTGGTACCCCTCCCCCACCCCCACCTTGGCCACAGATTGAACTTGACCATATTGGCTCCGCCTCCAGACGCAGCTCTTTGTAATGTTCTTAAAGTGGTTTACGTCAGTATTTCTTACGTTGTCACAAATTAACTTGTTGTTTTATTTCTTCTTCTTCTTCTTCTTTTAATCGAACGAATCAGATGTTAGTCAAACCAATTGCCACTGGCTATACAAATGGCACCTGAACACAAAGCAAACAGCTTTCCTTTTTTTTTTTTTGTTTCTTATCCTTTTCAAGATACCTTTGTCTCGAATATTTTTAGAATGGACATAAAAATTGTATTTATGTGATATTTAGAGCATATTCTTCTCTCTGTCTGTATCTCAGCCGTAGGTCCCAGCCCTACTGTGGAAGCTGGGCTTGCTCTCCTTGTGCTCATTGTGGGGCAAACCACAGAGAAAGGGCATTATATATCAAAGCCCATTGTCTTAACACAGACAAGAGGCCAGTGTTGCTATTGGTTGTCTGCAAAAATCTGCAGACAAAAAAAAAAAAACAAGACATTAGGGCCATTGTTTTATAGTTGTTTTTACACTCAAATTGATAATGTGTAGTTTCCTTTCTTCACGGT
>CM059270.1:16247163-16249663 GCA_030347295.1 Setipinna tenuifilis
AGCCCCTGACAGAGTGATGCAGGACCCCAACGCAAAGTGGAGGACTCTTGAATCAGTTTAAAGTGGCTTATTCCATGAAAATGACCACCAGGCTGGACATTATTCCACGTACTATACCGCCACATGCCAAAAAAGCGATAATAAAGAGTTAGAAACTTCTAACAACGTCCTATTTTAAATATGTTGTCGCCACTCCATGGCCTAAGCTGCTAAAAATAGTTTATCGAGGATACATAATCTATAAGTGTCACGTATCAACATGTCCAGCTGCTAAATAACTCGATGAAGCTTATTGTCGATACCGTTACGATAACTGAACGGGACTACTTGCGCAGTGGAGTGATACTAAAAGAAGCACATAACCCATTGCCATTGACAGCAGTCATTATGCTTTTTCAGCGGCCGATCTAAAAAAAATATTTGCCTTCTGCACGTTGAAGTGGCCCATTCAAAGTCAAAGAGGCGTATAATAAGCTCTTTTAAAACTATCTCCCTCTCTCTCCAAGGACACACACACATCTCTCCCTCTCTCTCTCTCTCTCTCTCTCTCTCTCTCTCTCTGTCAACAGTGTGAGAAGTAATGTGGACTGGCAGGTGAAGAACCGGCCAGACATCGCCAGACACATACTGGCATGAGACACACACACACACACATGCGCACTTACACACGCACACACACACACGTGGACACACACTCACAAGTGCGAGAGCGCACACACTAACACACACACTCACACGCATGCTCACACACACAAACGCAAATGCACGCACACACACACACACACACACACACACACACACAAAACAGTGCTACATAAATGACAGGCGTTTGGCAGCAGAGGCTAGGAAGTGAGCTGATTTGGCAGCTGGCACTGATGCTGGTGTGCATGTGTGTGTGTGTGTGTGTGTGTGTGTGTGTGTGTGTGTGTGTGTGCACGTGTGTGTGTGTGTGTGTGTGCATGTGTGTGTGTGTGCATGTGAAAGCGGCTAACGCAAGAGCCCGGAGCTCAGGGTTTCCACTTGGACGTGACGAGGGCACGCCACATTCGCGCCGCATCTGGGCCGCGTGTGAGCCGTATCGTTGGTGTGTTGCCGGCGGCGACGGGCGCAGTGGGAACGGGAGGTGTCAGACAGAGACAGACATGGAAGCAGGTGAGAGGCCGACGCCACGAGATCTCACCTCACCTCCTCTCCTCTCTCCTCCTCTCCTCTCCTCTCCTCCCCTCTCATCTCCTCTCCCAGCCTCCTCCTCTCCTCTCACGCCTTTTCACACACTCCATCTCTCCCTCCGAGCCTCTGTCTCTCACCCGCTCTCTCTTTCTCTCTCAAGCTCGCTCTGTCTGTCATTCTCTCTCTCCATCTCTCTCTCTCTCTCCAAGCCTCCGTCTCTCACTCTCCCTCTCTCTCTCAATCTCACTCTCTGTCTGTCATTCTCTCTCTCTCTCCATCTCTCTCTCTCTCTCTCCAAACCTCTGTCTCTCACCCTCTCTTTCTCTCAATCTCTCCCTCTGTCTGTCATTCTCTCTCTTGCTTCATTCCTCTCTTTCTCTCATTCTGTCTCTCTCTCACACACACACTCTCTTATTCTCTGCCTCTCTGCCTCTCTCACACTCTTTTTCTCTGACCCTCTGTCTTTCGCTCTGTCTCTGTCCGCACCTCCCTCTTTCTCACCTTCTCTGTCATTTTCTCTCTCTCTCTCTCTCTCTGTTTTTCTGTCTGTCTTTTTTCCACTCTGTCTTTTTCATTCTGTCACTGACATTCTGTTTTCAACTCAGTTGTCTATGTCAGTACACAGTACGTACACACACACACACACACACACACACACACACACACACACACACACACACTTTTTCTCTTTCTCTCTCTCATTCCTCTGTCTCTCTTTCTCTGCACCTCATAGTTACTCCTCTTTTTTCACCTTCTCCTTCACTCTCTCCCTACTATACTTTCTTTTTCTCACAGTCTATCAGTCTATCTTTATTTTCTGTCTCTGTCGGGTAAAATTGTTCAAGACATGACTAGTTGAGTCCAGGATTGTGGTGGACTATTCTTACTTACTTTCAAGTCCCAGATCACATTGAAATTGTTTGTAAAGGGGTGTGTGGTCAATCAGTGTTGGTGGTGGTCTGGTCTTTATTTGGTGATGTGTTTTCTTCTCCTTTTTGAAAATGGGGGAGTGTGAGGGTGGGGAGGCGGGGAGGGGGCAGGTCGCTGGCTCATTCTATGGACACAATAAAGGGATTTTAAACGTATCTCTGTCCTTTTGTTGCTCTCTTTCTGTCGTTCTCTCTCTCTCTCTCTCTCTCTCTCTCTCTCTCTCTCTCTCTCTCTCTCTCTCTCTCGCTCTCTCGCTCTCTCTCTCTCTGATTCTCTTTCTCCTATTCTGGGGCTGGTTCATGATAATGCAAATGTGTTATGTACCTGCTGATATGTGTGTGTGTGTATGCTTCTGCTATGATGTGTACGTGTGTGTGTGTGTGTGTGTGTGTGTGTGTGT
>CM059270.1:16272163-16277163 GCA_030347295.1 Setipinna tenuifilis
GGAGCTTAGTAATACACATACCACTAAAAAAGACAGACTCAGCGAGAGAAAGAGAGAATAAGATAAGGGGAGTGAAGGACTGTTAGGACTGTTTCTGGTACATTATTCATTTTAAAGTACAAGATAAAAACACTATTTACAAAAATGCACACTTATTTACATACTGTATATACAAGAGGTTAACAGTGCTACTTATCGTGGCAGCAACATCCAACAGAAGAAACAGAAAACATTAGTAGCAATAATTAACCTAAGATTTATTATTTTATTTTTATGATTTCATGTTAGCGAAACAAAAAAATAGGGCCAGGAATGAGCATGTGTTACCAACAGCAAAGGGCGGTGCAGGCTTTGGAGCTGCTAGCACAGGCAGACTTTTAATGACTCAGACGGCCCATGGCTACGCTCAGTCCAGCTCAAAGGCACTGTATTGCTGTGGCCATTAGTGGGTAAAGAAGTAATGGCATAAGAACTTTTAAAATATAAAAACAGCAATGCAAACCTGAGGGAATCATTCAGTTTTAGCCAGTAGTGAACTACAGCACAGGGGCGAACTACAGTACAGCTAGTTTCTACAATGCCATGCGCCAACATGAATTAAACCACTTTTGGGAAATGAATGAAACCATTTTTTGAGGGTTAACCCAGTATGGGAGCTGCTTAATCAGGCGAGCATTCACAATGTGAATGGGAAAAGAAAAAATGCCATTGTATGACGGGGAACACCGGAAAAACTAATTGCTATGGCCTTAATCAGTAGAATTAAACCTACATGCGGAAATCAGGAGTAGGAGCCTGAACATATTACTCCAAATTTAAACATTGCAGAATTATTATTGAGAGGGAAAGACCACCGTAGACAAAAAGGGCAACTAGCACTAAAAATACTGAAAACTCCAGAGCACTCAGACTACCTAGCCGGAAGAAGTGCAGACACTAAAAAAAAAAAAAAAGGCACTCTTCAGAAATGGGAGCAGACCTCCCTACAGTAAGATAAAAGGTCAGCCTGACAAAAAGGCAAAGCGAGATACCATAATGCGGCATCAACACTGGATAAACGAGCCGCCATTTATGGCCATGACAAATCGTTCAACATAAGAAGCCAAAGAGAATGGTGTAGTGGGAAAATAGTTTTTTAATAAATCATTTTTTTTATTAACAAAACAGCAAAGGGGCAAAACAGTGAACTAATAATATTGTAGATGTTAGTAAAACAGAAAAGGGACCCTATGATATACCTAAGCAAAAATGAAGAAACTTAACCTGACGTGTAATGAAACAAAAGGCAATGGGATCACCGCACAAGTTTTTAGTCTACTACAGTAAATACACCTAAAATAATTGTAAGAAAAAAAAACGGCGTCAACAATCACTGTCTACCCAAAATGTCAACAAAAGAAAGAACAAACTAAGAGCAACTTTAACACAAGAAAACCAACTAGCGATTGCAATGCTAAAGGAGACGGTCAAATGTCAGTGTTCTAGAATGCAAGTGTCAAGTAAAGAAGGGGAAGGCGGTCCAGGGAGTGAGAGACTAAAAGCCTAATTGGTCCGCCTTTTGAATCTGGAACACCCATGGAGGTATTATATAAGAACTGGAGGAGTGAGAAAGTCCCGCCCCCCATTAATTTCAATGGGAAATGCTAGGCTAGTGAATTCAGCCAAAATTGAATGAAGTTTTCAGTTTTCAAAATGGAGTTTCATGGGGCAAATTTTTTCAGGCACCATTTTATTTAGCCAGTTAGGTCCCAGTTAGGTTACTAATGGAGGTAAGGGCGGCACAATGCTATGTCATGGATGGTCATTGAATGTTCTTGCAGGGGAAGGACACATGTCGTCCTCTGGTTCTGCCTCTGCCCAAAATCAGGGCCTGTACGTATTCAGCCCTGCTGTGTGTTAGTTAAAAAAAAAAAAAAATGACAGCGCAGTTACCGTATTTAGTAATTCACCATTAATCTTAAGACCATCTTTGGTGTAGTTTTCTTTCTTGGTCTTTTCCCTTGTCTTTGTGTTTGACCTTAATTCATTTCAGGTGTGACCTGCGTGAGGGGGAGTATTCACCTTATTACCTGTGCCCTGACAGCCTGAAGGGGTCTTGCATTTACCTCAGCCAAGACTGGGTGGCCACTGCTGGCTGTAACAAATTGGGCGTTCGTCGAGATTTAAACACATTAAGAAAGCATGCACAACAATTTTGATCCCAATGTTTAGGTGAGTATTTTCTTGGTGTTTTTTTTTTTTTTTTTGGCGTGCTTCACAGTCAGGTAGTCGCCGGGTAGACATAGAGTCTGTCACTTTGTTATTTTAGCTTACTGTGTTTGGGGATAGCCTTTAGTTGGTCCGCTTCGGAGGTTTGCAGTGAACTTTACCAATGGTCTGCCGCTTGTCTCAGGGGTTTGGTGGTTAGAGCATGGCCTTTTTCGAGGAAACCACTCAAGACCAGCAATAGGCTAAGATTAGTTCCGTTTTTCTTGCGGTAGGTAATTGTAGGGGTTGCGATGCAGTGTGACTCACCCAGTTACAGTGCTAAGATTTGTCGCTTTGAGGTTTTGAATGTGCACTGCAATTGTGCTTTAGATAGTGTAGGTGAACAGACTTTGTGGGCTGCTGGGTTTTTTGGGTTTTTTTTTTTAACCCTTTAGCGTGTTTGATCACTTGTGTGCTTTAGTGTTTACACCGTTTTTGGTTTGGCCTGCCCTTTGTGTTTTGTGGTCATCTTCAGGGATTGCTGGTAATTAGTTTTTACTTTTGTGATAATTGCAGCTATTTGTGTTTTAAGTGTTTTTGTAATAATGCCATCTGTGGCTCAGGAGTTTGCTCAAGATCACTCAGTGGAGGCGTTTCATCGCCTCATCAAGGAGCAACTCCTAGAGGTACTGTAGCACATACTTACAAAATCCAGTTAAGCAGCAGTGAAAAGTATTTAAAGCACAGTTAAATCTGTTCTGCTACCTTGCTTAGTGGAACCAGTTGACTTGAGCAAGAAAATTAGTTTGAAAGAGGTTTTAATTAAGGAGAAAGAGTTGAATATTGGAAGAAAGGAGTTGTGTGTTACTTGTGTGCCACTCAAATTAAATCGGATTTGAGACATCTGGAATTAAGAGCTAGACAAGACAACATAGATTTTGCTCAACCATCAACTTTTGACATCACTAAGCATTTCAAACTTGTTCCACAGTTCACTGAAAAAGATGTCGTAAATTTCTTTGAACATTTTGAAAAGGTCACACACATTGACCCTGAATTGGCCTAAAAACCTCTGGCCCTTGTTGATTCAGTCTGTGCTCTCTGGTCATGCTCAACAAGTTTACTCCTTGCTTTCTGTGGAATGGTGTGCTGGCTACAATGTGGCTAAAGAAGTTATCTTGTGTTCTTATGAGCTTGTTCCTGAAGCATATAGGCAGTATAAGAAACGTGAGTGTCAGACGTTGACGTTGAGTTTGCTCATGAAAAAGAGAAACTTTTTGACAGATGGTGTTATGCTAAGGAGGTAGACAGACAAGCTAAACTTTTCCAATTGATTCTTATTGAAGAATTAAAAAACTGTTTGCCTAGTGCTGTAGCTGCCTACCTTAATAAGCATCAGGTTTAAAGCCCTGCAACAAGTTGCTGTCCTTGCTGACGAGTTTGTCCTGACCGAATGGTGCAGGACTACTGTAGGTTCCAGTCTGGTGACCCAGAGAAAGCGGTTCAGTCCTGTACCAGTTCTGAGGGGGCGTGCTTCTATTGTAAAAAAAAAAAAAAAAAAAAAAAAAAAATGGGCACTCCAATTATCATGCAGGAAATGGGCAGGGAATGATGCAAGTTCTGTAAAATGGCGATGAGGAAGTGCCTTGCTAATTGGCTGAAACTAACCAACCAACCAACCACCTACCGCATCCTGTGTTTCCTTCTCCTGAACTCAGGTCAGGTTATTAGCCCTTTGTTAGCCGTTGCTTTGTGTCTCTGCCTGGTGAAAAGCGTCAAACACCTGTGGGCATTCTGCGAAACACCGGTGCAGTGTAGTCTTTCATCTTCCAGGGCATTTTGCCCTTGTCCAGTGTGACACAGACTGTCTCAAGAGTGCTGGTTCATGGCTTTGAGATGGCCTTCAAAGTTGTGGCACTACATAAAGTCTGTTTAAAATCTAGTGTTGTTTCTGGTGTTTTTGCTGATGTGGGTGGTTGTCAGTCTCTGCCTGTCAGTCTGTCTCTCCCAAGTTTTGTACTTGGAAATGATATTGCAGGGAAAATCTGTGTGGGGGCGAAGACTAATTTTTGAAGTTTCTGCTCCATTTGTTGCTGTGCGTGATAAGCCAGTAAGATTGTGATTGTGCGCCCCCATGTTTTCTTTGTACAGTTAGTCATGCTGCTGGTTCTGCTGTGGAGAAAAGCATCACCATCATGTCACTAAAGACACTAAAGTTTGTGTCCTCACATTCTCAGTTAAAGACTGAAGAGGCTCTGGTGAAGCAGTTCTCACTCTTACGGAATTTAGTTTTGTTTTTCTCTTCACTCACGATTCTCTTAGCTTTTGGGTGGAAACATTAGCTCTTCATAAACAAATCCACCCAAAAGCGAAAAGAGAATCGTGAACAAAGAGAAAATGGGTGGCCTCTGCATGCTGTGTCATTGCTGTTGTCTCACTTCTTGATATCCCTTTAAATCCCTTTGTCTGTCGATATGTGTAAATAAAACCCCCTTACACTTGAGCTGTTTGGACTTCGTGTCAGTTAGTGTTGTGGTTGGCGTGACAAGGACCTAAGACTGGTTGTAGGGCGAGGTGCTGGATTTGTTCGCAGTAGAGTAGCCTATGAGTGACCCAATAGCCTAGGTCCTATATCATCCTTGTTAATGTGTGGAAAGCGATAGTTGTTTCATTAGCTTGTGTCTTGTATGTGGGCTAGTTTACACTGTGTCGGTGTAACACTAAACGTCCAAAAGCAATGAAGCTAACCAACCAAATCCTGAGCGTGTGTGTGGAAACACCCTGCAGGAGCCACCTACAGGACACAAAGGGAA
>CM059270.1:16279663-16290096 GCA_030347295.1 Setipinna tenuifilis
TCATTCTCACTTACATCTCTTGATTCTGCACCATCTCTAACACAGCAAAATGGGCACTATGTGTCTGAGAGAGAGAGAGATAGAAAGAGAAAGAGAGAAAGAAAGAGAGAGTAAAAGACAGAGACTGAGAGAGATATGTGTGTTACACAGTAGTAAGTGCTGCTTTTAGTGGTAAACATACAAACAATCGATATGTAATTGGGTGGGGGGTGGTAAAGACAGGGAGAGAGAGAGAGAGACGGGAACAGAGAGAACGAGAGAGAGAGAGAGGAAGAGAGAAACAGGGAGAGAGAAAGAGGAACAGAGAGAGAGGGAGAGAGAAAGAGGAGGAGAGGGCTATAGAGAGAAAGCAGGTTGTTGTCAGGAGTGACACCATGTAAAATCTAGAGACACGGAGGCACACACACACACACACACACACACACACACACACACACACACACACACACACACACACACAGGCATTTGGGGATGAAGAAACAGCGCATGTGAGGACAGGAACGCAAGAGGGCAGGGAGGGAAACGAAAAGAGCAAAGAAGGGAAAAAAAGAAAAAAAAAGACAGGAAGAGAGAAAGAGAAAGAGAGAAATAGAGGAAAGGGAGAGAGGGATAGAGAGGGAAAAAAATAAACAGAGGAAGTGAGTATTTATGCTGATTAGTCATCATCGTAAGAGCGGGAGAAATAATGGAGCTCTGAAGAAGCACCCACTCACATTTTTACCGCTTCCTTCCTTTTTCTTTTCTTTTCTTTCTCTGTATCTCTCCCTCCGTCATTCTCCGTCATTCTATCCACTCCTCTCCTCCTTCGCTTTCTTTCCTCTCCCTCTCCTCGTCTCTCTCAATGCCCTTCTGTCACTCTCCCTCTATCCACTCCTCTCTCTTTTTCTCTCCCCCTTCATCACTCTCCCTCTCTCCACTCGTCTCCTTCTCTCTCTCTCCCTCCACTCCTGCCTCTCCCTCTCTCTCCCATTTCCTCCATCTCCACTCCCCTCATTCTTTTCCTCCTTCTCATCCCTCCATCTCTCTCTAAAGCTTGTCTTCCTTGGTGACTCATGCAGATGGTGTGAGCAAGAAGCTTTTTTTGAAGCCTCCAGTCAAATTGCAGTCATGCTGCTTCACACACACACACACACACACACACACACACACACACACACACACACACACACACATACGCACACACACAAAGACTCATGACACATGACACACACACACACACTTAATTATACACTACAAACAAAATGCCTGTTACACACCTTGGACCTACAGGAAGCCTTTTGATTCAATAATCATGTACCCACACACACACACACACACACACACACACACACACACACAAATGCACATGAGCAAACACATGCACGCATACACACGCGCCCATACACGTGCACACAGAAATCATAATTATAACCCCACCAAACTTATTCATGAAAGAACCTTTTATTTTTTTTGAAATTCCAGCAAAGTGCTTTTGTAAGTGTATGTGTGTGTGCCTGTGTGTGTGTGTGTTTCTGTGCACACCTGGTCATCAGCACACATGATTGCTGATATACAGGTGTGTTTCTGTGAGAGTAAGTGCATAGATGATACACACACACACACACACACACACACACACACACACACGCCCCATGCAGGAGTGCGCAGGTGTTTCCGCAACACACACTTTGACTGAGTGTGGTTGTCTTGAACCTTTGTGGTTTTCCGTGTGTGTGTGTGTGTGTGCATACTGAACATTCTGTACCAAGTGTGTTAGCACTGAAGTCTGCTGAGTGATCAGTAAGGCATTTGTTGCCGCGGTTACCAGACGGAATCGTCTGGACCTTGTCGTCACATCTGGCCAACAGCTGGGACTGCTAATGGGGTGGTCGACTCGTCTGCAGGACGTGCGTGTCTGTGTGTGTGTGTGTGTGGTGGGTGTGTGTGTGTGCGTGTGTGTGTGTGTGAATGTATGTGTCTGAGTCTGTATGTGTGTGTGTTGATGCATTGTGTGCATGTGTGTGCATGTATGTGTGTGTGAGTGTGTGAATGTATGTGTCTGAGTCTGTATGCGTGTGTGTTGATGCATTGTGTGTGTGTGTGTGCGTGTGTGTGTCTGTGTGCGTGTCTGTGCATGGTGAGTTGCCAATACCTTCAAAAACAGACAGATGCTAGTGGGCATCTTTTAGCCTCCTTAGCTAAAGCACCAAACTCCTGTTTTGGAGTTTACTGTGTTTTACTGTGCTGTTGACACAATGCCAGATTGTGTTTACATGTGTGCAGTGTGTTTGTGTCCTTGTGTGTGTGTGTGTGTGCCTTAGTCGGTGTGTGCATGATACATATATTACTGTTCAAGTGTGCATTTTGTGTTACTGTCCGTGTGTGAATCTGTACTTGTATGAATGTATGTTTGTGTGAATGTATGTTTCTCTGTGTATGTGTGTGTGTGTGTGTGTGCTCTCGCTCCTGACTCTGTATGACCTCACTCCCACGCTGACCCCTGACCCCCAGGCCTGAGCGTGACATGAGCGTGACATGAGGCTGTCAGATCCATCGCCACGGGCCATCTGCACCACTCCTCCCCCGCATACCACACCACACCACTCTCTGCTGCCTGCCTGCCTGTCTGTCTGTCTGTTTGTCTGCCTGACTGTCTGTCTATCTGTGTAGAAGAAAAGAAATAAGAGAAGAAAAAGGGATAGAGACACTATGCTATGCATGCTAATACACACTGCGCTACGCATGCTGATATGCTAGCTGAGCTAATACATACTACTACTACTGCTGCACTGCCAACAGTACTTAGCAAAAATGACGAATGCAACAAGACATGATGAGTCCTCCCGCTAACATAGATATGGCTAGCACCCACATGATATGCAATACAACATAATTATCCAACTCTATAAGTGCATTGACAAATATAACCCAAAAATAATGCACATGTGTTGATTGCAAACAAAATCAGAGAAAGTAAACTAATGGATGACATGTATTAACATAAATATGAATTTGATTATTGGGAGCTAAATCAAATCCAACCTACTGTATACCTCTTTCATAAACAGGAAGAAACAGGAAGGACAGACAAGACAGAGGGGGTAGAGGCGGAGCTTAGAAGACCCTCACCATCAGTGTGTCCAATCAAAAACAGTACATACAAAAACACAGCTTTTGTGCAATTAGAAACAAAGTAATTACTATAACCTGTTACAGTACATACAGTAGACTTGCTAATACACCAGGGGTGGAAATTAACCTTACAAAATGTGAACCTTTACCAGACACTGACAAACAAATGGTTAAATTTACCAGCCACACTACAGTAAATTGTTATTTTGTGTCTGAAGTCTACCAGCCAATTTTTATATTTTACTAGCATTTGTCTGGTGGCTGGTGCCAATTTCCATCCCTGTAATACACACTATGTTAGCACTGCAAATATACACTGTGCTAGGCGAACTAATACACACTGTGCTAGGCATGCTAATATGAACTACGCTAACATACGCTATGGTATACATGTTCATACACACTACTCTAGACATGTTAATACCCTGCAATTGCATAACCAAAGCCTAACAACAATGACACAGTACAGGATAACCTGATTGTGGCCCACCAGATAAAGACAGCCTCTGGCTTAGACCCTGTGTGTGTGTGTGTGTGTGTGTGTGTGTGTGTGTGTGCTTGTTTGTCAGGCAGACTGAGGCCCTGATGTTGTTCTCAGCCATTGGCTAAGCAGTTGAAGGGAGTTATGGGAAAAATCAGCACAGAAAAAGTGAGAACATCCACATCACCAGCACAGTCCACTGATGCGATCACAGTGTGTGTGAGAGAGAGAGAGATATGTGTTACTGTGTGTGTGTGTGTTGTGTGTGTGTGTGTTACTGTGTGTGTGTGTATAAGTTATGTTATCTATTTTTGTTTTGCCAAGAAGAGAAGACAAGAGAAGAGGAGGATGTGCGTGTGTGTGTGTGTGTGTGGTGAGAGAGAGAGAGAGAAGAGAGAAAGAGAGGAGAGCGAGTATGCATGTGTGTTTCTGTTTGTGTGTATGTTTTGTATGTGTTGTGTGTGTGTTGAGTAGGCATGTGTTTGTGTGTGTGTGTGTGTTTGGGTGTGTGTCCCTTGGTCCATTGATACCCCTGCAGGGAGCTGCAGGATGGCGGATCAGACTGGTCAGAAATGAACAACACACTTTCCCAGAAAAAAATAAATAGTCACGGGCTTCAGGAAATCGTGAGTTTGGGATGGTAAACAAGAGTGACAGTGCAAAAAATGTCCGTTACCATGGTGACTAACAAGTACCATTGTCTCCCCTCTTGTTGTGTGTTTGCAGTGTGTGTGTGTGTTTGTGTGTGTGTGTGTGTGTGTTTGAGGAGGGTGATAGCTGGCGGCAGGAGTGAAGCGTATTGCGGTGTTCATCAGGGAAAAACACAAGAAAATGGAAACTGGTTGGGGTGTGTGCATATGTGTGTGTGCAAGCGTGTGTGTGTGTGTGTGTGTGTGTGTGTGTGTGTGTGTGTGTGTGGATAGCCAACTGCAAAGCGATCATGGTTTGATCACTGAAAACACAGAATGGATGTGTCACTAGTTGAGGTGGGTGTGTGTGTCTGTGACTGTGTGTATCTATGTGTATGTGTGTGTGTGTGTGTGTGTGTGTGTGTAGAGTGGACCCGTCAGTGGTCAGGGCTGACTCAGTTTCTTCCAAACCGCATCAAACACGGCACATAATGATGCCGGAGGACGCCAAGAGAACTGAATCAGTGTGTGTTTTCGTTTGCGGTGTGCACACAAGCACATTAACACCATCCGTCTGTGACTCGTGTGTGTGTGTGTGTGTGTGTGTGGGAAATGTGAGTACAGATGTGTGCAATGCATATTTGCGTTTGTGTGTGTGTAACATCTTTGCAAAACAAAATGCAAAGGCTTTCTTCAGACACACATACTGCAGTGATCAGGCTTACTGTCACACAGGCAAACACGGACACACACACACACATGCATGCATGCACACACACACACACACACACACACACACCACCAATGCACACCACATTCAAGTGCCAGATTTTCTCTCTCTCTGTACCGCATTCTCTCCCTAGTTTTTTTATGCCTACTGTGGTCTCAGGCATTGTGTATGTGTGTATGTGTGTGTGTGTTGTGTGTGTGTGTGTGTGTGTGAGAGAGAGAGAGAGAGAGAAGAGAGAGAGAGTGTTGATAACCTCATCATTCAATGGCTTTCCTTGTTCGCTCCATCTATTGTCCTCGGGCCGTGACGGCTGTGATGTGGCCCGCATCTGCCCATGCCCTTTTCCCAGGCCCTCCGAGGGGTGGCCACAGATGTGCCTGACTGGAATCAGGCCTACTGCTGCTTCAGACAAGGGTCAGATGAATTGCTGCTGTTCACCCTACAGTATTCGTCCACTAGTCTACTGTAATATTCACTGTAAATATTTACTCTGAATATAATGTAAGTGCTTATTCTTAGATTTTAAAACTGTTAGTAATTGTGTGTGTTAGTGTGTGTGTGTGTGTGCACTTGTAACAATGTTGAAATACATAAATAAAATAAATAAATACAACAGTGGAGTATTACCTTTGCACTTCACTTCTAAATTGTCACAGGTGCTTGAAACATTACGCATTGTTTCTCTGCAGATTGGCCTGATTTGACTCACATTTAAGTCATTGGTCTTAAGTCTCTACTGTACTAAATGACACTTCAACCTCTTGGAGAGCTCGGAACACATGCTCTCCCATGTGTGTAAATTATAAACCCTTTTTGATTGTGCAATGATGAATTTCCTTTGAGTAGGAAACTTTAACAAGGGGTCTTTTGAAAAACACAGCTTTTGATTGACAGCCTGATGAGAGAGATGGTGATGGCAAGGGTGTGTGTGTATGTATGTGTGTGTGTGCATGTGTGTGTGCAGGCTTGTGTGTGTGTGTCGTGCGTACGTGCATGTATATAAAAAATCTTACAAATGGCACTTATTATCCTTCAATCATAGAGTGAGGAGCTTTTCAGTAATATTGCCTTGTACTATATTATTTAATCTTTTATTCATTTGGTTTAAACACTAGCTGTGTGATATGTTAATGGATTAGCTTTAGATGATGATTGTTATGTCAGTATCGGGTTAAATAAATTAGTAATAAAGTATTTCACATTACTCACATGGCAAGATGGACTAGCTAGTGAGAAAGCATCTTTTCCCCCTCATATTACTGGACTGATGGACATTACATTACATTATATGAAAAAAGTCAAAATTAAATTAAAATTAAACACTGAATTACAATACATTACATTTACATCTCATTGCATATACATTACATTCAGCAGATGCTTTTATTGAAGACTTTCAAGAGACAGCTGGAAAGATTACTTTGAAAATGTAATTTGTTATTGTTACAAATTACTACTACACTACTACAATTACTGTTTAATTACTTTCCTAATTTTTAAATGAATATTTTCAACCATTAACCTTTTCACCATGCTGCCATAGCTAAGTTATCCAATCTTTTCTTAGTCACACTGCCCAACATTTTAGAACACCCCTTTTTCCCAGTTTTTTAAATGCAATTCAAGCAGTTTAGGTGTAATTAAATAGGCTAGTTAGAATGGTACAAAGGTAAGTAGTAAGCTGTTAGAGAAAAAAATACAATTATGCAAAAATCCATATTTCATGGAACAAGAAGGGTTAACAACCTAACACTGTTCTGCAGCAATGGAGGTTGTTCAAGCCTTTGAAGTTGGTGATATCGATTTCTTCAGGTGTCCCAACTGTCTGTCATTACTACAACCTCAGCATAAAAGCAGTATGGGGCTTAAAATGTGACGTCACAGACTGCTTTTGTGGTGGTTGATGGGAAGGAATCGCCATTTTGTGAGGCCAGTCATGGGAAGGACTTATTGTGTTCTATGAGTAGGAAAACACTGTGGTACTATACCCCATGAGTATCACTTGAACAGTACTGTACAGCAGAAAGTGGTGTATTGTCATGAAAATGGAAATGGAAAAAAGGCAATTGACAATCATAACACTTGTGATAGGGCCCAGGAGGTCAGGAGCCCGGGTGCGACCAAACCTGCTGAGCCTGCTACAGCCCCTGGCGACTGGCCAGTCCGTCAAATCTCATCTACATTCACTGTCCCTCACCACTCAGCACTCTACACCATCTCACTCTCATGCCCTTAACAAACTGACTCTCTGACTCTCCTTTGAATAACCCTCTAGCATTCAAATCCAGAAAAAGGCCTCTGTCTTATTCATTGGAACATTAGAAGCCTGCTAAACCCTCTGAAAATGGAGCATGTAAAGCTTTAATTTCTCAAGCTGATCTTGATATCTTTTGGTCCTCTCCCAGACTTGGCTTAAGGTAGCATAAATTACACTGAGTTGGCCTTGAATGATTTCATTTCAATGTTTTTAGAATTTGATAGAACTGGTTGAGGTGGAGGTGTCGCTATCTATAAAAAACCTTGACGCTTTACCTTGGTTTTCTTTTGAAATAAAGTCTTTTTTCTGGAGCAAAACAGTGTGCAGCACCTCTTGTGAAATACCTGCTACACTTCTCTAGCACCTGTGATTGTATGTTTTTGGATGTGCACACTCTTTTCTTCTTTCATACAGTCATCCAACAAACAAGACGACAGAATATACATGTTTATAAATGATTTATTATGAGACATATTGTGAAAATAAAGGTTAACAAATGATGAACGAAGTGTTAATTACGAGTTAGCAAATACATTATACATCACTTCTAGGGATTAGCTATTATAAAATGCTTATAAAATTGTTGTTTTAACATCACTGATTAGACTATGTTTAGCCCTGATTGGCTTATGCCTTTTTTTGTAATCCATTGTATTCCGGCTGCATTGGAAAAGAGGACTGGCCTCTGTGAATTTTTCCGAGAATTAAATAAAGGTTTCAATCAATCAACCCTCCTAGCCCCAACGCACAAATATCCTGACCACTTCCTAACAACCACTTCTGTGATGACATCCTGTTTACCTTAGCAACCAGTGTAGCAACCACAGAAACTATGGTAACCAGAACAAGAATTAACTTGCTTTTTGTCCTTTCAGAGCTGTAATTGATTAATTGGCGGGCAGAACGCTGTGTTGCGCATTAGGCCTGTTTGTAATTCACTTCAGTTCAAGAATAGCACAGCGCACACACACACACACACGCAGCATCTGCATTTTCATGCACTGTGTAATTTCCTGGAATAACATTCTCTAGTTAAATTACATCTTTTATTCTCAGTAACTGTGAAAGATTACTGTTACATTTTAAAAATAAATTACGTAGTGCAGTTACACGTGAGAAGTTACACGTGACAAGTTACTTCCCAACCCTGGAAGTGAGCAACAAGAACAACCAATCTGTACTTTTCTCTGGTGTGTTTGGGTTCAGGTGTGTGTTTGTGCATATATGTGTGTGTTCTGTGTGTGTCTGTGTGTGTGTGTGACTGACGGACGCTCCTTACCCTCCTCTAGTGTGTTTGGCTTCAGCTCCGATAACAGGCAGGAGAGTCAGTCATCCAATCAGCTGTTCAGCCATCTTAGGCCAGGCTCGCTCACACACACACACACACACACACACACACACACACACACACACACACACACACACACACACACACACACAGACTGTTCAGCCATCTTAGGCCAGGCTCACTGGGGATGGAGACATGCGGAGCAGGCATCTCCAGACTCTTAGCATGTGGCACACACACACACACACACACACACACACACAGGGTGATAGAGAGCAGAGCAGACATCTTGAAGCTCCTAGTGTATGTGTGTGTGTGTGTGTGTGTGTCTCTCTCTCTTTTTTTCTTCTCATCCTCTCATGAATGTGTGCACACACATTCCCACATACACACACACTGCATGGACGCACATAGACCAACAATACACACACACACACACTGTACTACGCACAGACAAAACTCGCATTGACCCAGACACACACGTACACACACATGTATACACACACGCACACGCACACACACACCACACGCACACACACACACACACACACACACAGCCCCCCAGGCAAGGCCACAGGGGTGCTGCCGGATCTGTGCCCCCCAGTGCCAGTGGCAGTCTCACAGAGACAGATGGCAGAGCTGGCTGCCATTCACACACCCAACCCCCCCATGCCCCCTCCACCCCCCAACCCTCCAGCCTCCTCCAACCCCCCCCCTCCAGCCCCACTACAGGCATGCTGGGGCCCAGGCCTGCAGACTCCATGTGAACTGTTGAGCATCTGTGTGTGTGTTGTGTGTGTGTGTGTGTGTGTGTGGCAGAGAAGGAGGAGAGAGACATGATGGAGAAAGAGTGTAGAGTTATGTCTGAGTGTGCAATCTTCTGGCATGTGCATTATTAAAAAATATGTGTATGAATGTTTTGTGTATTAATGTGTGACTTTAAGGTGCTCAAATAGCTATGATTGTGTTGTGTGTGTGTGAGAGAGAGAGAGAGAGAGTGTGAATAAAAGAGAGGGATATAGACAGAGAGTAGTGAATAAAAGAGAGAGATATAGACACATCATGGTAAGAGAGTGTACAGTAATGTCTTAATCTGTGAATATGTGTAGGTTTGTGTGTGTATGGTTGTGTGTGTGTGTGTGTGTAGTGTATGTGTGTTGCATGGGTATGTATGTGTGTGTGGGCATGTGTTTTGTGTGTCTGTATGTGTACAGTATGTGTTGTGTGTGTGTGTGTGTGTGATGCATATGTATGCCTTTGACATGGTGTGTGAATGTCTGTTTAATGAGCAGCTCCTGGGAGACCCATCTGCCCCCTGGGCACACACACACACACACACACCACACACACACACACACACACACACACACACACACACACACACACACTGAGGGGCGGGGCAGCTAACAACCCTGGTGGAAGGCAGGGCCCCTCTGCTCCGCTCCTGCCCCAGGCGAGGTGCCTCGGCGGGGGGAAGAGGGACCCGCAGTGCTGGGCGTCTGGTGCCTCATGCAGCCTTCCAGGGCTGGCAGCATGGGGGAGGGAGAGCCGCGGCGGCTCTGGGTGGTCTGCAGTCGCACTGCCCCACTGGGCCATGAAGCAGGCTGGCAGGAAATTGGCTGGGGCAGTCCGGCAGACTGGGGGCTGCCATGTTTCCCATGGCGGACATTGTTGTTGGTGTTTCGCTACTGTTGGTGTTGGGGTTGTTTTTTTTGTTTTTTTTTTCAATTTGACAATTAGAGCTTTGGGATGTAATGGCTCTGTTGAGGAAAGTAACACACGAGCAGTTTAATTGTCTACATTTTTTTTAAATCCAATAATAATTAACTGTACACGAGATGTTAATGTGTATATGTGTATGTGTATGTGTACGCATGTGTATGTGATTGTGTGTGTGACACATAGATAGAAAGAGAGAGAGAGAGCATGAGAGAAAG
>CM059270.1:16290196-16295196 GCA_030347295.1 Setipinna tenuifilis
TAGAGCTAACTGAACAGTGACTAGCTAGCCCACTTAGCTTCAATGTGGTTGAAGGTCCTGAATTTTATCTTAAGTTATGAAGGGGTTGCTTCTTGCTGTGAGATCAATTCTTGCATTTGGCGAAATGGGAACGAGGCACAGCTTGCGATATGTGTCTGAATCAGTTTATTCAAAACTGAGGTAACTTGTAGCCACCATGTGCTCAGTTCGTGTCTGACGTGCGTCTGGGTGGACCATCGACCGTATAATACATGTCGATGGACTCACTCACGACGTGTATGCTACGATTCTCATATTATCCCAAACGTCAAACGTTTTCAAATTAAAACGGTTTGAGTTGGTATGCACGACATGTCAATGGATTTTTTGAGGTCCGTAGTTATATATTTGGCAGTTCATTGAAACGTTTTTATAGCCAGTAGTGTTGACTTTGGGATAGACTCTGATAAAGCACTGTATGGTAATTGTGCTGTCATTCCAAACTTATCCGCGGTTTATACTGTGTTCAGTGATATTAGGTCAGTTGTCGCTTACTGCAACGTCTCAGTATTTTTTCAATGCTGCAAGTTTGCGTGCAGGCCTCACGTATCAAAGGTAGTGAGAAGTTGAATGATTTTATGTCTATATATACACTACTAAGTAGTTATAAGTAGTTATACTTTCCTGCTGGAAATCAAGTTTGTATATATATTGTATATATGTAATCCCCTCTCCAGACAAACACTATGTTGGTGAAAATTCAGAGGTGAACAGAAATTCATCAGCATTTCTGAAGTCACACTCAGTGAAGTCCTTGGAGCTGGTAAGTACACCCAAATTGAAAACAATGTGTGTTTTCAGTAAAGGAAGTAAAGTAAATCTAAGTTGATAAGCGCCTCAGAGCTATGCTTCTCCATAGACTTTTTGAACATGCAGTATGTTGTCTTTGTTTTCAACTGGGAAATGAATAGCTAATGATTTTGAATGAGCGTGTTGGATGTTGGTTCATACATTATGGTAAATTGTCTTGCTACTTGCTTTGGATATGTGACAATTTGTAATCTTACTCAGTTTCCTGGACTAATAAATTACATATGCGTACTTTCTACAACCCTTCAGTAAATTTACTCAACTGCCTATTTGTTCAGCATTCCAGAAGTTTGGTATCTCTCCGAGCCAAATGCCCAATGCAAAACTCTATGACTCAAACACTGAGGTGGATGAAGAGGTGTTTGGAGAAGTGGTTGCCTCAAGTACTGGTGTTTATGAGCTATGCGTTGCTGATGCTTTTGAAGGTACGTATTTTCTAATTAGTTTTTGTAACTCATTGAGACTGATTTTTTTTCCTGTCTATTATTATCTATATGGGCTATGGGGACAGAAATGTTATTATACAGGATTGCTAATATATTCAACTATTTTGTCAGATACATAATCAGTACAGTTAGTATAGTCAGATACAGTATGAATGGCATGGTTGAAAAACGGATGCTCGATGAAAACATCAACTTAATTTATTCCACATTCCTGCATGAAAATCATTCCTTTGGGGTCTTATCAGAGGATTGCAGGTTCGAATCCCATCCTTACCTCTCCCTATACCTCAATTCATGGCTGAAGTACCCTTGACCAAGGCACCCAACCCCACACTTCTCCAGGGACTGTAACTAATACCCTGTAAAATAACTGAGTCGCTTTGGATGAAAGCGTCAGCTAAGTGTAATGTCATCTATAATGCAATGTTGGTAAGCCACTGGGCGCTTCCTTTGGATGAGAAACAAAGCGTCTTCAAGCTCAAAGAACTTCATCACCAGCCTATTCAAGCTCTAAACAGTTGTTTACATTGTCACTTGAGAGAACTAATGTCTTGTTTGTGTGTAATTTACAGATGGGGACCAGTGTACAGCACCACCTGGATGCGATTGCAGAGAGCAGACAGCCGTACCTTCTGGCCACCGGGATGCAGAAAAGTCAGGTTCATGGCTACCATATCATAATAGACAAACAAGCCATATCTTGGTTTGACTCCCAACTCCATTCTAACCATGGGCCTACTGCGACCCTACCAGTCTAGAATCATTTCTTACTGCATGCGAATGAGGCCAGTTACTTTCAGTTATTTAATGTCAGTCTAAGCAAAAATTAAAACATTATCTAAAATGTGTCTTCTGACAACAATAGCCATACACAGGCTGCATACGTAATAACCACACACACACACACACACACACACACACACAACCCGGGAGATAAAAGTTCAGGCTCGGGATTTTTTATGTGTTTATGTGTTTGTTTCTTGTTTCTATTCCCATAGGTGTTCTTCTGAGTCACCAAAATACAGGGGTCAAAGTTCAACTAAGGCAAGACTTCTGACTTCTAGATGTTTCACCCATGATTGACAAGCCATTTTTGAAGGTGTGTTTGATAATACTATTGCTACTGCTGATTATTGATTGACCTAAAGGAACAGTCCACTAATGGAGATCCTGTATGTTTGTTTCTCTTCTCTATTCCCATAGGTGTTCCTATGAATGACCACAGCACTCAGAACTCCGCTGTTTTTAAAAATAAACTTGCATTCTTGAGAATGATTCATTGACAATCGAGTGTTTTTTTTACAGCCTATCTTCACATTAACATTTAGAAGTAATTTGAGACACTGCGGATAAAGAGTAAAACTGTAATCCATGCGTACATGTCCTGTTGATTTTACGGATAAAAACTGGCAGCTGTGGTTGCCATTACGGAACAACTGATACATTTTACATCCTAAAACTGTTCGTTTTACATGTCCCGTTGTTTTTACGGATAAAAACTGGCAGCAGTGGTTGCCAGAATAATCCTGTTAAAAATACAGTACATACCGTATGTAGTCCTTACGAAAGAACTTGTAAATTTTACATCCTAAAGCTGCTTATTTTACATCGAATCCCACTGAAATGATCATGAAATCATTGTTAATTGTACGTTGAATATCCGTAAAATAAACAATTATGTATTGATTATTTGACATTTCATACCTGTAAAATTTAAAGTTAGTTCCCATTAATTTTACATTGAATCCCAGTGAAATGCACAAGTTATTCTGTAATGTTCTCTACGGTTTTACTGTATTTTTAACGAGATTATTCTGGCAACCACAGCTGCCAGTATTATTCCGTAAAAACAACGGAATTTTTTTTACAGTGTAGGGATACTCTTTTTCACACATTTTTTATATCATATTCCAAGCGGCAGGTGTAAAAGACTTTGGCATCTCACAATCGGTTTAGCCTCCCAAACATACACACTCAACATAAACAACATTTCCCATAATCCCCCAAACCCTTCCCACATACAGACATATAACATCGTTAGCTTGATAGCATAATTGCCTAAGTCATTTTTTTGTGTTTTTGGAAAACAAGAAAAAACACATTTTCTAAAAATCACATGCATATTTTTTATTGATATTTTCACAGAACATTCAAGTAGATGTGAGAAAAAGTTTGGAAAAAGAACTTAACCGAACATTATTTTTTTTATCAATAAAAGTGACCTAGTCAGATTATGCCTATGACTTAGGCAGTTTTTCTGAGAATATAAAATAACCTCTTCTTCTTCTCAGCCATTTTGCATACATCAGTCAAATGAATGACTTAGGCAGCTATGTTTTTTTTTACTTTTATGAGTGTTGTGATTGGCCAATGACATAGGCAGACAGACAGGATGATGCAGAAGTTGTAGGGGAGTAAAGTTATGCAAATTTGACCAAAAAATGACTTAGGCAATTATGCTATGAAGCTAACGACATGTAACATACACAAGAAGCAAGTGTACAGAGCAAACATAACACAGTAACACAGTAACACAATGTGATTAAGGGAAGTGGGTGACTGTCACAAAAGTTTGTGCAATGCAAGATAGCTGAGGGGAGAAAAGTTTTCTTGAAATGTGCTTGTGTGTGTGCGTCTCCCTCTCATTTTTTTCTCTTTCTCTCTCTCTCTCTCTCTCTGTGAACGACTCCAAGAAAGCTAAAGCTCTATTTAAACTAAACACCCGGTTTGTGATTAAATTACTTTTAATACCTTTGCGTGCTGTGTGTGTGTGTGTGTGTGTGTGTTTGGTGTGATAATAATTTACTATTAAGTGGCTGGTAAATTTCCTAATTTATTTGTGACTGGCTGGTAAAAGTTCACATTTTGCAGTTAATTTCCACCCCTGGTGTGTGTGTGTATGTGTGCGTGTGTGTGTATTTGTGCATGTGTGTGTGTGTATGTGTGTATGCGTGTATGTGTGTGGATGCGTGCATGCATGTGCGTGTGTGTATGTGTGCATGTGTGTACAGTGTGTGTGCATGTGTGTGTGTGTGTGTGTGTGTGTGTAAGTGTGCTTGAGGGGTGAGTCATGCTGGAGAGTGTGGAGGTTTGCCTGAGTCAGCCGGAGCAGCTATGGCAACCTCACTATGACAACCCTCAGCCTCCCTCACAGCCATACCTGCACGTCATCCAGGACCAGAGGAGAGAGGGAGGAGGGAGAGAGAGAGGGAGGGAGAGAGAGAGGGAGAGGGAAGAAGAGAGAGGAGAGAGAGAGAGAGAGAGAGAGAAAGAGAGGAGTGAGAGAGAGAGAGAGAGAGGAGGGAGAGGGGGAGAGAGACAGAGAGAGAGGAGGGGGAGAGAGGAGCGAGAGAGAGAGAGCAAAAGAAGGGAGAGAGACAGGGAGAAGGAGAAAGACAGAGAGAGGAGGGAGAGAGAAAGAGAGAAATGGAAAACGATTCTCCATCTGTAATTCAGTAACATTCTAAAAGTCCTTCAGCTCTCTCCCTCCTCCTCCTCCTCCTGTGCCCCCCTCTCCTTTTCTCCTCTCTTCTATTTACCCCTCTTTTTCCTCTTCTCTTCTTTTTAGAATTTCTTTGCTATTATTCTCCTCTCCTCTCCTCTCCTCTCCTCTCCTCTATTTGTTCTCTGAGTATTTTGGAGTGTGAGTGTGTGAGTGTGTGTGACCCTCTGCATGGTAATTAGGCATTGGGTGTGTGTAATCAT
>CM059270.1:16302696-16305196 GCA_030347295.1 Setipinna tenuifilis
CATGGTGTAGTTTTTAATGGTTCATGTATTTACTCATCTTTAACCTTCTGTGGTTTATACAGTAATTATACCATTAGGGAATGTACAGTATAGTCATGTACCCTTACTGTAAAGTATTACCAAGAGTATATATAGTAACTGTGAGAGCCAAGACACATTATGGGCCTAAATGCTAGAGTTAGATACATTGTGACTGTTGAATGCTATTGGATACACACAGAGGTGGACAAACTAGATTAAGAAAGTACAAGTCCTGCCAAGTAATCCTCCTGCCTGTTCTTATAACACAGGCGAGTTCACTAATTAGCTCATCTACCTGGTTCAGTTAATTGGCTGGTACAAATATGTGGCAAATATGTACTTTCTGAGCCCCTCTGGATACACAGTAGGTTAATGTGACTGTGTGGAGGTACTTTGGGACTGTAGAATGATAGTAGATAGGCCTATAATGTGATTGTACAATGCTAATAGTCATATTGTGACTAATATGCTAGCAGATACATCATGACTGTGCATGGTGATGCTAGTCAATACATTGTGACTGTGTGAAAGGCTCGATACAGTGTAACTGTGTTCATACAGTGTGTACATTGTGAGAGCATGCAGTGGGGTTTGTTTCCGATTATGCCTTGGCCACACTGACCTCCCTCTCTCACTCCCTCTTCTCGTGTCGTGGTTTGTTCCACTAGGGGCCTGTAGCTTCCTGCCCTCACTGTAATGGCTGCTGTACGGGGCCACAGGGATACTGACCTCACTAAGATGGCTGCTGTATGGGATACGCAGATCCTGACCTCACTAAAATGGCTGTTGTATGGGATACACAGATCCTGACCTCACTGTAATGGCTGGTGTATGAGATACAGAGTTTCTGCATTTACTGAAATGGATGCTGTTTGGGCTGCAGCAACTGCACTGTCACACACATAAAATAAAACATTCATCTGTTTTGTTTTCTCTTCAGTAAAGTGGTATGCATACGTGTGTGTGTGTGTGTGCTCACGACCCCACAGGTTGATGTGTGTGCACATGCATGTCTAAGTGTGTGTGTGTGTGTGTGTGTGTGTGTGTGTGTGTGTGTGGGTGTAAAGGGGGTCTGCTACCATCTGCCCCCACCTGCATCTCCCTGTACCATCAGTTTCAGGTTACGGCATGTTTGGAAATACTACACGTCCAACAGACACACACACACACACACACACACACACACACACACACACACACACACACACGCTACACAACAAAAAACAAACTGGAGGGAAAAAGACACTCTTAGACATTCACCCATTCACCTGTTCACATACACACACACACATGCGCACACATACACAAATACATACATGCACAGGTGCACACACATGCACTCTTTGACCGAAACACCCTCACTGGTCTCTCCTCTCCTGCACTTCCCTGCCCTCTTTGCCCTCTTTTAGTGTAATGTATACAAACATTAGTGGTGTGTGTGTGTGTGTGTGTGTGTGCTTGTAAGTGTGTGTGTGTGTCTGTTGGTGTGTGTGTCAGGGTGTGTGTGTGTTTGTGTTGTGCGAACGTGCATATGTGTGCGACGTGTGTGTGTGTGTGTGTGTGTGTGTGTGTGTGTGTGTGTTGGGAAGACAGTTATTAGGTTATACTGTGTAAACACAATTACATACTCATCTTGCAGCTCTGCAAGGGAAAAATCCATAATGTGTCTCCTGTTCTGGCTCTTTCTTTCTCTCTGTGTCTCTCTGTCCTCTCTCTTTCCTCACTCTTCCTCTCTCTCCCTCTCTCTTTCCTCACTCTTCCTCTCTCTCCCTCTTTCCGGTGCAGCTTCCCTCGTTCTCTGTCCCTCTTGTCTGTGTGCGTGTCCTACCCCTAATATAGTCTATAAATACCCATCCAGCAGAATATATATCTACATACTGTAATATACCCCTCCAATAGGCTATATATCACTACAAGTACACTATCACCAGGTAATACACCCCCAAATACCCCCCGATCCACCCCCACCCCCCATCCAGGATGTCTAACCCATAAATACCCATTTCATGCCTTTCCACCTGGCTTCATACACCAATCAATCAATAATAAAGCACATCTGTGGAGTAATGGTCTACTTCCCAGCATGCATTATATAGGTACTGAACTCAGAGTGTGAATTACTCCTCCATAATTGGGGGGGGGTACCACCAGAGGATACTACCTTTTACATTTGACATTCATTACATTAATACAGTATGTCGGTTCCCCACAACCCTGCTATTTTTGTCTCTTTGGGGGGTACTGTACACCCCAGTACCCCCTGTACTTCAACTATGATTGTGTCCATGTATGGTGATCCAGGTATCAGTGTCCTGTGGGCATCAGGCCATCACCTGGAGACATGCCCGCTGGCAGCAGCCTTTTGCTGGGTGGCACGCCCTCCTCCCGCTCCCCACACCCCCCAGGAAGCCTGGGTCTGCTGGGCTGATATTACAGCAACATGGGTCCTGTTCAAATCTACTATTAGTGCTCATTCATT
>CM059270.1:16310196-16312696 GCA_030347295.1 Setipinna tenuifilis
TGTGTGTGTGTGTGTGTGTGTATGTAAAGCGGAAAAGGTGAATGTAGGCCGGCAAAAGAGAAAAGGAGAGAGAAGAGATCCTTTAGACGGTGTGTGTGTGTGTGTGTGTGTGTGTGTGTGTATAGAGAAGGGCTCCTTTTAAATGTAAAGTTAAGTGTGGACGGGTGCAGAGGAAGGCAGAAAAGTCTGAAAGGATTCTTTGATGCTGATGATTCAGAACAACCAATGAGAGACCGAGACAGCTGACACAGAGTGTATGTGTGGCAGCAAGTGTGTATGTGTGTGTGAGTATGTGTGTGTGTGTGTGTGTGTGTGTGTGTGTGTGTGTGTGTGTGTGTGTGTGTGTGTGTGTGTGTGTGTGTGTGTGTGTGTGCGCGCGTGTGAGTGAGTGAGTGAGCGTGTGTGTGCGTGCGTGCGTGTCTGTGTCTGTGCATGCTAAATGTACACAGTATGTATGTGTGTGTGTAAACATACACATGTATGTATCTGTGTATGTGTGTGCATGTGTTATGTGTGTGTGTGTGTGCATGTTTGCAATTGTGCACGTGCGTTCATGCATAATTCCAAATGTGTGTGTTCAGGTGCATGTGTATACTCATGCATGTATATGAGTGTGTGTGTGTTTGTGTGTGTGTGTGAATGTGTGTGTGTGCGTGTGCGTGCTTGTGAATGATCGAGTCCCTGTCTTGTCTGTATTCTCTAAGAGAGAGAAAAGGCCGTCAGCCTTACACAAAGCGCCCTACCAAAGCATAGCTAATTACATTTACACAGATGGGTGCAACACACACACACACACACACACACACACACACACACACACACACACACACACACACACAGATGGTGTTACAAGTGTTATTTTACCCACACATGAGCAGTTACAACATCAGTCCCTTCAGGATTTTGTGGGCCAATTTTAAGATAATTGCGACCAAAAATACCTAATTTAGTGGTGGCTTTTTTAAAAGTTGCGATAGAAGTTGGAGGAGTTTTAAGTGTTGTAAAAAAAAAAGTCAACATTGCAAAAAAGTTTAAAAAAAAAAAAACCACGTTTGTAAATTATATTGCCATAGTTAATTAGCCTAAACATGAAGGGAAATAAACCACTACTCCTAAACCTTATTGAACAAAGAAAAGAAAAGATTTCAGAGATTGCAGAAAATGTAACAAACTGCACTTTAATGGTAGGCTACACAAAGATGTGGACCTGCATTGTACAAGAACCTTACTTAAGGACTTAGAGACATTATCCATCACATCTCAAGTCTCCCTGGAACTGATAATGGCTAGACTACCCGATGTCTACAAATTAAACAAAATATTTAAAATATAGACTGAGCAGGAGCACGTGCGACAGTTACAGTGTTGTGTGCTGTACTAATTACCATTGGCCCATGGCAGGCTAAACAGTTGTAAAATAGCATACATGCTAAGGTGAGTTTAACACTGTCATGTTTTATTCATGTGTCTAGATCATTTGAGATGATTTAAGATGATTTTTTTTGCAGGTTGGGATTTCTGTAAATATATAATTTCCGAGAAGGCAAAGAAGTGCTTGTTAGTAGATGACCTTCCTGGGCTCTGCAACAGTATTACACGCAGTGCTAAATAGTCTCCCGCTGCTTTTGTGAAATATGCAAGGGATACTGTCTGTTCTGAGTATTGGAGGTTGTTTTAGTGAACAAGAGTGAACAGTTGTTTATCTCAAATGTTTCCTACTTCTTCTAAACAGAGCAAGGAGACTCACTGTTGCAGTGTGTGGCAAAAGTTGCAAGGTCGCAAAAAATTGCTGATTTGATTTGAAGTTGCGATCACAACATGGCTAAATTCTGAAGGGTCTGCAACATGTGTATGCTCAGATCCAGATGTAATGCATGTGTCACACCAGAAAAAACTGGCTCTCTCTATTAGGATGACCACCTCCAAACAGACAAACACACACACACACACACACACACACACACACACACACACACACACACACACGAATTGTGGGACAGCTAGCAAGTCTGAATGGGGCAATGTGGGCAGGCACAGCCCCCGAATAAATATATATATTTTTTTTTTTTAAAAAGAGAGAATATATTTATTATCTTATATTACATTGTAGGCTTAACAGTCCATACTCACACTCCTACTCTGCTAAAGGTTCTGATAAATGTGGTGTCATCATCATACTGTAAAGAAGAAATGAACTGTTAAACTCTTATCAGCTATTTTAAAAACACCACTGTCCGCAGTAGAAAGGGTGTTGTATAGGCCTATAGTGCACAGGAACGTGTTTTAGGATGAAATGTTTAGCCTATTATGCTACTTTTTCTCCCTTGTTTGCGTTGGAATCTTTCATTACTGTTTGCTAATCACTAACTAGCCTAATGGCACATATAGAAGTAGTTACTTCAACAAAAATACTGTAAAGGGTCGATGTTCACCCTGTCACTCTCGCTCAGTCTCCCCTTGTGTCCCCATCAGTCCCTCTCTCTCTGGCACACTGCATCTG
>CM059270.1:16320196-16322696 GCA_030347295.1 Setipinna tenuifilis
CACACACACACACACACACATACACACACACAAAAATACCTACACACACAAGTACACACACACGCAAGCGTGCAAACACATGCACGCACACACGCAAGCAAATCCATGTAGGTCTGCAGGCCTTGGGAAACACACACACACGGAAACACACACACACACACACACACACACACAAACAGATACATGCACACAGACACACAGACACACTCCTGCTTAATCAGGCTGAAGTCCGTTTCAGACCAGAGTCCTGTGCAGAGTCAGCTGCAAATAAGCAGGCAGCCACATCTGGAGCTGTTTATAAGTGTGTGTGTGTGTGTGTGTGTGTGTGTGTGTGTGTGTGTGTGTGTTTGTGTGGCCATGTTTCTGTGCATCTATGTACAAGTGTGTTTGTGTGTGTGTGTATGTGCTTGTGTGTGTGTACAGGCATGTTCGTGTGCATCCATGTGCTCATATGTGTGTGTATATATGTGTGTGTGTGTGTGTGTGTGTGTGTGTGTGTGTGTGTGTGCGCAGATATGTTTGTGTACATCTATGTGCTGATGTGTGTGTGTGTGTGTGTGTGTGTGTGTGTGTCTGTATGTGCACATGTGTGTGTGTGTGTGTGTGTGTGTGTGTGTGTGTGTGTGTAAAAGTGTGTGTTTCCCAAGGCCTGCGGAGCTGCATGGATTTGGGCTGCTTGTAAAACAGCAGTAAACACCCCTGACTTCCACCTGTCTGCCAACCTGGACTCCCTGGAGAGGGGGATAGAGAGAAAGAGAGAGAGAGAGGGAGAGAGGGATGGGGAGAGACAGATGAGAGGGGGATAGAGAGAGAGAGAGAGAGAGGGATGGGGAGAGACAGATGGGGGGGGGTAGGGAGAGAGGGAGAGAGGGATGGGGAGAGACAGATGAGAGGAAGATAGGGAGATAGGGAGATAGGGAGAGAGGGATGGGGAGAGACAGATGAGAGAGAGATAGGGAGAGCAAGAGGGAGGGAGAGAGGGATAGAGGGAGAGAGATAAGCAAGGAGAGAGGGAGAGAGACGGGGATAGGGAGAGAGTGAGACAGATGAGGGGGGAAAACAGAGGGAGGAGGGGGTGGAGAGGGGGATAGGGAGATAGGGAGGGAGAGAGTGAGGGAGATGAGTAAGGAGAGAGGGAGCGAGAGGGGGATAGGGAGGGAGAGAGAGAGGGAGGCAGAAAAAGAGGGAGAGAAATGAATGAGGAGAGAGGGAGAGAATGAGGAGAGATGGAGGGAGAGAGATAGGACGAGAGAGAGAGGGATAGAGAGGGGGCGGAAGAGAGGGGGGAATAAGAACATTAGGAGACAAAGAGAGAAATAGAGGGAACAATGAATTAAAAGTGAGATGGATGGATAGCTGGATGAATGAATGGATGGCGGGCGGGCAGTAGAGGACAAGGGAATGAGGAGGGATGGACGGACGGACAGATGGAGGGAGGGATGAATAGAGGGAGGGAGGGATAAAGAGAGTGCTGGACAGAGAGCAAGGGGGTGGATGAAAGCAGAAATGTGTTCTTCATTATGCGATGGCTGGGGTGGAGGAACAGGGTGTTGCCTTCGCGAGTGAGCGTGGTGGTGAGACATGCGAGGCCACAGGCAGGTTGACAGGGATCGGCTGTGTTAAACTGGATCACTGGAACACCCCAGTCATGATTTGTGTACACGTACACACACACACACACACACACACACACACACACACACACACACACACACACACACACACACGCATACACAGTCACACTTACTCACTGTCTTTCTCTATCTCTCTGTCTCTCTCGTGTGCACACACACACACACACACACACACACACAGTCACACTCACTCTCTCTTTCTCTCTGTCTCTCTCTCTCACACACACACACGCACACACACACGCACACACACACACACACACACAGCAGGCCATGTCTAATGCCAATTTCATATGACTAATGAGTGTGTTGTCTCATAACTAGTGAGCTCATCTGGAGATACTGTAGAAGATAGCTGAAGATTAGCTTTTGCTGAGTGAACTCCTCTGGAGATAACTGGCTGAGATCTTCTAACCTGATTGTTCAGATCCTTAATTTTATTTGCAGTATGCATTGAACCATGTTCCATGCTGCTGCAAATCCCATCACTACTTTTTTATTGGTCGATATTGAGCAATCAGTGCGATCCCTGGCTACATGACGAAATGTGTCAATTACACAGACTTAGAGTAGCGAAAGAGAAGAGCAGTGACCCCGCCAGACCTCGAACCCGTCCGTGTCTCTCGGGTACCAAACATGCACCCTGACCGACCGCAACACCAAATAGTATCCAGGCTCATTGGAATGGCAGAATGTCAGAGGACATCCTCAACTGCAACGGTGATGGCACTTTCATCACAGACTGTGTTCAAGAAATGTTGTAATTGTGCAAGTGGGGTTTTTTGTCCAACATAGTCATAGTTCACCGTTTAATGGCTATAGTTCAGTAACTATATTTCATATACACAGCAAATTCTATAGTGTTA
>CM059270.1:16325196-16327696 GCA_030347295.1 Setipinna tenuifilis
GACCTATCCTTCATTTCTCCTCTCCTCTCCTCTCCTCTCCAGTTCATTCCTGTCCTGCCTAGTCCTCTCCCCTCCAGCCCTCTCCTCTCCTCTCTTCTTTTCTCCTCTCCTCCTCTCTCCCCTCCTCTCCTCTCCTCCCTCACTTTGAGTTCCAAACTCCAGTCACCCATAAAGCAGGCCTGACCATCCCTGCTCCCCCCTCGCCTTGCTCTGAGGAGGGAGAGAGAGAGAGAGGGGGGAAGAGAAAGACAGAAAAGGAGAGTGAGCGAGAGAGAGGGACAAAGAGGGGGTGAGAAAGAGAGAGAGACAGTAGAAGAGAGATAGAAAGAGAAAGGAGAGAGAGAGGAGTGACAGGGGGACACAGAGACAGAGAGGGAGAGCAAGAGAGAGGGAGAAAGAAAAAGAAAGACAGAAGCAGAGAAAGAGTGGGAGAGAGAGGGAAGAATAGAAAGAGATAGAGGGACATAGAGGCAGAGAGGGAGGGCAAGAGAGAAAGAGAATGAAAGAGAGAAGAAGAGAGAGAGGGGGAGAGAGAAAGAGAGGGGCGGAAAAACGCTTCCACATGTGCTTTTTCCATATCCCGCTGCTGGCTTGGAATTCCGTTTATGTCCAATGTCAAACTTCTCACAGTGTCGGAATACAGAGAGAAGCAATTACAGACCAGGGGAGAGGAAGGGAGTGTGTGTGTGAGCAAAAGAGAGGGAGAGAGAAGGGGGACAGAGGAAGAGAGAGGGAGGAAAAGAGACAGAGAGAAAGAGACGGGGTGGTTTCCTTCGTTTTGCATTAGGATAAACCCTGCAGGCATCTCTCTCTCTCTCTCTCTCTCTCTCTCTCTCTCTCTCTCTCTCTCCCTCTCTCTCGCTGTGTGTGTGTGTCAGAGAGAAATGAGTGAATGAGTGTAAATATAACACAAAAATGTGTGTTGGTTGAAACATGTGAATCCATGTGTAGGAGTGAGTGTGTGGAGATATGCATGCATGACTGTGTATGTGGGTGTGTGTATCTTAATGACAGCATTTCCATGTGTGGGTATGTATGGATGTGCGTATATGTGTGTATCAGAGTGTGTGTGTGTGTGTGTGTGTGTTTTGAGTGTGTCAGCCAGTGTGTGAATGCATGTGTACACGACTTTCTGTATGTGTGTGGGTGTATGTATGGCTTATCTGAGTATGTATATATATCTGTGTGTTTGTGTGTGTGTGTGTGTGTGTGTGTGTGTGTGTGTGTGTGTGTGTGTGTGTGTGTGTCTGTGTTGATGTAACTGGGCTTCCCTTCCCAGCTCCTAAAGTTCCCGCGTCTGGAGTTGTTCACACGGGAAGCAGAATGTCCCATATCCATCACCTCTTGGCCACAAATCTCACAGCTCCTCTCCTCTCTTACTCTCCTCTCCTCCTTTCCTCTCCTCCTCCTCCTCCTCCCCCTCCCCATCCTCCCTTTACTGCCCCATGCCTCTAATCCCACACTCTTCCTCCTCCTCCTCCTCTTCCTCTTCCTCTGTGAGTCTCTCCTTCTGCCTGTCCCACATCACCAACCACAACTCCTCCTCTCCTCTCCTCCTCCTCTCGTTCCTCCCTTTCTCCACTCCCTTCCTCCCTCCACCTCCAATCCCATTTCCTTTCTCTCCATCCTCCTCTTCCTCCATCCTCTTCTCCTCTTCTTCATCATTCTGTCCTCCCCCACAGTTCACTCTATCTCCCATTTCCCTTTCTCACTTAGTTTATTCTCTCCCCCCTCTTCCTTCTCCGCTTGCTCTCTCTCTCTCTCTCTCTCTCTCCGTCCCTGTGTTCCCATCGAGGTCCTGGGAAAGGGGGTTGTCCCCCCCCCCCGGTGGAGATGACACCAGTTCCTCATCAATTAACGCCCCTGGGCTCTTCATGGGTACGCCTCGGACAAACAATCGCCACGGCAACGACCCAACAGTCTCCTCTCTGGTGGACACCAGAAGCCTGTAGGCTTGTTGGAGTGTTTGTGTGCGTGTGTGTGTGTGTGTGTGTGTGTGTGTGTGCGTAATGATGTGTTTTTTTTTCTGTGCACATATGTGTGTGAATGTTTGTGAGTTTGTATATTTGGGAATGAGCGGCGTCTTTGTGATTGTGATGATATTTATTAGGATAAGTGGGCCGCCTGTCAGGGGAGGATTATTTGTCTTGCACGTGCCGCGTGATTCAGACTAGAATCTGTCTGTTTGTTTGCTGGTCTGTCCTGTCCTGGTCTGGGAAGAAATATCAGAGTTTATGCGCACACGGAACAGACAGGCAGATACACAGGCAAACAGATCTGCAGACAGATAGACAGATGGATAGACGGACGGACGGACGGACGGACGGACGGACGGACGGACGGACAGACGGACGGACAGACGGACAGACGGACAGACAGACAGACAGACAGAAACACAGACAGACAGAAACACAGACAGAGAGAAAGTCACAAAGATACGTACACTGACAGGCAAACGGATAAACAATTGGAGACAAAGACACACAGACAGACACACAGA
>CM059270.1:16337696-16342696 GCA_030347295.1 Setipinna tenuifilis
CTTTATAATGTGCTTATTTCATTGTGCTTTCTGATGCATTACTAAATTTAGTCAGTCTATTGTCTTTACAGTAGTTTATAGTATATTATAGTTGACAATAACAGTCTCTGTTTTTATTTTAAAAGTCAACACCAGGGTGTCTTTAGGGGCTGGAACTTTTGCTTACGTAAAATAAAATAAAATATAATTATCAATGTTTACTTCTGCCACATATCCAAGCCTAACCAACTGACTGTGTGGATCTGTGTTAGTGTATTTACTGTAGTGTGCGTCATGTGTGTTTGTTAGTTTATGCAGTGTTTCCAGTGTTGTCTTTTGAACTATGAGCAAAACTACACTAGTGGTTGTCTGAGGGGCAAATTTAAAAAAAATAACCCTATAAACTGTGGCTTCTGGCAACGTCTAAGTTAGGAAATAGACAGATTGAGACTTTGAAATAAGCCTTTGGGTGTAGTGCTTACAGTGTGCAAATGAAAGGCATTACTTTGATTGTAATCTTACTGACCAGCAGTGCGGCTTATTGTTCGGGCAGCAGTGGTAGACCGCTTCAGAATGGGTAGTGTCCATTGTTATCCATCTCTTTCCTCATCCATAAGGTCTAGGGCCAGGCATGATTAAGGGCACGCTCCTCCTTTATGTCGCAATGGTGACTTATTTCTCCAGGTAACACAAAGGTAACTGAAGGATGCTGTAAAATAAAGATTGATAATGACGTTAACGAAAAAGCTGTTTTTAAAACTGTAAAAAAGAGAGTGGTCAAAACAGTGTGTTTGCCGAGCTTTCACCATCCACCATTAAAGCCACACACACTCTCCCCAACCCTACGTCACAGGTGATATACCGGTTACACCGTTTCATGTGACCGAGCACGGTTGGCAGTAACATCAAGCACACAAAATAAATGTAAACTCAAACCTTTCCATCACACAATTACTCATATTTCAGAACCAAATACACAAAATAAGAAATAAGGTATATGGCTATAACAGAATGCATATAGGGGAGACACTACTTCATGTATGACAGTGATGACCTAAGTGTGTCTGCTAAGTATGTGTGTGTGTATGTGTGTGTGCATTTATGTCTGCTAAAAGTGTGTGTGTGTGTGAGTGAGTGTGTGTGTGCCCAAGAGAGTGGGCCTTGTGATGACCTAAGTGTGTCTGCTAAGTATGTGGGTGTGTATGTGTGTGTGCATTTATGTCTGCTATAAGTGTGTGTATGCATGTGCGTGTGCCCAAGAGAGTGGGCCTTCTGATGACCTGAGTGTGTCTGCTAAGTATGTGTGTGTGTGCATTTATGTCTGCTGTAAGTGTGTGTGTGTGTGTGTGTGTGTCTGTGTGTGTGTGTGTGTGTGTGTGTGTGTGTGCGTGCGTGCGTGCGTGTGTGTGTCTGTGTCTGTGTGTGTCTGCATTTATGTCTTCTGTAAGTGTGTGTGTGTGTGTGTGTGTGTGTGCGCGCCCAAGAAAGTGGGCCTCGTGATGGACCATCAGGCAGGAAGGATGAGTGTAAAATCGATGCAGTCATGTTTGCAAGCAGCAGCTCATCAATGAGCGTCAATCAGAGGGCTGTTTTACCAAGTGCTGCTGTTGGAGTACATCACAGACACGGGACTGGCACAAGTCAAAACACACACACGCACACATGAACACACACACACAAAAGCTCTCCATCACACATGCTCACACACAAGCACAAGTACACGTACACACACACAAACATACAGGCACACACACACAAACATACAGGCACACACATACAGGCACACAAACACGCGCGCGCACACACACACGCACGCACACACACGCACACACACACACACACACACACACACACACACACACACACACAAGGCAAGCATGATGATGTCTGTTCTAACATCAGAAGCGAAGTAGCAATCATTTACAGGTACAGGTAACTCATACAAAATACATCACCCATCTCACGAGAGCCAAAGAAAACAAAAACAAGTGAAGAGTGTGTGTTAGTGGGGGTTCTGACAGAAGAACACTAATGGGGCATTGCTACAGCACCAGTGCCCGTGCTGACTTGTATGATCATATGCTCAGTGTGTGATCATTTATCATCTTCTTTCTATTTCTTAGTGAAAAAAAAAACAGGTGCTGATTCGATGCCCCTCTCGAATGGGCTGCTACACACACACACACACACACAAATACAGACACAATTATACACACACATGCACAAACACACTCTGGAATGGGCTGTTCAACACAGATGCACATGCACACAGATGCACACGCACACACGTGGGCGCGCACACACACACGCACACACACACACGCACACACACTCACTCTGCTGCTCTAAAACAGACTGCTGTAGAACCCAGACCGATTTTGAGGGCATACAACATTTTGGATTAAGTCCTCAGCTTGAGTGAGTAGTTGTCATTCAGAAAAAAAAGAAAAACTACATATTAAGTTTCCCGTATATTTCGTCAACCCTGAGCTCAAAAGCACTACTACAGTCTAGCCACCCACCAAACACCCACACAGCTCCCCCCAAACCATCCGCTGAGATTGCGATCCGTTTTGATCGGGCCCACAGTCTCGTACTTTATGAATATAGATAGTCAAATAACGCGTACATGCGTCTCCTTTATGTCGTAAGCGCTTTGATGACACATGCACACAGCCTGTGGCCCCCAGCTGAGACCCAGTGGGGCCCCCGCATTCCGGTTAAGTTTGGGGGACCCCCTCACTGCATGGGGTATTTGATACAGCCAGCACCCCCCACCCCCCAAAAAAAAGCATACACACACACACCCTCAACAACATGTGCAACGATTCCAGATTCCAGAAGCCTTTTACCATCACACGTTCGTATATGAATTGATTTGTAAGCCTGTCAGCATAAAGAGCATGCTGCTGTCTAGGGAGGTCAATAATTGATTAAGAGGCCTTGCTGCTACACACAATACTATACAACACATGTGTGGGAGTGTGTGCTTTTGTGTGCTGTGTGTCAGGAGGGAAGCTTAAAGTTTCATTGGGGTGGGGGGGGGGGGGGGGGGGGGGTTGTTGGGGTGTTGCTGGTGTTTTTTATGTGGGTGTTTGTTGGTCTTTTACCAGGCTGGATAGGCTGGAGGCTCCTTCATTCCAGTAGAGATGGAGGCTGCCATTTTATCTGGGTGGAGAGAGGCTGGTCTTGTGTGTGAAGAGAATGAAGAGAGCGTTGGTGCTGGATTGAGGTGGTAAGAGAGGTTGGTGTTGGACTGAGGTGGAAAAAGAGGTTGGTGTTGGATTACGATGGAGAGAGAGGCTGGTGTTGAATGTGATTGAGGACTGTGTTGGTGTTTGATTACGGTGGAGAGAGAGGCTGTTGTGGATTTGGGTGTCCAGAAAGCCTGGTGTTGTATGTGAGTGGAGAGAGTGTTGGTGTTGCATGTGAATGAAGTGTTGGTGTTGGATTAAGGTGGAGAGAGAGGTTGGTGTTGGATTACGGTGGAGACAGAGGCTGGTGGTTGATGTGATTGAAGAGAGTGTTGGTGTTGGATTACGGTGGAGAGAGAAGCAGATGTTGGATTACAGTGGAGAAAGAGAGGCTGGTGTTGTATTCGGGTTGACAGTGTTGGTGTTGGATTCGGGTGGAGAGAGGGTGTTGGTGTTGGATTCGGGTGGAGAGAGGGTGTTGGTGTTGGATGTGGATGGAGAGAGAGGCTAGTGTTGGGTGAAGAGAGGGTGGTGTTTTTGGATTCGGGTGAGGGGAGAGGCTGGTGTTGTATTCTGGTGGAGAAAGATGCTGGGGTCGGAGTCGGATGGAGAATATATATATATATATAAACTTGAAAAAGGCCTAAGCCAACAGGGTAAAAATAGATTAACTCAGACATCAACTGAATTGCGGGACATCGATTTCCTTTTTTATGTTTTAATTGCGATTCAATTTAGTTACAGTCAGAGTGCAGAACAGAACTCAGTATCCCTCAGGTTGAAAACCTTTACAATAAAGAAAGGAAACGAAAGAAACGATACAGATGTGTTAACACATAAGCTACATTTATAGCATAGCATTCATAGCACATAGCTATGTAGCAGATAGCAAACATAGCTAGCTATATTCATAGCATAGCATTCATAGCACGTAGCTATGTAGCAGATAGCAAACATAGCTAACACCCACACACATTCTACATGCATTTTATGCATTTTTAACACAACCACCAAACACCATACCACAACATAACCAAAAAACAAATACCAGTGGCCAAAACAGAAAACTCACCAGTAGCCTCCTGAATATGGCTCATACACTTCAAATCTCCCTTCTCAGCAGGCTAGCAAACTTTCACTCACACTGACATTTTCCATGAAAACAAAATGGCTGCCAAACCCACTTACCCTTAAACACAATCTTCAACATAAAAGTTTCTCCTTACAACACATTTAAAACAAAAAGTCACACCGACTTATAGTTACCTGTATATATTGATGGGTACAGAGCTGGTCTGTCTGTGAGGGAACCTGGTTAAGCAGCATGTTCCTTTCTGTGTGCATTCTGTTCTTTTCCTCTGTCTGTCTTTTCTTCTCTGTCAGTGTTCACTCCATTCTTCTCTCCATCTGTCTTTTCTTCTTCTGTCTATGCTCCCTCCATTCTTTTCCTCCATCTGTATCATCTCTCTCTTCCCCATATCCTCATCCTGTCAGGCTTTGCCTGAAGTGTTCTGTCGTTCATTTTATAGTGCACTCCATAGTCTGTTAGTTAGGATGCTCCACATAGTGTGTAGAGCATCCTTGCCACATAGTACCTATGCACTACATAGTGTGTTAGTTAGGATGCTCTCATAGCTGCACTAAATGACACACTGCATAGTATGTCAGGAAAAAAGCAGCCCCCCACACTCCAAACTACTTTAGTGTACTATATAATAAATGAGCAAATGAAACATTTTGAATATGCTATTTAGTGAGGAAGTGAACCTCCTCTAGCATCCTTAATGTTAATAGTGTACCATATAGTGAATGGGTGAACAGTTTGGA
>CM059270.1:16345196-16352696 GCA_030347295.1 Setipinna tenuifilis
TGTCCATGTGCTATATAAACGCATTGGCTTTACAAATGTAGTAACACACTGCCCACAGTGTGTGTGGGTGAAGTGCTACCTTATGATATGACTGACTATCTGGCTAGCAGAGAGCTACAGGCATGCTTCATACAATGGGGGGGCGGCTGCCAGGGATTGTTTAGAAATGGTAGGCCCCCTGAAAGAAAATAATTTTGTGGCCCACCCCAACCATATCATAGTCCTCTGTGGGCCCCTGTAAAACTCTGTGGTCCATGACTTGTCCTGATCTACCCATCCACATCCCCTCTCCCTCCCAACCCCCAGCAGCAGCACCCCTAGTGGCTACATTTACATAAGGAGGGCAGAAACAGACACAGCACCTCGCTAAACTGCCCCTCCAAAAGGAAAGTGCAGTAACTACGTGAACACAGAAACTGTCAGAAATGCCTTTAAAGTTGTCACACTGCCCAGTCAAACATGCTGTAGGTATAACAGTGGTGATGTGTTTATATACTTTCTTTATAAGAAGAAACAAGAAACTTAGTCACATGACAAAGGAGGTCTTATAAAGTCCATTTCCAGTCTAAACTCAGTTTGACAAATGATGCACTTCCTGCCTTTTGTCTTTTTAGGGCAGTAAACCCAATGGCAAGATAAACACTACCATCCATTCATGCATGTCATCTCACGTTAATAGGGAATAGAAAACTTCTATTCGCTACTTCTACTTTCTTCTAGCTGTGTGCCTGAAAGGGAAAATAGCAGTGAAAGCAGTGAAGGAAGGCCTTAAAGAGAGAGAGAGAGAGAGAGAGAGGGAGAGAGAGAGGAGAAAGAGAGAGAGCAGAGAAACAAGTAAAAGAGGAAAATAAATGAAAGAAGCAATGAGAGAGAGGAGAACTAAGGGGAGAAGAGAGAGAGAGAGAAAAGAGAGAGAGGGTGAAAGAGAGAAGTGAGGAATGGGATGAAAGAGAGGAGAAATAAGTGGGAGAGGAGAAAAACGAGAACACGAGAGAGAGAGAAAGAAGAGAAAAGAGAGAGGAAAGGGAATGAGAGAACTGAGGAAGGGATGAGAAATGAGAAAGAGAGAACGTGAGGAAAAATGAGAGAGAGAAGAGAAGAGGACAGAGCGAGCGAGTGAGCGAGGGAGAGAGCGAGGGAGGGAGGGAGGGAGGGAGGAGAGACGAGAGTGAGAGTGAGAGTGAGAGTGAGAAGAGAAACGAGTGGAGCCCAGCGCAGCAGCGGCAGCAGCGATGAAGCCTCTCGCACGCCAAGTGAGTCAGCCCTCAACCCAACCTGTGTTTTAGACATTAACACATCATCCGTCGCCACGGCAACCCCAAAAACACCTTCCCCGTGACTCAAACATTCCACCTCCGTAACGCCAGCGTTTAGCTGTCCCTCGATGGCCCGCCGAGCCATCAGGCCCACCGACCTCAGTGTGTGTGTGTGTGTGTGTGTGTGTGTGTGTGTGTGTGTGTGTGTGTGTGTGTGTGTGTGTGTGTGTATGTGTGTGTGTGTGTGAGACTGGAGAGAGAGTGTTTAGCAGTCCCCCGATGGCTCACTGTGCAGGGTCCTCTCTCAGTGTGTGTGTGTGTGTGTGTGTGTGTGTGTGTCTATGTGTGTATGTATGGCTCACTGTGCAGGGTCCTCTCTTAGTGTGTGTGTGTGTGTGTGTGTGTGTGTGTGTGTGTGTGTGTGTGTGTGTGAGTGGATAGACAGAATGTTTAGCAGTCCCCCAATGGCTCACCGTGCGAGGTCTTCAGTGTGTGTGTGTGTGTGTGGAAAGAACGTTTAGGAGTCTCCTGTTGGCTCGCTGCACTCCTCCACGAGGTCCTCAGTGTGTGTGTGTTTGTGTGTGTGTGGAGAGGACATTCAGCAGTCCTCCTTGGCTCACCACGCAAGGTCCTCAGTGTGTGTGTGTGTGTGTGTGTGTGTGTGTGTGTGTCTCAGCTATATGTTAGAGCACACACAAGCATCACACCCAAGCATCATAAATTACAGAGATGCACGCAGAGCTGTCTGTGTGTGTGTGTGGGTGTGTGTGTGTGGGGGGGGGGGGGGGGGGGGGGCAGAGATAGAGAGAGAGAAAGAGAAAGAGAATGAGAAAGAGAGCAAAAGAGTGTTTGTGTGTGTGGTAAGAGCAGTGCCTGCATCTCTGCTTAATATCCCCCATCTCTCTCCAAAGAGTGTCAGAGGACGGAGGAAGTGTGTGAGACAAAGAGAGTGGAGGAGACATGGCAGCCATTAGAGAGCATCAGTTATAGGGATGCACAGAGGAACAAAACAGCAGAAGAGTGTAGGGAGGAGAGAAGAGGAGAGGAGAGAGAAGAGGAGAGGAGAGGAGAGAAGAGGGAAGGAGAGAAGAGGAAAGGAGAGGATAATAGTGTAAATAGAAGAGGAGAGGATAGGAGAAGAGTGTAGACAAGAGAGAGAAGGAGAAGAGAGGACAGGACAGGAGAGAAGAGAAAAGGAGAAGAAATGGGAGGAGAGGAGAGGAGAGAAGTGCAGAGGAGAGGAAAGGAGTAGATGTTAGAAGAGAATGGAATGTCAGAGATAAGAGAAGAAGAGTAGAAAGCAGAGGAAAGGAGAGGAGAAGAGAGGAGAGGAAGAAAGAGGAGAGGAAAAGAGAGGAGAGGTGAGGAGAAACAGAGAGAATGAAGTTTGCAGAGAAGGACACAAACAGGAATGCTCATTTAAGCAAGCAATAGATTAAAGACAAAGAGAGACCAAAAATGAGGTGAGTAGTGGAGAGCAGTAGATGAAAGAGCTGAGATAAGATAAGATAGCTGGGCAGAGAGTGAGAGAGAGAAAATGAGAGAGATAGAGAGAGAAAGAGAGAGAGAGACAGACACACAGACAGATAGGTGAGAGAAAGACAGATGAACAGACAGTCAAGAAAAAGAGGAAAAAGTAAAAAGAAAGAGAGACATGAAGACTGAAACAGATAAAATACAGACAGATGTACATAGAGTGAAGGAAAGCGGTGAGGTACAGACAGGTGAATAGAGAGATCTTAATGTACCATACTGTGCGTGTACTGATATACTGGTACATGAATCTGTTATTTGTAGTTGGTATGTTGTTGAGTTATTCTAAACACTGTAATTACACAGTCTTGCTAATAAAGCACCTTTGAATTTGAATGTGAATTTGACAGACAGGTGAGACAAAGAGCAATAGACAGAGAGAGACAGGCAGGTGAGATAAAGACAGATCAGGGGACAGAGAGAGAGACAGAGACAGAACCCTAATATGGAGACAGATGAAGAGAGATAGAGATGGTGGAGATAGAGACAGATTAGGGGAAAAGCAGGGAGGGAGAGACAGCTGTGATAAAGACAGATAAACAAAGAGAGAGATGGCCAGGAAAAAAGGATGGATAGATAGACAGGAGGAGAGAGAGAGAGAAAGAGGGGGAGAGAGAAAGGTGGCCAGGATAAAGATGGATGGATGGAGAGAGAGAGGGAGGGAGAGAGAGAGAGGGAGAGAGAGAGAGAGAGAGAGAGAGAGAGAGAAAGGTGGCCAGAATGAAGATGGATGGATGGAGAGAGAGGGAGAGGGAGAGAGAGAGAGAATGAATGAAACTAGATGACCCCTCAGGGGAGTTGCTGTCAGGGGCTCAGGCTGTGCAGAGGAGGGAGGATGAAGAGACTAAGGGGAAGGAAAGAACAAGATGAGATGGAGGGAGAGAGACAGAGAGTAGGGGAGAGAAAAAGAGATGAGATGATAGAGGGAAGATACAGACACTAAGGGAAGAAGACAGACAGAGAGAGAGAGAGAGGGAGAGAGAGACTGAAGAAATAATAGCAAGACATTAGATGGAGGGAGACAGAGAGTAGGGGAGAGAAAGAGGGATGAGATGATAGAGGGAAGATACAGACACTAAGGGCAGAAGACAGAGAGAGAGAGAGAGAGAGAGAGAGAGACTGAAGGACTAATAGTGACACATTAGATGGAGGGAGAAAGAAGAATGGAGGATGGCAACATAACCTGGTCAGTAGAGGTAGATGTCATTAAACAGATAAAGAGACAGAGAGAGCAAAGGGACAGGAGGTTAGGACATGGAGAAAGAAAGAGAGATGGAGTGAGAGAGATAAGGAAAAGGGGGGATAAGGAAAAAAAGAGAGTGAGAAAGAGTCATGTCAACTAAGCACATTGGAATTGAACGTGAGAAAAGGGGGGAGAAGGAGGAATGAGAGAGAGAGCGAGAGAGAGGAAGAGGGGACACCTGGAAAGATGGAAGAGTGTTCATTAGCTGAGAGAGAGAGAGAGAGAGAAAGAGAGAAAGAGAGGGGACACCTGGAGAGATTGGAGAGTGTGTTCCTCAGCTGAGAGAGAGAGAGAGAGGGAGGGAGGGAGAGAGAGAGAGAGAGAGAGAGAGAGAGAGAGAGAGAGGGGACACCTGGAGAGATTGGAGAGTGTGTTCCTCAGCTGAGAGAGAGAGAGGGAGGGAGAGAGAGACAGAGAGAGAGAGAGAGAGAGAGAGAGAAGGGAGTGTGTTCGTCAGCTGAGGAGCCTGGAGGATTCTTTCAGGGAATATCAGTCAAGCCCCAGCTGCATGTAGCACACGCCTGTTAGCACTCATCCTCGTGTGTGTGTGTGTGTGTGTGTGTGTGTGTGTGTGTGTGTTTGTGTGTGTGCATTTATCCACACTGTCATACTAGTACACTTTTGCAACTTTCCCAAAACACACACACACACACACACACATACACACACACACACACACACACACACAGTACCACCACTACACACAAAATAATCCATTGTTGGTCTGTAAAGTGTTTGTTGGAGGCGGTAAAATCAACCAGGTGTTGTTGAGGAGTTGGGTCATATTCACGCCACTTTCGTTTGTAGATCCTACCACTTGATGAGGCCTGTTTGTACACTACTTTAATCTCTGACAGTAGACACATTATCCAAACCACTCTCTGGACACACACACACACACACACACACACACACACACACACACACACACACACACACACATAAAGGTCTGTTCTGCCATTGGTGAAATTATTACATTTTGTCTCTGGTTAGCCCACTGGCCTGCAGCTTTTCAAAATATTTTTTATTTTCAAAAGATTTCTCTTTGTCACACACACACACACACAACACACACACACACACACACACACACACACACACACAAAGAAGTACACTCTAGATTCACTTCTATGTTATTCACAAACAAACACACACACACAAACACGCACACACACACACACACACACACACACACACACACACACACACACACAGGTGTCCTATATGACAGAGCTTGACATATGTAGACACAGTCTAGTGACTACCCACAATTCACCATGACAGCCGCAGGCAGACCTGTCAGCACTACAGTGACTTGGGCCATTAAGTGAGAGGCTGCGCGTGCCCTTCTGTGAAGAAGTGTGTGTGTGTGTGTGTGTGTGTGTGTGTGTGTGTGTGTGTGTGTGTGTGTGTGTGTGTTTGTAAATAACATAGAGGTGAATCTCTTTGTGTGTGTGTGTGTGTGTGTGTGTGTGTGTGTGTGTGTGTATGTGTGTTTCTGGATAACATATAAGTGAATTGAGTGTATTTTGAGTGTGTGTGTGTGTGTGTGTGTGTGTGTGTGTACATGTTTATGACATAAAGAAGAGAATCATTAGTATGTGTCTGCTAGTCAGCTATGCTTCTGTCATCCACAGCTGCTAGCATGCCTATCTTTGGGGACATTCCACAAAAGATGGTTGAAAAAGCCTTAATAAGCAGAGATGACGTACTGACCAATCCCAAGTGACCACCGATGATCAATCATCAAGACATTTGTTACAATTAATCATAAAATGCCCATCAGGGAATAAACAAACGTCAGTTAATTTTAACGTCAGTAAAAGCAGTGGCTGGTATTGACGATTTTTTTTTTCATGTCAGTCACCATTAACCAATAGGAAGCGGGACTGACGTTTGGATACTGGGGTTGCCAAATTAACTGATAGTCTAATGAAAGACAGTTGTGCTGAAGAATCCTCCATATAATGGTAGCTTCAACAGCAATGCCATGTGTGATAGCACTCGATGGACAAGACAAAGTTATGGCCTACTAGTTTAATTTTAGCAAAGTGCTTGGTCTCAGGCAAACTGTACTAGTTAGATGTGGGTTTAATGAACATGAAAGTTTGTTCTTTTGTTTTTTGTAGGTTTAATGAACATAAAAGTTTGGTCATTTATTCATCTTTTTCATAGAAACATGACATGAGTGGTTATATAAAAGAAGCTTGCAGTGTAGCACATATGCACTATAATTGTAATAGCTTGGCATAAATTAGTGTTAATAGATCTACATTCACAGATTTACATCCACAGAATGTATGCATATGTGAAGTGCTTTGAAGACTATACTACATCAATGAAAGACTATTACATACTACTGAAACAAAAGACAGTAGATTTCATACTGAACATCCTTTGAATAAGCACAGATGACGTACAGTACTGACCCAATATCAAATAAGAGATGGCACACTGACCCAACACTAAATGAGCATCATGACGCACTGACCCAATCAGAACAGACTGAACATGACGTGCTGAATAAACGGTGGTAGTGGAGCTGACGGTACTGAGCCATCGTAAATAAGTGGACATGACGTACTGTGTAGTAGTCCCACCCCCCTAACCCACATTCTCCTGCAGACAAAGACCGGCGTAATTACCACCTTCAACAACAAAGCAACACGATCCTTCTCCGTCTGTGTTATTCTGACCTGAATTGAGTGGCGGCAGCAGTGGGGGGGTTGGGGAGAGGGAGGGAGGGGGGGGATAAAGCTTGTTATGTTAAACGTTTTAAATAACTCCAGAAAAATAACTGCTTCTCTTGAGGGGGAACTCACGTGGGAATGGTAAAATATAATTACAAGAAAATTCTCTCTTTCTCTCAGTCCGTGTGTGTGTGTGTGTGTGTGTGTACGCGTCGCTCTCTATCCCCCAGTTTTGTTTGGACAGTTTAAAGTTTCACACTAAAATTTGTACTCCCTGTTACATTAATCAGGTAACTTATTATAGTTTTTTCCCCTTCATTCTCGATCATCTGCCAAGGAAGGACAGCCAAACGTTTTTAAAAGAACCATATCCTATACAAGATGGCTGCTGTAATATTGCAAGGATGACACATGGGCATGATGAGCCATGATTTTGTTTTGGTTGTTGATCTTTGACAAAATGTGCATCAAGGAAACATGTAAGAACGTCAGAACATCCATCCTGTCCATCCATCCTGTACCCTTTTTTATGAGATCGAGCACACACTGGACTGCATGTTCCCCATCCATATCCATCCCATAAGTGTTTGGTTTCTCATAAGCGAGTCACGGACCTTTTGAGAAGAAACAGTGAAAAATGTCCTGGTGCATCACAGCCCGTCCACTCTTTGGCAGGCCACACTTAATCTAGCACAGCAGGTACCTTTCCCCTCCCTGACGTCCAAATAAGGGTGTGGAACGATGAGGTAGCAAGATGTGATGTCATAATACATTCCAT
>CM059270.1:16357696-16367696 GCA_030347295.1 Setipinna tenuifilis
CAAATGTGCATGCACACACACGCACACACACACACTGCACACACACACACACAAACACAGACACACACACACACAACTAAGTTAAAGAGACAGTGTCTGTAGATATGACAGCCAGGAAGCCCAGAATATAGCTCCATTCATTTCTTCAGGCTTCACAATTACACAGTAGCAGTCTTCATAAGATACACACACACACACACACACACACACACACACACACACACACACACACATACACACACACACTTAAGAGCACTTACTATCTCTCAAACACACAATTTAAAATTACAATAGTACTTAAAACACTTTGCTAACATCTTTTCATGACAACAACATGAAGTAAGCTATTAATGAAATGGGTAATCAATAAATGAAGAACAATTTAAACAGTTATACACCCATTTTGCTTGAAAGAAAACCATTCACAAACCGACCATTTAAGCTGTTATACACTCATTTTTTGCACAAAAGAACTCCATTTACAAAACAACAATAGACGTCCTCACTTTCCACAAGGACCCCACTTGAAAGAATAACATAGTAGCCACTTCATGTAAGAGCGGCACTCAAAACACAACACAGCCACGCATGGCATCAAAAACAACTCATTGCCTTACCAAGCCAGAGACTCACTGCCTTATGATAGGCCAGGATAAAAAACAACCACTGCTCTGTGATAGGGACAGTAAATAAAGTGTGTGTGTGTGTGTGTGTGTGTGTGTGTCTGCCACCTAAGAGGATGGTCTGGAGGCAGAGAATTGTGGTATTTTGTCATGGGTGTTGAGAAATGACCATGTGCCATCAATTAGGTACAGTGTGACAAACAATATGAAACATTATGTTCTTATACTGTACCTTAGGGTTAGGATTAGGGCTAGTGGTAGGTATGTACAGTGTAAGTACATAATATTACATGTTGTTACATGTAGATACACTTAAAAAGTAACTGTAAAATACCCAAACAGGTTTCCTATTTAGCACAAGTGGTCCTACACACAGCACAATTCCAAACAACATGACTCAAACTCAAACTCAATCACCATTTTACAAAATTAAACACCAGTAACTAAAGAGAATCAAACACTCTAGTTGGTAGCTGCAGACTACAGTGGCTTGAAAAGGTCAAAACTCAACAGTCAAACAGTCAAACAGTAGCAAATGTAGAGTGTAGATGTCCAGCAATCTCCACAGAGTGAATACAGGCACATGTGTGCACAAAGACACACAGACTACACACACAGACACACATTACAGAACCAGCAGAAGACACAGCTTTTTAAAATCATCATTATTATTATTATTATTATTATTATTTAGTGTCTGTGAGCGCAGTAGTGATATGTGTTGAGTTGCGTTGTATATTGTATGCATTCCGTGTTTGTTACTGTGGTTTCCTGACATGTGCAAAACCTTGTGGACAATCTGTCAACCCATCAATCCATCTATCTATGTATAGACTGCTATTGTTTATATGTCCAGTCTGCACTGGTAAGGCCCCATAGAGGGAACCCACACACACACACACACACACACACACACACACACACACACACACACCTCCTTCTCCTCCTTGGTTGTAGATCCTCTCCATCTTTCCTTTGTGTCCATACCTGACGGAGCTCATCATACACCTGACTCCACCGGTCAAGGGGCCTGGCATGTACACATACACACACACACACACACACACACACACACACACACACACACAGGTGTCCATCACAAGTGCCTGGAGGTTAGGTAGTCAGTCGGTGGATCACCATGGCTGAATGAGTGAAGGATGCCAACACAATACATAATGAGTTCACTCACGCCTGCCATACACCCTGATGTCTATCAACAGTGCTTAGAGAGGATCATGGGAGGATGGAGGGTAGGCAGTTGGAGACCGTGGAGAGGCCGTCATGAGTGTATGGAGAATGTATGGGTCGTTGGTGGAGAGCCACGAGTGTCTACGGAGGATGGGAACAGTGTGTGTAATGAGTTCACTGTGGCTTGAGGGGCTTCCATGGCTGGAAGGGCCTTGTAGCTAATGAACCGGGGCAACCTGTGTGAACTATTTACATTGTGTGCCGTGTGCACAGCAGCGCGCCGTGCGTTTGGGGTGAAATATCACACACTGGCTCAGGGGGGACCTGTGAACCTCGGTGAAATACGACAGACACACACACACACACACACACACACACACACACGGGCTCAGGAAGCGGCGTGGGTGGTTCTCATTCGGGTCATTTCCTGTCAGACCCGGCACGGGCAGGGGGGTCGCTCATTCACCTGGGACAAAGCAGTGCACGGTCACATATACACCACCCCTACCCCTCCCCCCCTCCACACACACACACTCTTGGTAGGTGTTCAACAACTGAATGTGATTACTGAATGTAAAACATTCAGTCTCACACACACCACTCCTTGGTAAGAGTTCACATTGGTCACACATACACACTCTCTCTCACACACACACACACGTTGCTCCTCAGAACAAGTTCGCTGCGGGACACATACCGACCCAGCCCTAATGGACACAAACGTGTTGACTAGATTGCCACAGGCACAGCCAGAGCCCTTTTGCTTTGTCCAGAAATATCATGGGGGTTTACTGCCATAGAGAGAAAAAATGTAAAAAATAAAAGGCCCATTGTAGCGCTGGGACAGGTTGTAAGTCAAAAGAAAGCCATTAATTGGTTGGGTGTAGCTGCCCCCATTCTTCGGCTAAATCCCGGCCTCACAAAAGGAGCTTCACAGCAGGTTTGGCAGGAGTGTCAATCACCGTGCCAGCGCGGTAGGACGTCCCTGCCACTTGGACGGTCTCGTCTTCTCCCCCCCCCCCCCCCCCCCCCCCCACCCCTTCTCTCTTGCTTTTTGGGTTTTTTTTTTGTTGTTGTCAGCGCCAGAGATGGAGAGGAGAGACGAAAGAGACGAGAGAGAAGAGAGACGAGAGACGAGAGCTCCTTTTCACGCTCTGCCTCTGTGCCAAATTAATTGGATCAATGATTAAGAGAAAGGCCTCGCGCTCGGCTGCACAGAGACAAGGCACCCACACCAGGGCCACCGCTGAGAGGGGCCGCAAAGTGACGCCTCAATTCAGCGTGTGTGTGTCCCCCTCCTCCAAAAAATAAGGATGAGAGAAGGGAGTAGGGAGAAGGAAGAGTGAAAGACTGTGAAAGGGTGAATACCTGTCGCTGTGAGGTCTACCTCCAAGCCTGGGAGGGAGGGACTGTCTCTTATTCTTGGCCCTGTAAGTGAAATGAAATGAATGAAAGTTTACGCCAGAAAAGAAAGAATAAGTTCAATTTGTTACAAAAAAATGGATTTACAAAGAAAGCTGCTTTTCTTACCTTTGTGAGTGAGTGTACGTGCGTGTGTGTGGCCCTAGACGTAATTAATTCTTTTCTTTAACATCTCAGATTCTTTTGGGTTCTTTTTTGCGAGAAAATGGTCCTCATTCTTTATCCGCTCCCATTAACAGCCATCGGCTTCACCTCAGAGGAGTCTGTTCCATCTAAAAAGGACTCCACTCTTCCTCTAAGGGATCAGCTCCTCCTAACAAGAGTACACTTTGTCTATGAGGAGTCCACTCTTCTTCTAAGGGAGAATCCTCCTCTAAAGAGGAGTCTGGAACTCCAAAAAGAGACTACTCTTTACCTTAGAGCTGAAGACCGACGGTTCGGCGAGGTTCGAGCTTAGTTTCTGTCATTTTACACGGGCTCGGGCCGGGTTCGGGCATGCGGTCCAAGTGCGCGTTAACTGAAAGGTCATTTGATTGGTTTTGATGAGCTCGAGACAGATGCGAAAATGGACACTGCGGAGGGAAAAACTAGGCTGTTACGTTACGTTACTTACATGTTTGTTTTAACTTTTTAGGTTTGTCATAATAAATAATATTAAAATGTATAAAAATCTCATTCTTGACAACAGGCAAAAGATATTTATCCATGCGCTATACACAGGTTTGGCCTTTAGAAAAACTGTCAAGCTCTGGCTTTGGGTTGGGCTCGGGCCAAATTCTATTAGGCTTGGGCCTAACTTTTTAGGTCCGATTACAGCTCTACTTTACCTTACTCTTTAAATAAGGAGTCTGTTGCGCCACAGACACATCTGACACCAATGACTCCACTCCTCCTCCTTATAGCATGGTTAGATTACACGATATCAGATTTGACAGATTTTGACCCAAACTGGTAGTGGGTGACACATTTCCAGCATCATACTCGATTCCAAAACGTCGGGCACGGCATTGAATGTGAGTGAGTCTAACAGTGTGACGTACTTCACTACCTGGAATTTTTATTCTTCTGCAACATTCTACGGCACCCAGACAAAAAGACTACGCTTGTCAGAATTTTCTCAGGATTTGGTGAAGGATACAGTCAGTGGAATGATACAACAATGACACAAGTCTTGTATTGTAACCAGTCTCTCCAGCAAGACCGAGAACTGAAGACAGAGAATATTTTTGTGATTCTAAGATCTTACAGTGGGACATGGGTAAATCATAAAACGACAACAGTGAAAGACAAAAAAAGATCGAAGATGATGTTGCCCCTGCCATTAAAGGAATCTGGTCCTGCTCCTAAGAACTGCCTGTTCCTCTAAAGAGTACTCCGCTACTTCTAAGATGCGTCTGCTCCTGGTAAGAGGAATTTTCTCTCCTCCTAAAAGGAATCTGCTGGTCCTAAGAGGCATGCAGCTGCAGTAGCTACAGATCTGGCAGGACCAGGGGGACTTTCCCCACTGCAAAAATAAAAAAAATATATAAAACCCCACCTCGGACAGAGTGCCTGTGCTTGTTTTTGTTGTTGTTTTTGTTTACTGTTTGTGTTTGTTAGTTGTGTTCAGGACAGCTGGGTATGTGGCACATGCAAACTAGAACTGGGCCAGGATCAAGGTTGTGTTTGGCACTCCTTGACTGGTCCCCTGACTGTGTGTGTGTGCGCATGTGTGTGTATTGTATGCGAGTGTGTTCGGGTTGTTGCTCCTTGACTGTGTGTGTTTTTGTGTGTGTCTGTGTGTATGTGTGTGTGTGTGTGTGTGTGTGTGTTTGGCGCTACTCGACTGCTCCCCTGACTGCCGGTGCTGGTATGTGAGTGTGTGTGTGTGTGTGTGTGCATGTGATACGGTCATCTGTATGTGGGTGTGGTGGAGGAGTGGGAGAGTCACCGTCCAACAAACGCTTAGTCCAACTCTCACTTCCACAAGTTGAGAGGTTCATGCTGCTTTGGAGAAACGCTTCAACTAAGTCACTTTTACGTGTGTGTGTGTGTGTGTGTGTGTGTGTGCCCATACTAGTGCCAATGTACAGCTCACATTTGGTTTAGGTTCATCCCTGGCTGTGTCCACATGTATCCATCCTGACATATGTGTGTGTTTGTGTGTGTGTGTGTGTGTGTGTGTGTGTTTGCGTGTTGGTTCATGTCCATTCCTGGCTGGCTCCTCATGCATCCACCCTGATCCCTAATAACTCTTCTGTTTTGGCTTCTCTGATTGGCCCCAGACTGTAGAGGCTGTGTGAGATTGATAGATGTGGGATGGTGGGTGTGTGTCTGTGTGTGTGTGTGTGTGTGTTTGTGAGTGTGTGTACTGTATGATAAATGCACAGTATGTGTGTGTGTATGACAAATGCACACGATATGTCTGTAGGATGGATGTGTGCATCGGAGGGGGTCCTGGGAGTTGGTCCACACACATACACTGAGGACACAAAAATTGCCCTGCTGGAGTCAGATTCTTGTGGGGTGGGGGGTGGGGGTGGGGGAGTGGTGCTGGATGCGTGACCCCCTGCAGCCATGTTGGAGAAGCAGCTCGCCAATTGGGGTTGCGCAACTACCCTGCGCAGGGGTGCAGCTGGATGCGAGGGGCTATCGGCCAATTGGACATTAGGCAGAAAAGCGCTGTGTGCTGGGTTTCGCATGTGGACTTAACTACTCTCCAGAGGTCTGAGCAGCTTTTCCGTAAGCACCACCCTTTGGCTGAGAGCAGGGGAATCCGCTGTTTCTGTGGTTGTGTGTCTCTGGTTTCTGTGCCTCTCTGTGCAAAAAGCAGTGGGTGCAGTATGCAAGAGAGACACGCTGTAAACAAAAGAAAATAATTATTTTTTTTTGCTTTTGTTTTGCTGCCTTCTGGACGCAAGCTAACCAAAAGACGAAGCATTTTTAACTGTATCCAGACAGCTTCTATCTCTAGGCTAACTCTGACCCTGTTTCACAACGTCTTTGTGTGAAAGAGTTGGGGCTGTATGCGTGAAATACACTGGGAATACAAAAAATGACTACTGATGCTCTTTGTCGTGACTGTTGTCTTTTTTTGATGACCTTGAGATGTTGGCTGACTCAATCCTGACTAAAACTTTAGTTCTAGCATAGCTCTGCCCTTGATTCTATCCACACAGACTCTACCACTAGCCCAACAGTAATTAATTCTATCTAGATAAACTTTACCTCTAGTCTAGCATTGGTCTTGATTCTATCCAGATCACCATTCTTCCTCTGACCAGAAGTCAATGCCGATGGACTCTGCCTGTAGTCTACCTCTGGCCCTGTCTCTATTCAGATAGCCTCTAATCTGTTCTAACTCTGGGCCTCAATCGCAACAGCCTCTACCTCTATACTATCTCTGGGTCTCAATCGCAACAGCCTCTACCCTTATCCCATTGTATCTCTGGGCCTCAATTGCAATAGCCTCTAGTCCATCTCTGGACTTGACTCTTACATCTGGTCTAGCTTTGGACCAGAGTCAATGCCGATAGACCCTACTTCTGGCTCTGACTGAATCTTGATAGGCTAGGCTGGAGGATTCTATCTCTAGCCCTGAGCTTAACTCCATCGGGTCAGCTGGTGGGCACTGGGTCATGTCTGTCATACTCTAAGGCCGAATTAAAAACTGCAAGTAAAATTTGGTGCAGTGCAACTAGAAACTTTTAAGACATGATGTAACATATGGTAGGTGACAATTTTCCATGTCCACTGTGTTACCTTCCAAAAATAAACTGTACAAAAAGTCTAAATTTTTCTATTTATTCTCCTTAAAAGCAGTGGATGGCAGACTTGGGGTCAGTAAAAGCTAAAAAGGCTTAAAAACCAGTTGTCATGCAAATTGGGATTGAAATCCATCTACTGCTGGTGTACAGTTCCAATAACTACGACTACCAATAATCTATTATACAACAGTTTAGCAACAACTATTTAGCAATTTCTGATTGGACGAGATGCATTCTAAGCGTCACCAGGAGTGTGGATATCCCACACTATACCATGGGTGACTCTTCACAGTTGATACTCACTCTATCGACGATACAACGTAACCGTTAAATTGAGTGCATTTAAAACTGTGGCAGACTCTAACAAAACATCAAAGACTACAGAACAGCAGCTGTGCATTAGACCTAGTACGGACGACAATAATCATATCTCAGCGGCTGCACAATACAGTGGAATGTCAAAATCATAGCAACCACAGACACTGTTAACTCGAACTGCTCGAAATTGCTTAATTATTTTATGCTTTTAGGCGTCCTACTCATAGTCCTACACATAATCGTACAGGTGTAAAACAACGGCAGACTAGAAAACAGAAAGGGTCTGCACACTGCATATGATCTAAAATGTATTTAGTCGACAAAAAACAAGGCAACGGTTTGACCACAAGGTCTTGTGGTCAAATTGACAGCAATAGAGGGAGGCTTATATTACATGACCTTTCACACACATGATCAAAAATGGCAAACTGGAGGACACTGGACAGGCCTAGCTTTCTAGCGGCTAATCACATTAAAAAATACAAATGTGTGTGTTCAGAGCTTGTACATAAGCTGTTAAGAAGAACTGGTATTGTACATGCTAATATATGTTATACACATTCATACAAAAGATGGTTTACATCATTCCACAGCTGTCACTATTCTACTCATGCATATGCCATATACATTACAATAGCTGGTTTACTTAGCCATACCTTTGCTCCTAGTATTTACATTAAATATCCCACCTTCATTTACAGATTCCATTTCATTTCAACTGTGTCCACAGCAATACATCACCACTTCAATCCTCTCACGAATCGCACACCACATAGCATCAATAACATAATACTTTCACATCCACTTCACCTTTTCCATGTGTGTGTGTGTGTGTGTGTGTGTGTGTGAGTGTGCGTACGTGTGTGTGTGACCCATTAAACTTGACCACATTTATTCCTCACTCTCCTTTCCTCTTCATTAGTGCCGTGTGTCTTAGGTTAGACACTCTTTCACACTCGTAGCACGCTAGCCTATCAAGTAGTGTGTAAACTGCTAAACTCTCGCTGTGCTAATTAGCCAGCTAGCGCTGCTCCCATGTTTACCTCTCCCGTCACGGCTCCACTAATAAGCGCCCACATATTAAATGTCAGATGAGGTTTTTTTTTTTTCGGAAACTTTTTTCTCTCCCCTCTGGTTGTAGTAATATGGCAGCGCATCAATGTGACTCCGCTCCCTTGTCTCGCTTTGACGTTCAGAGCAAACACACGAGGAGCGAGACCCAGAGAGAGAGGCTCAATCGGCGGCTCCCACTCTCGCTCGCTCACGCTCTCTCTCTCTCTGTCTCCCACGTCTCGCCTTCATGAATAATGAGAGAGATTGTGCATTAATCATCAAGGGCTCAACCTATCCCACCCTACACACACACACACACACACACACACACACACACACACACGTGTGTAAGTGCGCACACATACACATACATTAGCATGAAGACTGACTGACTGGCTGCATTCTCATTGGGAACAGGTGTCAGGAGAGAGAGAGAAAGAGACAGAAAGAGACAGAATAAGAGAGAGAAGAGGAGGAGTAGGAGGGGGATGAGAGAGAGATAGCAGAACTACAGAAAAAAAGACAGGAAGGGAGACAGCACGAGACATGCACAAAAACACCAGGGATGGGTCAGAGAGATGCAGGAGGAGAAGAGCAGAAAAAGAGGGATGGAGAGAGAGAGAGAAAAAAAGTGATGATAGACACATGTAGCAAGAAGTATAGAGAAGTACAGATATGTCGAAAGAAAAAAAATAATGGCGAGAGAGTGAGAGAGAAAGTGAAATGAGGGCAAAGTTGTTAGTATAATACTAAACTTGTCGGGTAAAAGGTTGGGAGAGATAAATTGCTCCTCTCCATTTTGGCCATGTCTTAATGACATGTTCTTGAGCAACTTCGGGGCAGTTTCATTTGCACGTGCACACACACACACACACACACACACACACACACACACACACACACACACACACACACACACACACGCGTATGTGCAGACACACATACACACACACACACACTCACACTCACACGCACACACACACACACACACGTTTTCTGCTGCAGCACCAAAGTGGTTTTCCATGGCTAGACTTTTAGGACCAGATATGGTAGAAAACCCAGAAAGCAATTCTACAAAAAAGAACTGTAAAGGTCCCACCATACACCATTATTACCTGTGCAATGGACACAGGCAATTTCACTAATTCACTTGTCTACCTGGTTGAAGAGAATCAGCATGGTGTAGCAAAAAGGATGGTCCAGATGGTTCCATGTAGGTAGTCCATGTTTTTTTTCCTTTCTGAAGCTAGCCTTTTCCACCTTTGTTCCGAATGCATGGAGTGTGTAGTTTAGCAAGTAGATGGAACTAACACATGGCCTTCTTCTCCACCTGTGTTACTGAATGTGGGGCAGGTAAACACACACAAATCATTCAGGTCACATGTTTCTGTGCTGCCCCTCAGAGATGATGGTAAATATTTCACACAGCTAGCGAACGAACATAGCTGACATGCAAAGACACATCACACATCAATTTAGACTGAAGGCCATTCTACGAAGGAGGCGGTTTTAAAAGCATTGATTGCTGCCATATCTGTCTTTGAGTAGCTCATATTTTCTCCCAGGTGCAAGAAAGGAAAGTGCTTGTGTGTGTGTGTGTGTGTGTGTGTGCGTGCTACTATGATTGCTCGAGCCCAGCGGATGCTGTCT
>CM059270.1:16370196-16400196 GCA_030347295.1 Setipinna tenuifilis
ACACACACACACACACACACACACGTGAATGCGCATGCACACACACTCACTTACACAATAGCACACACATATGGAGACATGCAAAGGCACATTATACATATATCTGCATCAACACAAAACTACACACTTGCTTAAAAAAAGTACGCTCTCTCTCTGACACACACACACACACACACAAATGTACACATACACACACTCGTCTTTTGCGGTGACTCAGGGGAGATAGTTCATAGACTGCTCTACTCTGTAGTGCTTTAAGCAGTAAGCCTTTGGTTTGAAATCAATAGCTCTCGCAGCAAGCCTTGCTGACTATCTAAGCGCAGTGTGTAGACTGTAAAGTTTGCATAGGCCAGAGGTTGGATGTCATACAAAGGTCAAACCTGCTCCAGCTTCTCCACCAGTAGCAAAAGCCTAAAGTAAGGAGGAGGCAGAGCCAAAGTCAGCTCTTGGAACCAGAGGTAGCCATTTGCAGTGTTGTGATTGGCTGAGTTGGTAGCAGTGGCAGTGACATCTTCATCTGGCAGCCATCTGCAGTACTGTGATTGGCTAAGTTGGTAACAGTGGTGGTGACATCATCATTTGGCAGCCATCTGCAGTGCTTTGATTGGCTGAGCTGGTGGAAGATGGTGACATGATCATCTGGCAGGGGTAACAGTAAGCTCCCTCGACTTGATAAGAACGCTTGCAGCCGTTTGCAGTCAGCTATGCATTCTGGGCTAAAAATGTTGCATACTGGTTAGAATTTGTGTCAAACTTGCTCAAAAGGCTTGAGGATGTCACCAAAATGTGACCATGTCGTATGACTTGAAAACTTGCGGTAGCAAATTTTACAGACCTTTACAGATACTTTCATGCAACAAGTAAGTAGCTAGCTAGAAGCTAACTAACGCAAGTAGCTAGCTAATGCCCCCGTGGTGACGCAACTTTGCCCTGGTTGGTTTAAAGTTCACTGACATCTGTGCAGGTGTGTTGTCCGGTGCTCCCCAACTGAACTTTTCATCTTATATGTACGTTATTCAAATTCAATTTCAACACATATCTTTTCTCTCTATATTTAGCTGGTTCCAGGTACTACCCCAGAGTTAAATTAGCATGAACAAGAGTTGAAATTGCTATAGTACGCTATATACTTTATATACTTTAACACTGAAAATCTAACTCTTTCAATTTTGCTGTACTATTCTCTTTTAAACTATTTGTGTAAACCAGTGGCGGATGCTGGTATTCCAAAGAAGGGAAGCTCACTGCCATCTTAATCATAAAATTTGTCTATTTACTTATACGTGAATTCCACCCTTCGTTCCTTCTGTAGAAAATGGTCTGCTATACTAGTGCTCTGCTAGCGGGCTAGTGCAGGTGCGCTAGCGGGCTAGTTCAGGAGAGCTAGTGGGCTAGTTAAGTAGCACTAGCGCCAACCTACCTAACAGTATGATTCTAACGAAACGAAATTAAAAACGAACAAGAAAATTGTAATAAACCATGCAGTGTAAGAAATGAACAAGTATTTTCGCTGAGGAAATGCTAACAAATTGGTCACTGCTTGTCTTACGATGCATGCAACATCCGTGATGGGACTGAGCTCCAGCAGCCAAGTCGTGATAGTCTATGTATCAAAAACGCCAGCCAATCAAAACTTGATTCAGAGGTTCACTAATGAACACGGGGACTGCTTGAAGTCCGGACCAACAAAACTCCGCCCACCATTCCATTCACCCCCAGAGACACTCAGCGTCCGGGGGCGGGAGAAAAAAATGGTATTTCTCCAATGACCATCCAGTTTCCATGCATAGAAAATGAGGGGTCCGTGCTGGCCCATTGAAGTGCATTAACGCTGGACGTCTATGAGGAAATGCGTTGGCCATAGGCCATGAGAACAAAGTGGAATGCTAAGTTAACAACACCAACTCAGTTGATTTGTGATAATGGGCCTATTATTAACAAACTGGTGTTTGAAATGGACATGTTTTAAGGCATTTTGTAAACATTTCACCATTACATTTTTTTTACATTTTAGGGGAAGCAGAGCTTCCCTTGCAGTCTTAGAGAAATCTCCTCTGGTGTAAACCTGAGATAAGAGGGAACCATTGGGAACCAATCAAAAGACTGAGAAACACGGACGGAAAAACAAGGGAAAATAGGACACAGCTGAACACAATAGGAACAACGAGCAGTTCTAAACCTGGTTTACCAGTTGGACCGAGGTGGGGCCAGTGTTTTTTAGGGGTGGCCATAAGCTGTTTCTTCCAAGTAGTTGGTGTTGGTGACCCTCAGAACGTTGTGCACTCCTAACAAAATTGTATGTAATTGAAGTATACTGGGTAAGAGATATTTTACATTTTTGTAAACAGCTTTTGATCAGCATCAGCCAATATCTGCATGTTAGTTTGAGTAATAGAGATGCACATCTGTGACTACAAAGCAAGAGAGAAGTCTCCATTATGACTTTTTCCAATGATTGATGGCATCATTAGAGAAATGACTGTAACTAGTGGTTAATGATATGTAACGGGTGCCATGACTGGAAAATGGTTAAAAAACTGAAAATACACAAACTAAAAGATGAAGTGACAGATCATAGGTGGATTTGGAAAAGAATGTTTCACGAAATGAAGAGTGGACCAGTTCAGCTGCTGTTCGGATTTCTCTATCTAGGTCTTAAAATTCATTTCTGTTATTCACAGAAAATCCAAATTTCCAGTCATTCACTAACTCTGCAGTCGCATTGTTCTTAAAGGAAATGATTAAGTGTCAAGTGAAGTGTCAGTGAAGATTGTACAAAAGTTCAGAACAAGTTGGGTTGAGTTGGGGTGATTTCCCCAAGCTATAATTTCTAAAGGAAAAATAATGGGCTAAAACGCAATCACCAACACCACAGGACTGTCAGCCACATGCAAACCAAATGTGAATTTAAAAGGTCAGATTTGCTAAGTGCCAAGATACAGATAAAGAATGCCAGTTGGCTGTCTGGTGCCTTTTTGTTTGGCCAACCACTTTTGCTTTTTAAAACCGATTTTCAGTGATTTGGAGAGTTATTCATTGACGTAGCCATTGGTAGATTTTTTTTAAAGTAGACCTTGGTTTAAAACAGTGACTTGAACAGCATTGGTGAATGCCACATTCATGTGAAGGCACAACGACTCAAGGTAAGTTAACTCTGATTTAACAAATCAACATCTTAAATAGCTTCATAGTACCATTTAACACCATCTGAGATTACCACGTTTGTTAAACACGTGTTGTTAGTTTGACCACGAGTTAAGTCACAGTTGATTAACTTTACTTCATAGTATAGGCCACAGGAAGAGACACGAAGGTAAGCAAAGGCACATGGTGAAAAAAGGAAATAAATCACATGAAAGACAGAAACACACAAGGCAAAATTACAACTTAAAAAGGCCAAAACAGGAACAACAAAATCTGACAATAAACAGATGATGTTCAGCCAGGTGGTTATTCTGGTGGAATAAGCATCTTCCAAGTGATTCAAGACCTCAATCACTCTGTTCAGTGCTTATTCCACAAGAATGACGAACTCACTGAACATTATACCCTGCATACTACATACTGTAGTTGTATAGACTACAGCAGTACTGAAGTGAAGATGCAACTCTCCTGACAAAAAAGAGAAAAAGAGAGAGAGAGAAAAAAAAGAAAACTATAAAAACATACAAACATATATATATATATATATATGTATGTATATATATATATATATATATAAACTACAATATAACAGCTTTGCCTTATCAAAACAGCAGTGTGGTAAAAAGGCAAATGGTAGTCTGGGAGCTGGAGTGCAGTGGAGTGGAGTGGAGTGGAGTGGAGTGGAGTGTGCTCTCATGTGGAAGCTGTGCTGTACACAACAGAACTGGTACCACATGCGGACTTCAGTGCCCACAGGGACCGGGACCAGGGTTCAGGTCCGAATTCATTATTTTCCAAACCCACACCCTAGCTCTCTTTTCCACTCCCCATTGTCCTATGAAATAAAACCTTAAAAGCCCCCAAAATTATTACTTAAAACACTCTCACACTCACACACCTAAGAAAAGGATAAGATGGCAACCTTATCATTCTACAGATACTATGAGAATGATTGACAGATGCAGTGTCAACATGGGATAATGGCCATCTTTCTAGCCTTGGTGTAGTTTTTACAAGAAGGCTTTCACACTGTCAAAGGCTGCATGTTCCAACACATTTACAACAATGAGAGGATGAACAACACTGTGGAACTTGTGTCAAAAACAAATCACTTCTCACAGAACTTGTTTTTGATGCAACGTCCAGAGCTGTGTGTGTGAGAGCACCAGGAGATCTGGTCACACTGGCCCACGTGGTTACCCCCCCTGGATGGATCTCTGGGTGCCGGGCTCTGTTCTCTGTTCAGAACCAGAATCCTCAATAATAATTGCGTGCTTATTTCCAGAATCCAGATGCCGTGTTCTGGGTTTCTTCTGGTAACAGGATTCTGTTTACCCCATGTGTGTGTGTGTGTGTGTGTGTGTGTGTGTGTTTTTCTGTGGAGTCCTGGTACCGTGCTTATGGATTATTCTGTGTCACTGTGTCCTCCATGTGTGTTTTTTTTGCCAGTGTTACGCATGGGTTGTGTGTGTGTGTGTGTGTGTGTGTGTGTGTGTGTATGTGTGTGTGTATGTGTGTGTATGTGTATGTGTTTGTCACCGTGTCTCCTCTCTGGCACATCGCCATGGTGACGGCAGGGGTGCGGTGACTCTGCGTGGGAGATGAGGAGGAAGTGCTCGGGGGGCGGGCACCATTTCTGGGCACTGGCACTGGGCACACACACACACACAAACACACACACACACACAAACACACACACACACAGTACCGTTTCTGGGGACTGGCACGACTCCACTCAGCACCTGCCAGCTCACTCACCGCGGCAACCAAGGCCCTGCTGAAACAGCCGTTATTTCACACACACGCACACACACACACATACGCACACACACACGCACACCCACACTGTGCCCTCTGAGTCACCACTTAAAGAGGTATGATTACCCAAAGGGACATGAGATGAAAAAAACAGCCCTAATTTCCCTGTTCACAAAATCCCAGAATGGCTGTTTCTGATGATCTGCACTGCCTCTCGCTACTCAGTGTGTCTCTCTCTGTTCTCCTAGTGTGTGTGCGTGTGTGTGTGTGTGTGTGTGTGTGTGTGAAGGCTGAAAGGTGCATGTGCACTGCCTCTTGCCATTTTGTCTTTGTGTGCACCTTTAGTGTGTGTGTGTATGTGTGTGTTAGTTAGAGGCAGACAGGAGTGTGTGTGTCAGTGTGTGTGTATACTGTATGTGTTAGTGAGAGGGAGACAGAAGTGTGTGTCAGTGTGTGTGTGTGTGTGCATATGTGTTAGTGAGAGGGAGAGGAGTGTGTGTTTCAGTTTGTGTGTATATGTTAATAAGAGGCAGAAAGGGGTGTCAGTGTGTGTTTGCATGTGTATGTATATGTGTGTGTGTGTACGTAATGTTACGTGTGACTCTCCACTCACCATGTGCTTCACCTCTCTTTGAGTGTGCAGATGTGTGTGTGTGTGTGTGTGTGTGTGTATGTCAGTGGACCACACTTAATGTTCTGTGTGAACGCATTGCCTTTCTCTCTGTCTCTCTGCTGTCTCAATATGCAGGTGTATGTGTGTGTTTGCATGTGTGTGTGCATATGTCAATGCACTGCTCTTCATACTGTCTGTGTCTCTCTCTTCACCCAGTGAAGAGTATGTGTGTGTGTATGTGTGTGTGTGTTTATGTTTGTGTGTGAACACACACAAGTATTTCTTCTTGCTCTTCTGTGTCTTAGCTCTTGTGTGTGTATATGTGTGTATGTGTGTGTCTTTCTCTGTCTCCATCTGTCTCTCTTTTTCTGTGTGTGTGTGTGTGTGTGTGTGTGTGTGTGTGTGATTTTTTGTATAACATACAAAAAAAGCAGGCTGTACCTGACTCGGCTTTGGTACAGGCTATGGTCATCTTTTGCCTGGATTACTGCAGTGCTCTCCTTGCTGGTCTACCAGCTTGCGCAATAAAACCACTGGCAACGGTCCAGAATGCAGCAGTGCAGCTGGTATTCAATCAACCCAAAAGGGCGCATATCACTCATCTGTTCATTAACCTGCATTGGCTCCTGGTGGCTGCTTAAATTAAGCACAAGGCTTTGACTCTAGCCTCCAAAGTATCTTCGGGGATCTGCCCCTGCCTACCTGGGGGCTATAATAAGGGGTTATGCCCCATATAGGGTATTGCCGTTCTCACAAACCAACCATCTGGCCTTGCCATCTCCTCACACAAGACAATCTCTGTTGAAACTGTTCTCCGTTGTTGTCCCACAATGGTGCAAGCTACCAGTCATCATAATACGTAAGTAGAAGTACAGTGGGAATAGCTTCGATTCTGGATTCTGATCCCGCCTCCTTCATTCTGTCATCATCTGTGGTCAGGATGGTTAGCACTCAATCCAGCCAGGTTGTCTTTGAAAGAAATGCCAATACTCAGTATATCGATTTAGACAAACAATAACAAATCAGGACCTTTCGTATCAAATGTAACAATTAAACACTTTTCTACAAAGGTGGGGAATGAAATGGCTGTATGTAGACAGAATCCTGCTTAGCCAATCAGCGAACAGAAGGAGTGTTTGTGAGCGATGACATCATTGTGTGTGCTGTAGTCTATCTGTGGATGTAGATCCGGATTGGCAGCGGAGAACAAAGTAAGCAAGGCCATTTAGTCTGGAATCAAGGACTTCAAGTTGGAGCAAAGAGAATGTTCAAGGAGTTTCATTTGTGGAAGAGATGCCGTGGCCCTACTCCCCATGGGGTTCGAGAAAAGTTTAATCTTCCAGCTTACTCCGTTAGTTATTAGTCCGTTAGTTTCTGGACTAACAACTATCGTCACGATTAGACTTTAGTGATTGGGGTAAAGGCAACTTTTAAACTTCAGCTTCAGTCCACACCTCCAGGAAGCAAAACTTTCTCAATACAGCACAGCCAGATCCTCTGTACAAAACGAAGTGAAGTACGAGGTGCTGGTTTACTAGGCTAGGGAAATCATACACCGGATGAATTTCCAAAAATTTGGTATGAATGTAAAAATCTGGCTAGCAGGCTGCGACGTAGCTGCTAACTGTCCTGCTAGCTCTGCCTACTACTCTTCTACTTAACCTAAGGTTACACAGCAGGCCAGTGTTTCACACCATTTTCTTCATGCATGTTACTTGCACCAAATGCCAATTTTGTGTGTAATAACTAATACTTCAGAGAGCAGTCAAAGAATCCTGTTGTTTTAGACGTAAATGTTGCCCCCTGCTTTATGTTGTTGCTGGGCATATTTAAAATGTATACCCTGACACTGGAAAAATGTAAATAAAAAGTGGAGTAATGAATTATGAAGCCGAACAATGTTTCGCTTGTAAATGCTCATAGAGGTAGCTTTTTTTCCATAGTTTTTCACCTGTAACCTGTGAACTCTTCCTGTTAAGCGCTGTCTAGTGGACAGAAGAGGTATTGCTATGAGTTTGCCAGCCAAAAACAAATTGAGACAAGGGGCCCTATTTTGCCGCGGCGCATTGTGCATTCGCGACATGCGCATGCTGTCATTGCTATTCTGTGCCAGCGCAACGTTCATTTTTTCAGGCAAAAAATCACGTTGTCTAGATAGCAGATGACATTGCGCCGTGACGGGCGGCTCAGCGAAAAGAAGAGGTGTGGTCTGGCGCAAAGCGCACCAGATGCTATTATGAGGACGTATAAACCATTTGCGCTTTTGATTAATAAAAAGGTGCTTTTTCGTCACTGGCGCATTGTTGAAAAGCTATTTTAGAGGCGCACAACGCTTTGAACCCCGATGTACCTGCTGTTTATAGCAATGTTCTGCAGTTTATTTACAAGTTCTTTTGTCGTTTTAAATAAACAGCGATTGCAATGTTCTGCAGTTTATTTGCGATTTCTTTTGTCGTTTTAAATAAACAGCGTGGTTGTAAGAAATAATGTTGTAAGAAATAATATGAACAAATCATCAAAAAGAATTAACTAGTGGACTAATGGTTTGATGGACCTATACCTTCCATTTATTTTTTATGTTTCATTTGAGTTTAAGGCTTTGTTTCCCGTCTTCTAACGTTGTTGTACAGCTTTCGGCGCACAGCGCGTTGAACCCCGATGTAGGCCTACCTGCTGCTGCCCCAGAGAGGCGAGCTGAACTGGCAGAAAAGTTACAACATGTATAGCCTGTATAGTCATGTATTTTTATGTTTTAGTAAGCAAACAGGCACAAATAATAAAAGTATAGCAATGTTCTGCAGTTTCTTTTGTCTTTTAAATAAACAGCGATTGCAATGCTCTGCAGTTTATTTAATAAACAGCGTGGCAAGTTGTAAGAAATTAAATGGACTAATCATCAAAAAGAAAACTAGTGGACTAATGGTTTGATGGACCTCCACTATTTGTTTTTGATGTTTCCTTTGAGTTTAAAGCTTTTGTTTCACGTCTTCTAACGTTGTTGTACCGCTTGTACCGACACAATTATTGAAGATATTTCCTCCCATACTTCTATGACCCGCGGAGGTTTGGGGGGATTCTTTCCATCCCCGAATATTAACTACTCACGCGCTTTTACTTCACGCAGGAGCAGATCGGTCTCCTCCACCGAAAAGCTCCTCCAGTCCGGGTAAATCCACCATCGTAATAGCAACAGGCTATGGACAATGCGCCCGCTGGCTCTTAAAGGGAATGAGAGTATAAATTCTCATTGGTTAATTGTATGTTACGCCCAAAACACACCCATGACTAATGAAGTAACTTAACCCAACCCTTTTGAACGATGCGCCTGGCGCAATGTTCGCTTTTTCCGCCGTGAAAATACCAAATTGTGTCGGGAACGCCCCCAAAGCAACTTGCGCGACAGACTTTAAACAATGCGCTTATGATCGTGAAAATAGAGCCCAAGGTATCTCATTCAATAGGTGGCAAAAACGTACATGTATTGTCTTTCTACCTATTGCCACCGATTGAAGGGGTCACCTCAGTCATTCGTAGTGTAGTAGTGAAAAGAGAAGTGGGTAAACTATACAAACAAACCATATAAACAATTCATACGCCTAACAGTAGTGCAAAAAGGAAGTTTTAAAAGGTGTGTAAATGCCGTTTATGTGTGTATAGCCCCCCTCCCCCCCTACAAAATGTTCAACAGCTGCCACTGTGTGTGTGTGTGTGTGTGTGTGTGTGTGTGTCTGTCTGTCTGAAAGTGGGATAATGCGGGGTTGAACACGTGCTAAACAAAACGTAGGTTAAGTGTGTTAATTGATACGACGGATGCTGCCATGGCGACTGAGTGTTGTAAAGGAGTGGGGGGTGGGGGCTTCTCTCTTACTGTCTGCTCCCCCACCCCCCACTCTGCCCCCCCTACACCACACTCTGCGCCCTCCCATGGGTGTGCTTTTTAATTAGGGTGATTAGGAGCAGAGGCTGCTGGGTAAAGGTTAGGTTACTCCTTGGGGAGACGGAGGCGGCTGCCGTAGGAGAACCATTACCGTCAAACAGGGCCACTGCAGTGTGAGGCCAGGAGACCTAAACACACACACACACACACACACACACACACACACACCTCACCTCAGACACACACTCACGCATGCATGCACCCACACACGCACACACACATATGCACTCATTCACACACACACACACACACACACACACACACACACACACACACACACACACACACACACACACACACACCTCACCTCACCTCAGACACACACACACTCACGCATTGCATGCACCCACACGCACGCACACACACACATATGCACACACTGACACACACACACACACATACACACACACACACACACACACACACACACACACACCTCAGCTCAGACACCAACCCTAATGACCTCGCCAGCGGAGCAGAGATGCAGCCGAGTCAATTATCACCACGACGACAGGGAACACAGGTAATGAGATGAGATCAGCACAGCAGAGACAGAGGGGGAGAGAGAGAAGGAGAAGGAGAAGGGGAGGGGGGGCAGAGGAATAGAAGGAGGAGAAGAGAAGACAGCATACATGAAATGAGACAATGATGGAAGGAAGGAAATGAATGTAAACAGAGAGACAGAAGAGGGAAAGAGAGACAGCAAGACACACACACACAGATACGCACACACACACATACACACACACACACACACATACACACACACACACACTGTTCTTTGTACTTTGTTACGTTATTGTGTTACTGTGTTACATTGTCTTTGGCAACACTGTACTTACAGTTATACTAATAAAGCACTCTTTAAATTTGAGATAAAGTGCTTTTTGTGCTGGCAGGGGCCCACAAGGCACTCTGTGTCCAACACCAACACTAGACCTGTCTCGCTTTAAAATAAAAGTGCATTCGTGACGGATGCCAGCTAGCACAGCTCGGTGTAGAACATTGGTAAACCTCCCTCCTGACACTTCAAGAGGATACAATGTGGGCAGCTGTGTGCTTAGTGGTTAGACAGTTGATCTTGGGATTGAGGGTTGCAGGTTCGAATCCCGTTGCAGTAGGAAGAATGGGGGTGGGGGACTAAACAATTAGTGCTCTCCTGCACCCTCATCCATAGCTGAAGTGCCCCTTGAGCAAGGCATCTAACCCCACATTGCTCCAGGGACTGTAACTGAAACCCTATACCTAAACAACTCTAAGTCGCTCTGGATAAAAAGCATCAGCTAAGTGTAATGTAATGCAATATGCTACTGACTTAACCAATAGCCCAACCTTTAGCTCATTTGGTAGTGCGTCTGTCTCCCAAACTGGAGTTGCAGTGAGGTTGCGGCTTCAAGCCTGGTCTATGCTGGAAGACTTTGAGCACAGAGTTACAGATCATGGTGTGGCATAAGGATTCTGAGATGGAAAGAGTAGTGACCTATGTGGCCAGTCAACGGTCACAGCTGACGTAAAGAGATTTCCAGTAGTCTGAGAGATGGGCGTCACATAGATATCATATCATGCCTTAGTGTACATTACCTCTATCAAGGGAAGGCATGGAGTACAGGTCAGAAGACCATCACCATTACACACACACTTACACACACACACATTTACACAGACACACACCAAACACACACACACAAACACACACTCACACACTTTTGTTGACTTTAACATGAGGGACAGGCCCAGTCACCTCAGGGTACCGGAGCGTCACTCTGCTGATGCATCCCACAGCTCGTTAGCGACAAGGACACAACAGCATTTAATCCCATTAGCGCCGGCGCTAAGGAAGTGCTGCATCTGCATCTCCAGAGTCTCCCGTGCCGTACACTTAGGGCGTCAGGGACGATGAATGACAGATCACGTACAGTATGGAGGGAGGAGAGGAAAGAGGAGAGGAGAGGAGAGGTACAGACAGAAAGAGAGGTAGAAAATGAGGGATGAGAGACATGTAAGGGAAAGAGAGAAGGAAAGTGGAAGAAATAGATAAAGAAAAGGGTAAGAAAAAAACAAAGGGAGAGAAATAAAGAGAGTGGGCAAGAGGTGGAGAGAGAGGGATGAAAGAAGGAAAAGAGAGAGACAGAAGGAAAGAGGATGACATGCAGATGGTGAGAGGATAAGAGAGAGAGATAGAGATAAAGAGAGAGAGAGAGAGCAAGGGAAGAGAAAGATGGCTCATTAATTTTCAAATTAAATATCCGCTACCGTGTGTGACTTCGTCCTTCGTAATAAAATACTTGATATGAAAGTTATAGCCCCTGCGTGTGTGCCCGCGAGGCCCCCTTTGGCCTGCTCCCTGCAGATTTAGTGCTATTTGCACAGCCAATTATAGACGACTGCCTACCCGCCCGCCTGCCTGCGTGTGTGTGTGTGTGTGTGTGTGTGTGTGTGCCTGCTTGCCTGCCTGCCCGCCTGCTTGCCCGCGCCTGGGAGCCCGGGAGCCTGGGAGCCTGTGAGGAGCTCCTCACAGAGGGGCTGGCCCTGCCCAAACCTGCCTCACTCAGGACTTAGCACACTCTAATTGGCCTGGCCCCCTGAATTATCTACCTCACCTGCTTATTGTGTGTGTGTGTGTGTGTAGCTGTGTGTGTGTGTGTGTGTGTGTGTGTGTGTGTGTGTGTGTGTGTGTGTGTGTGTAGCTGTGTATGTGTGTGTGTGTGTGTGTGTGTGTGTGTGTGTGTGTGTGTGTGTGTGTGTGTGTTTGTCTGTGTCTGTGTCTGTGTCTGTGCGTCTGTGTGTGCGCCTCCCTGTGCATGTGCTTGTGTATCCAAGGAGACAAAAGAGAAAACTGTGGATGTAGTAGTCTAAGAAGAAGGAGGGAGAGTATTACATGTGTAATTATTATTAATTATTAGGAATGTAGCATATTGTCTCAAGTAAGGTCAAAGTCTAAAGACAGCCATTAGCACTTTTTGTTTCTTATAGTCCGCATTGATATGATTTCCCAATATCATAAAACTATAAACTAAATTGAGTTGAATCAAAAATTGAATTGCATTAAATTGGAGTTCACTTGGAGTTAAAGTGAACTTAACTAAACTAAAATGAAGTAGTATGGACTGAATTAAGGTGGATGATTTTTCGGACCCCTAGGAATAGGGGTAGCGGAAATGACGTATCAAGACCGTAGTACGCAGGCCCAAGGACTTGGTTGATTAGCTGACACCAACACATGTTTTATTGGCGTGAAGAAATATATAAGTGTAACTATCACCTTTTTTAATAATAGTATGTTTTTATTGGCAACACGTTTGCAACAAATGTTACAAAACGACTGTAGAAACAACACACAAGGTGCAAATCACCATTGCAGAACACATCTGGTGTATCACAACTGACGGGAAGGTTACATTTTGTTGGTATGATAGAAAATAATTGTCAGATTCTTTGGGAACTGTTGTGTGCCAAACCTCCTAATCATGTAAGTATCATATTCAAGTGAAGTTGGACTGATAATTTAATTATTTTCATTATATTTTAAATATTTGCGCCCATCGTCACTACCGCCAAAACTTTATCAACTAACATATATGGTTGTAGGCTATCTAAGGACAGCAAAACAAATCTCACTCTTTTGCCCAAAATCGCGTTGCTTCTTGTAAGTGATGTACTTAGAAGCCGTCTGCTCTTCCACTTGTTTGAGATTTGTGTAAAACTCCTCTACGGTCCTGAAAATGCAAGGTGGCGACATCTCATTATTGGCCATGTTTACAAGTAGTATCGTTCCCGGGGCAACCGGCGTATGCATTCCCAGTCATGACGTTACGTCATTTCCGCTACCCCTATTCCTAGGGGTCCGAAAAATCATCTACCCTGAATTAACTGGTGCTAAACAGTTCTACACCCAATTGAGTGAAATCAAATCTGATTGGCTGAACTGAACTGAATTAAAAGAAATAAAGACAGAGTGAAAGGAGAAGGGTAAATAGTGTGATGTCATCTTGAGTGAGGGATAGTTTCACCAATTAGGAGCAGTTTCACAGCAGTGAATCCGGCCCTCATCTCACACCCAAAAGGGCCAGGAAAGCACCAGCAATATCCTGTACACCGCCATGTGTGTGTGTGTTTGTGTGTGTTCCTGTGTGTATTCGTGTGTGCATGTGTGTGTGTGTGTTCATGTGTGTGATGGCCAGTTACTGATGATGGCCAGATGAGGTTCAGGTGTCTAGTTTACATTGGAGGGGTGGGGAGTAATTGGGAAATATTGGCGACACCTTGACAAGTGTAAGTACATAAGGATGCCTCATTGCCCTGTTTGTTAGCTTTTGCTGCTCTCTCACTTTCTGCTGATACCCTTTTTGGGCACACACACCACACCACACTTAACACTTAACAACAACATCCCTGCTTACTGAGATCTGACCCACACACATCCATATTTTTCCATCTAGACTTTTTTTTCATGCATTTTTCCTGACCTTCAATAATCCTATTTTGATTGACTTTGAACCTGTTTGTTGTGCCTTTTTTATATTGTCTGTGGCCAGCCAGGCGTAACAGTGCGTGCATGCATGCGTGTGTATGCTAGGGCACCTGGTGTGTGTGTGTGTGTGTTCATGTGTGTGTTCATGTGTGTGTTGTGTGTATGTGTATGCGTGTGACCTGTACTGAGCTGTCACACTGAGAAGATGAAAAGCAGAAAAAATTAGACTCTCCCCCCATGAGGAAGAGGACGAGCAGGAGGAAGATGAAGGAGTGAAGCAGGGCATGGGCCCGGGGGCCGTGGGGGTGACCTTGATTTATTCGGGGGGGTCGGCAACGGTTGGGGGAGGGGTGGGGGGATCCCCCATCTCCTCCCTGCCCATAAATCCTGGGTCGGGGGCCCTCCAGATAGTTTTGATGATCAATAAAACATAATTGAATTTTCTTCATATATTTGAGCGCGTGTATTATAGAAAGCAGATGGAAAACTGTAAATTTCCCTACGTTAATGCCAGGTGCCCCAACATCCTGCAAATAAATCTCTCGCTGATAGAAAGGGGGGCTATTGCCCCAAGGAGGCCTTCTGTGTGTGTGTGTGTGTGTGTGTGTGTGTGTTTGTGTGTGTGTGTGTGTGTGTGTGTGTGTGTGCGTGTGTGTGTATGTGCGGGTGTGTGTGTGTCTGTGTGTGTGTGTTTGTGTGTGTGTGTGTGTGTGTGTGTGTGTGTGTGTGTGTATTTGCAGGTTGATGGGAGGCTGGGATACACTCCCAATCGAGTGCCAGGTTTGGACTGGTCCCAGTATTTAACAGTAGTTTAACTGAGTTTGTCCAAACAGTGCCCCTTCTTAGAATAAGACGAGACTGCCACTACAAAGCAATGTTATTGTCTGAGTACGTACATCCATATGCATCTCCACACGTAGCTGTGCCACTGTGTATGTCTGTTCATTTCCACTTATTGTATGAGTGCATTTGTATACTTGTGTGTGTGTGTGTGTGTGTATGTGTGTGTGTGTGTGTGTGTGTGTGTGTGTGTGTGTGTGTGTGTGTGTGTGTGTGTGTGTGTGAGTGAGAGAGAGACAGTGTATTATTATTATTATAGCATTTAGCTGATACTTTTATCCAGAGTGACTTGCAGTGAATTAGGTACAGGGACAGAGATAGGGTTAGATGCCTAGCTCAAGGGCACTTCTTCAGCTATGAGGGGGAGGGTGCAGGAGAGCTCCCCCACCCACCCACCCACCCACTTTTTTTCCTACGGAAATGAAACCTGTGACCCTTTGATCCCCCGACCCACCAACTCCCTAACTATTAGGCCACAGCTGCCCATTGCATGCCTCTCTATAAATGTTATTGTGTGAGTGTGTGTACTGTATATCGCTGTGTTCCCATCAGCACTGCTGTTGGCTCTTAACAGCAATGGCTGATGGTCTGTTTACAGGGTAACATTGAGGGCTAGTGTGTAAGTAAAATGCTGAGTGATAAAAGTAAAATCATATCTATACAAGTGTGCTATATGTTCGTGTATCTGTTTCTATGTGTGTGTGTGTGTGTGTGTGTGTGTGTGTGTGTGTGTGTGTGTAGGGACTCGACAGGTGCTGGTGTGTTGATAGAGCCTCATCCTTCTCATTCAGGGACATGATAGGCACACACACACACTTACACACACACACACACACACCTACACACACGATAGGAGTGAGGTGACCTCTCGTTAAACTGGGAGAATGTTCCACAGAGAGACGCAGCGATAAGGAACAGGGAGAGGCTGATTTTACAGGACTGAGAAGAGATGCTGGAGCAGTGTGTGTGTGTGTGTGTGTGTGTGTGTGTGTGTGTGTGTGTGTGTGTGTGTGTGTGCTAGGTATGAGATAGGGAGTGCTAAGGAACAGGGAGAGGCTGATTTTACAGGACTGAGAAGAGATGCTGGAGAAGTGTGTGTGTGTGTGTGTGTGTGTGTGTGTGTGTGTGTGTGTGTGTGTGTGTGTGTGTGTGTGTAGGTATGAGATAGGGAGTGCTAAGGAATAGGAGGAGGCTGCTCTTACATTGTTGAGAGGAGATACTGGAGCAGAAAATTGATCATGTGTGTATGAGCGTGTGGGTGTCAGTATGTGTGTGTCTGTGTCGTGTGTAGTGTGCACCATTGTGAGCATGTAAATGATTGTGTGTGTGTGTGTGTGTGTGTGTGTGTGTGTGTGTGTGTGTGTGTGGGTACGTTTGTGTCTAGTGCTGGGCATGTGCATGTGATTTCGATAGTGTGTGTCTCTGTGCTATGTGTGTTTGTGTGTATGTGCATGTGTGTTTGTCTGTGGCAGTGAGGATGTGTGTCAAGGATGAGAGTTAATAAGCGTATGTGTGTGTGTGTGTGTGTGTGTGTGTGTGTGTGTGTGTGTGTGCGCTCAGGGAGGTTTAGTCTATGAAAAGCAGCAGAGGAACCTCCAGCTGTCATGATCCCCTGACAGGGCAATGTGATCAGAGACTACAATACAGACCATGATGACAGAGAGAGAGAAAGAGTGTGTGTATGTGTGTGTGTGTGTGTGTGTGTGTTTGTGTGTGTGTATGTGTGCGTGCATATGTGCGTGTATGTGTGTGCATGAGAGAAAGAAAGAGAGAAAGCGTGGTGTGTGTGTGTGTGTGTGTGTGTGTGTGTGTGTGCGTGCGTGCGTGCGTGTGTGTGTGTGTGTGTGTGTGTGTGTGTCTGAGCTTAATGAAGTATTCCTTTGGAATATTGCTGTGATTTGGCAGCAGTCTAAAGTGCCCATCCATGAAAAGGAAAAGGTGTGTGTGACTGAAAAGGTGTATCTCTGTGGTCTGTGAAAGAGTGTCTCTGTCTGATGTATAGCAATATGTTTGTGTGAGTAGGTGCATCTTAAATTAGTGTTCATGTTTGTGCATGTGATTCAGTGTGAGTATGTGTATGTGTGTGTTTACATGCATTTGTGTGTGTATGCATGTGTGCCTGTGTGTGTACAGTAATCCCTCGTTTATCGCGGGGGTTACGTTCCGAAAATGACCCGCGATAAGTGAAATCCGCGAAATAGAAAACTTTATTTTTTTTTAATATTAGCAACTATTACATGTATACAAATACAGTGACTCACGTGTAGGCCGTTTCACTGCTCTTCAGACTGGGCCGCTGCATCCTGATTGCGCTCTGCAGTGTTGTCTTCTGAAGCCCGCGGTGCACATTTCGTAGCATGTTTTTAGCGAATCAGAATGCAGAACACAATGCACCAAAAAAAAAGCATTTTGAAAATCCGCGAAATAGCGAATCCGCGATAAGTGAACCGCGAAGTGGCGAGGGATCACTGTATATGTAAAGGTATATTAGTTACAGGTGTGACTGTGTATTTACATGCATGTGCGTATGTGCATGCGTGTGTGTGGTTGTGTGTTTGTGTGTGTGTGTGTGTGTGTGTGTGTCTGTATCAGTGGCGGATGCTGGTATTCCAAAGAGGGGAAGCTCACTGCCAACTTAATCATAAAATTTGTCCATTTACTTATATGTAAATTCTACCCTTCGTTCCTTCTCTAGAAAATGGTCTGTGACTTACTTCACTTACTCTCATCGTGCCCCCTAAATGACAGCTCCTGCCTGGCAAGCAATGACGTTACGTCAATGAGGCGATTTAAGAAGGCTCGGTTTTGTTTTACATTTGCGTTGTGCTTTGCTACTTGAATGCGAGCACCTTCGTCAAGTGCGTGTTCAACTCTAACTCTGCCGAGGCAACTTAATCTCGCACAGGCATTGACATGTTCGTTGCTCTTTTCGTGCCGTTTATATGCTCGGTCAAAGTTGGACAAATCCTCAAAGCCAAGTTTTGACCAGACACATCCGTGAGCGTGCTAGTGTAGGTGCGCTAGCGGGCTAGTTCGGGAGAGCTGAAAGTAGCACTAACACCAACCTAACGAAACGAATTCTAACGAAACGAAATTAAACACGAACAAGAAAATTGTAATAAACCAAAACGGAAATATGTGTGAGTGTGATTTATATACAGTGTAAGAAAAGTATTTTCGCTGAGGAAATGCTAAGAAATTGGTCACTGCTTGACTTACGACTTCGCATGCAACATCCGCGATGGGACTGAGCTTCAGCAGCCAAGTGACAGTCTATGTATCAAAAACGCCAGCCAATCAAAACTGGATTCAGAGGTTCACCAATCAACGCGGGGACTGCTTGAAGTCCACACCAGAAAAACTCCGCCCACCATTCCATTCACCCCCAGAGACGCTCAGCGTCCGGGGGCGGGAGAAAAAAATGGCATTTCTCTAATGACCATCCAGTTTCCATGCATAGAAAATGAGGGGTCCGTGCTGGCCCATTGAAGTGCATGGACGCTGGACGTCTATGAGGAAATGCGTTGGCCATAGGCCATGAGAACAAAGTGGAATGCTAAGTCAACAACACTAACTCAGTTGATTTGTGATAATGGGTCTATTATTAACAAACTGGAAATGAACACGTTTTAAGGCATTTTGTAAACATTTGACCATTACATTTTTTGTACATTTTAGGGGAAGCTGAGCTTCCCTTGCAGTCTTAGAGAAATCTCCACTGGTCTGTATGTATGTGTGCCCCTGTGTTTGTGTACTGTGTGTGTATGTAAAGGTAGATTAGTTACAGGTCGAGTGCTGGGTCTGGGCTCAGTGGAGCAGAATCAGGGCTGACAGTGTTGCAAAATGAGCAGGAAAGGCAACACACACACAAGCTAAACCTGACACACACACACACACACCCCACACTGCTGTCTATGAACAGCCTGAGTGTGTGTGTGTCTGTGTGTGCCTGCATGCATATATGTCTCCGTTTGTGTGTAGCAAAGAGAAAGAGAGAGACAGAGAGCGCGTAAGACAGTGTGTGTGTGCATGTGTGTGTGTGTACAGTGGTCCCCCATCTATCGTGGTAGTTACCTTCCAGAACCACCTGCAATAGGTAAAAATCTGCAATATAGCGAGACCATATAGAAATCATTTTATTTTATAGTTAAAGCCTTAAAAAACCCTGCCCACACGCTGTTTGAATACATTTACTGTATGTGCTATTGAATTATTAGTGCATTTTAATCAATATTTATATGTTACAGTATATGTGTTAGTTGTATAGAAATTTTAAAACTGTTCGAATGAATCTTTCTTTAGCATGCATAGTGACGTAGTCTGCATATATCAATACAAATGTGCGATATAGCAGGACTGCGAAAGATGAACCGCCATATAGCGAGAATCACAGTATTTATTTCCACTTGACTGAGGCTTGCCTTTGAACTGTGAGGGTTAGCACTCAATATCCCTCACAGACGTACGTCTGGGATGAGAAGCCTGGCTTTGCGAGCACACACACACACACACACACACACACACACACACGCACACACACACACATACACACACACACACAGTTTGCCTGGAGTTGCACTTTGAACCTTCCTCCAGCATGCGTATGGCCTGACATTTTCAGCGTAGCAACTGTAAAGCCCTCATCTCCAGCCTCGACCCTCACACACACACACACTCTCTCACACACACACACACACACAAAGGCCCTTAGCCTGCCTCTCTGCTCCTCCTATTGATCGTTGCTCCTCACACCTCAGCTTGCCGTGCTTTGATGCTTTGATACACACTTCAGTTGCACATCAACACATATGATTTACACACACACACACACACACACACACACACACACACACACACACAGCATATAGGAATGCGTATGATTTAAGACATGCATCTTAGCCTCCACAGGAGTCAGTTACACACCAACAGACAAAAAGACACACACACACACACACACACACACACACACACACACACAAGCACACACACAGCAACACATATGATTTACTGTCAGACATGCATCTTAGCATCCTCAGGAGTCATACGGACCTACAGAAAAACACGAATATGGAACACATTCCGAGGAAAACACCATCCATGCTCAAGGCCAAACTTTCACCTACTGAAGTCAGACCTTTAAAATAGTCATGCTTCATGATCATTGACCCTATATAAAGGTTGGTGATACTTAACTCATGCCAGCATCTAGGTGTTGTAAACACATCCATAAAGTAATTATTTAGCTTTCAAACAGTCCCTAAAAAACACCTCTTCAATCACATCTTCTGCTGCTCATGTCCCCTAAAATGCTGGCATAACCTCTTGCATTTGGAAGCATCATAGCATATTGGAAAGCTTCTTATTGTCTTGGTAAATGAAAATGTTTTGGAGCTTTGAAATATATTCTAATACTTCAAGCTGTAAGGCTATATGCAGTAACATAAGTGCACCTGACTATGAATACATAGTTTTATAGATTTAAGTCAATCATGAGAAAAGTTTATCAATGCTTTATAATGTTTTTTTATGATGATTTGTAATCATTTATAAGGCTATAGTGCAAGCTTTATAACACATGTATAAATGTACCCCAGCATATTTCAGCTATAATGCTTCTTCTGCTCATGCTGGTTCGTAGACAAAAGTCCCCAGTAGTTAATATATTAATAAATGTATTACCATGTACCCTTATTGTAAAGTGTTATTAAAAAGTCCCCATAAACCCTTTATAAAAAGCCATCAGAATAACGTACAACTGTGAGTGGGTGGTGAACAGAGGGTCCACACATGTACTCATCCTAAAGCTCTTCCAGCCCAGGAGTGCCCATGCTGAGTGAAGCGAGTGTGTGAACTCCATGCTATCTGTATCTGATGTGCTGCCGATGGAGCCATGCGGAGTAGCCGTACATCAGCAACACTGATGAGTCTAGACAAGATGGCAGCTGCCCGCGCTCTGGCTGATGAGACGACTAGTGTGTTTATGTGCAGGTCCTGCTCCCTGCCTGTCTGTCTGTCTGTCTGCCTGTCTGCCTGTCTGCCTGCCTGTCTGCCCGCCCGTCGGTCTGCCTGCCTGCCCGTCTGTCTGTGTTTGATTGCTTTAATGATTGTCTATCTCCATGGGGTGTGCTTATGTGGTTTCTCTCTCTCCGTCTCTGTCTCTTTCTAGTCTGTGTGTTCGCCGCATGCACACGTGTGCGTGTGTGTGTATTAGTGCGTGCATGCATGCGCTTGTGTGTGTGTGCGTGAGTGTGTGTGTGTGTGTGTGTGTTTGTGTGTGTGTGTGTGTGTGTGTGTGTGTGTGTGTGTGTGTGTGTGTAGGCATGTGTTTAATGTCTCCCTGGAGTCGTTAGTGGTTTCATCTTCTTGTGTGAGTGGGGGGAGGCTCATCTGTTGTGTGTTGTGACTGCTGCAAGGGTCTCCACTCTACACACAGTAGACAGTAAGAGTAAAGAGTATCAGAGAGTTCTTGCCAAAGCATACATGTATACTGTGGTCTTCTGCATTTGCATTTACACCACTGGACCTAAAATCTCACACTTTTGGAAACATGACCCAGAGATAAGACCCAGTGAGAAAGAAAGAAAGAACGAAAGAAAGAAAGAAGGACAGAAAGAAAGAAACAAACAAACAAAGGCAGAAACAAAGACAGAAAGAAACAAAGACAGAAACAAAAAAGAAAGAATTTGACTATGGGGAAAGGTAAACTCTAAAAGATGTAAGTCATGCCATGGCCCAGCGCAAAAAAATCTCATGTTTTATTCCCTTTGTAGCTCCAGTGTTATCACAGCTAAACACCAGTGGCCAAAGCCCTTGTCTGAGTTTGCTTAATAAAAACTGATTTTAAATGTGAGCAGCAGCACTATGTGGAGACAGTTATGCGTTAAATGGGATCTGAGCTATATTTGAGACTCGGGCTGTGGGGCTGAGGGCTTGCAACCTTATGCACTGCTGAGTCCACTACAATGGTGTAATTTCATTCTCCCAAAAGAAGGGGGGGAATTGTCTCCCAAAACCACGTTTTGCTGATGCTGAAAAATTAATGATTTATTGGATTTCTCTCCTCTCGTGGTGCTATTGTTTTGGGCATCGAGTAACTTGCAGACCCTCTCCTCTGTCTCCCAGTGTTTAGGGAAATGAAATAAAAGGGAAACTCTAGTACTTGCACCCTGAACACATGACCATTGTAAAAGAAAAGGTTTGGAAGTGAATCTGTAATTTTAGTCATGTCGGACAAACACACACAGACACACACAGACACACACACACACACACAGACGGACAGACCCAGAGACTCTCCTCTAATACCCTGTATGATATTTTAATATAGACTCTACCTTGCAGTGCAATCTATGTGAGAAATATTATTTTTTAAATCACCTTGCTAGCAACCGCCTTTTCACCCATTTTTTTGCCTTTGTAGTAGTGGTCATGCACGAGTTCCCCCAGCGTTGTCAAGGGAACACAAGGGACTTTTGCAAAACCAGAGGAGCATTGTTTTCACAACATTCCATCACCATGTGGACAACATCTGAGTCTCCTAGTGAATACACAGACATACAGACTTAAACGCACGCACACACACACACACACAGACACACACACACACATGCACGCGTGCACCTGACGACAGACACATACACACATTCCTAGTCACAAACACAGCGACATACTTATATATACATTACAAATGCGCACGCACACACACACACACACACACACACACACACACACGCACACACACACACACCCTGTGGGTAATTGAGCGTTAAACAGGCTAAGCATGGCTAGTAGGAGATGGCTACCACTTCCTCCTGACTTCCTGGTGTGAAAAATCCAGCCAGGCGGCCAGCATCCCATAATTTCATCATCTCACGCCAGGGCACACAGCGCCATGGGAACAACGGCTGCTGAGCAGGACTCCCCTCAGAGCACACACACACACACACACACACACACAAACACACTCTTTAGAGCAGTCATACACCCTTGAGATAGGGCTTGAAAAGGTAAACCTGTTCCTGGGCCATAGAAACAGCCAGGGGTGCGTTTCTTGAACAACTTTCTAGGTTAACATTTTACTACTGTGGTACTATGGAAGTATCTACTGTGGTAGTGCCAAAATCCTACCGTTTCTTGAAGCGGCAAAAGTTCCAATTGATGGCCAACTTAAGTTATGCCATACCATTTTAACAAGAAAAATGAAATAACAAATTGTCCATTTAACAGTTTGAACAGCTGTATTATAATAACCTCATCAACCAAATGTGTTTTACTGTGTTTGTACCACAGGATTAGGAGATATTGGTACTTTACAGCAAGATCGTCTGCAAGTTTTGCCGTGTGTGGTGTCAACCCTTGAAACAACGCTAGTACTTCAGTTTGAGAGCTATAGTAGGAACTACACAACTTTAATTCCGATTTTTTGAAGTGTCTTTGCTATAAAGGCTTTGAGAAATGCTATCAAAGTTCCCACTGCCAAAGTACTACTATAGTAGGCTTTGAGAAACACAAGGTAGCCTTTGAGGTGCTACTTTTGTAGTATCAACAACGGTAGTGGCTAAGTTAGCAACTATACTGTACGTTTCAGAAACGCACCCAAGAGATGGAAACTACCACCAGTGTGCTGATCATGGAAGAGCTCTAGAAAACAGCTACAAAATAACAATCATGAACAGTAAAGGAATCTGAATAATAATAAGGATGTTGTACGTAACAGTTTTAATGTTGACAATTTTTTTTATTATTATTTTGTATTCCTAGGTTATTTTGTATTTTTATAACTCTTCTAACTCTCAGAGCTTTGTAAGACAGTTTCCTAGGTACAGGTAATATGTGTGTCTCTGCCTTAAGAGGTGAGATGTTATCTGTGTAATTCTTTAACCACTGTGCTGGCGGAGTCTCCAGAATCATCTGTGGTATAAAAATTACCATCAACAGCTAAACCATTACCAATGTATTGATCAGGGAAAAGCTCCAGCAAACAGAATAACAACCATGAACAGCCAAACCACCAACTGTATAGTGAGGGCATCGTTGCTGTGCTGCTCTTTAAGCAGACGGCTGTAGGTTCCCCCATAAAGTAGGCCATGATAAAAATGGCCATGACACAGCCTATATATCTCCCTGGGTCAGAGCCTGGGAGCCAGCCAGCGAGCTATAATGGTGGGCGAGAGAGCGGTATAGAGTATAGAGTATAGAGTATAGAGCATAGAGTAGCGGAGTGGACTAGAGTACAGGACAGGACAGGACAGTCCTACTGGGTTGGACATGCACCTCTTATGCACACAGCCTTGCCTGGTTTTTCAGTCTGGTCAGTCTGGTTACAGTCCCCTAGTTATTAGGTATTTACCTGGTTACAAAATGGTAACTCGATGAAATTACATGGTAGCACCACAGGTAAAAAGATAGTAACTGCAGGGTAAATATAAACAAATGACAGAAATAACTTAGAAATACCTTATCTATTTCCAAAAAAACTATTCTGCATCAATAGGTATCTACCACTGGAATTACTAAGGCAGCTATAGGGAAATAACATTATTAGCATCTAAAAAGAGAGAAATTATGACTGATCTACCTGGTAGCATTATCCAATATTTCATCTATTCGACTAATTACCATGTAATTGTGCTTTATAGGTTGGCAAGAACTTTGCTTAAAACTGTACTGTAGGAAAAGGTTATTTCAGTTCACTGTAAGTCAGCTAAATGCAATGTAATGTCATATAAAGTAGATCTGTTAAGACTATTTATAAAATGGGGGTTTATAGAATTAAAACATACTGATTAATTTAACATCAATGATGATTATAATGTAAAAACGAGGCCAACTACTTCCCATATGACACTCAACCAGTATGTAAAAGCTTACGCAAAGGGATGGTTTTTCCCTTCATGTCAATGGAAGAAAAAGACAGTAAACGCCACTCTGGTCCTGCCAACAGGGATAACTTCTTGGTGTTCGAAAGGAAGTGAACTGTGACATCACCCATTCTCTAGTCCTGTGATCTTGGTCGGTGCGTTTGACGCCTCTTTCAAATCAAAACAATTACTAGTAAAAGGGTAAGTTATTAGATTTTCAACCCAGCCCCTCTACAAATACAGCACATCACATCCCAGAGGATATTAAACATCACATGCCAATGAATACAACACACCACACATCACATCCCAATAGACACAACAGACATCCCAGTGCGCACAACACATATCCCTATGGTTACAACACATCACAACACACCACGTCTCATCCCAATAACTACACCACACAACATCCCAAAGGATACACCACATCACATCCCAAAGGGCTCAACACACATCCCTATGGATACAACACAGCACACCCCAACGTGTACACTTTAGATCACATCCCTATGGACACAACACTTCACATCCCAGTTCAGGGCCTCACACCACAGACTCTGGCCTTGGGTTCCCCAGCATGAAATGGATTCCCCCCCAAGAGAGGAGAGAGGGGGCGGGGGCGGGGGCGGGGGGGCTCAAGGGCAGGTCTATTAGAATCACTAAACTAATGAGCCCCCACACTGGTTTAGATGAGGGGTCAAAGTCCACAAGCTTTTGTTATTGAACTCACAGTGGGTATTTTATCAGCCTCTACTTCAACAAATACACACACACACACACACACACACACACACACGCACACACACTCACAGTGGGTATTTATCAGCCTCTACTACCACACACACACACACACACACACACACACACACACTCACAGTGGGTATTTATCAGCCTCTACTACCACACACACACACACACACACACACACACACACACACACACACACACTCACAGTGGGTATTTCTCAGCCTCTACTGCCCACTGTGGACCTATTACTGAGCAGGAATATCCAGCTGGGGCTATTGATCCATTTAACTCAATATCTACTGCATGTTTAATACACACACACACACACACACACACACACACACACACACACACACACACACAAACTCAATACCTCCAGACGCACTCACTATCATTATACTGTAGATGCCCCATCATCATGCCACACATACACACACACACACACACACACCTCTGACCTTCAGCTTGACATGTAGATTTAATTTCTAAAAGCCCTTCAGTCAGAAGTGAAGTCAAAACTTTTGCCTTTGTAGCGATCACGTCTGTGGAGGGCGAGGCACTGGAAGGGGCTGGCAAGTTGAGATGCTGTCAGCAGCACCATCCACTCAGTCCTGAGGTGAAGTATATGGGGCTTATTTGGGCTGTCTCTCTCTTTCTCTCTTTTTTCACAAGTCTTACTGAAGAAAGGCTTTTACACCGACTCTCCCTCCCACAACAAGAGGATCTGGCCACATTAAAAATGAATTATGCCAGCCTCCCAAGCGCACTCTTCACTCTAAAAACACACACTCCTTTTGAAGACAAGGGAGGTGAAAAGAGAGAGAGAGAGAGAGAGAGAGAGGGAGAGAGAGAAAGAGATTGCTGTGTTACTGCACTAAATGAAACTGAAATGAAGTTCTATCCATTTTACATACAAAACACAGTAACATTTTATTTCACAGTTCACTTTTTTAGTGTGTATCGTGTAACATGTAATATTATGTACTTACACTGCACATACCTAACACTCCCTCTAACCCTAACCTAATGGTGCAGTGTGCATACATAATATTACGTATATGTATGTAATATGTATTTTTACGTACAGTGTAATATGTAATATGTATATTGTATACTGTAATATGTATATTGTAATATGTATATTACTTACAGTTTACGTACATAATATTATTTTTTTTAATTACACTGTATCTAATTGATGTGACAGGGACAGTAATATAGAGTGTAGCCCAAACCCCATATACTGTAAGTACAGGATGAGTCTCTTGTAGCACTTTTACATGAAGATCACATGTACTTACAGTGACATGGAAGACAAAGTCACATGATGTGCATAAAAGGGGCACTCTTATCAATGACACTCAACCATTCTGTAAAAGCTTACGCAAAGGGTGGATTTTCCCTTCATGTCAATGGAAGAAAAAGACAGTAAACGCCACCCTGGTCCCGCCAACAGGGATAACGTCTTGGTGTTCGAAAGGAGGTAAATTTTAGTTGGACCCTAAAAAACACAATAATGAAACTGCATACTGAAATCTCTAGTAAGTTAGCTCCTCCAAGCAGGTAATGTTATTTTATTTCTGCATCAGTCCTGTCTGCACATTTTTGGTGTCAAGATGGCTTACAGATAGGATAAAGCTATATGTCTTTTGATTGTGTGTGTGTGTGTGTGTGTGTGTGCGCATGTGATGTTGCTTGTCTTAAATATTCAACTGCCTAATGCACAACTAACTAACAACTCCGTTATGTGTCTGATAGACATAAAGCATTGTGGGCCAGTGTGGTTTGTGTGTGTGTGTGTGTGTCTGTGTGTGTGTGTGGCTTTTGCACCAGTCTCAGTGAGCCAGTCTGTCAGTGTTGTAGATGTCAGTGCTTCCACTAGTTTCCAATACCACTATAGCCTCACTAACAACATCCTGCCTCGACACAACCACTTATTTACACAGCTGTCCAGGTTGACCTTGCTGTGAGTACCTGCCTGTCCAGGTGTTCCTCACTGTCCTTACCTGTCTGTCCAGGAGGACGTCACTTTCCCTCCCCCTCTGTCCAGGTGTTTTTTTACTGACCTTACCTGTCTGTCCAGGTGAACCTCACTTTCCTTATCTGCCTGTCCAGGTGTTCTTCACTGTCCTTACCTGTCTGTCCAGGTGGACCTCACTTTTCTCACCTGTCACACTCTCCTTATACCCCTGTAACCTACACACATGTCCCAGGTGGCCTTACCTGTCTAACCTACACCAATGTCCCAGGTGGCCTTACCTGTCTAACCTACACCAATGTCCCAGGTGGCCTTACCTGTCTAACCTACACCAATGTCCCAGGTGGCCTTACCTGTCTAACCTACACCAATGTCCCAGGTGGCCTTACCTGTCTAACCTACAGCAATGTCCCAGGTCCTGGCTGGTCTCTGCAGCGTGCTGTGTGAGGCTGGTACTGGTACTGGTGATGGTGATGGTGGTGTAAAGTGGCAGAGTGGTGGTGGCACGCGCTCTCTCTCTCCTTTTCTCTCTCTCTCTCTCTCTCTCTCTCTCTCTCTCTGTCTCTCTTGCTGCTTTGAAGAACCTCGCCACAGGGCACATACACACTCCAGAGACATGGCCTTCAAAGAGGCGTGCCATCAAAGGGGAGCTAATACACTATTGAGAGAGAGAGAGAGATGGAGAGAGAGAGAGAGATAGAGAGAGAGAGGGAGGGAGGGTGATGGACGTAAAGGGAGGGAGGGACAGAAAGAGATGGAGGGAGCAAACAAGGAAGGAACACAGACAGAGTACAAGTTTGAAGTAGAGAGAGAAAAGAGAGTGAGTGTGTGTCTGTGTGTGAGAGAGAGAGAGCGAGAGAAAGAGAGAGAGAAAGGGAGAGGGAGAGAGAGAGAGAGGGAGGGAGAGGGAGGGAGAAAGAAGAAAGGCTCCTGACATTTCCAGTATCTGGCGTTAAGCTGTGTGCTCTGATTCTTGCCCAGAGAGGGAGATCAAACAAGGGTTGTGCTCCTGATAAATGCAGCGCTCTGCATTTTAACAGCCCGTCTGCTCGCTCACACACACACACACACACACACACACACACACTCACAAACAGAGAGAGGGAGGCTGAGCACACAAACAGTACAGACGTGATGTAAACACACACACACACACACACACACACACACACACACACACTAAAACAAGCCAGAAGCTTCAGCAGACTAAAGACAGCATAACAGCACACTGTCTACCCACAGCTACAATACTGCAACAGAATCCCCAATTTACAGGCTTCTGCTGCACTGCGACAGTGGGAAAGTCAAATGCGATTCTACATTCATAATCTTATGTAGTAGCACCAAAAATTGTAAATAGGACTTACTAATTCTTTACTAATATATATGCTATCCTAAACTATGTTATACTGGAAAAAAGCTTAATGAATAGGTGAGAAACCTTACAGACATACTTTGTGCTTGCCTGTGTGTGTGTGTGTGTGTGTGTGTGTGTTAAAACAGCTGTTAAAATATTGCTCAGTATCAGCAATAATTGGGAGTCGCCATATCTGGAGAAGACGGTGCTGTGTGTACCCATAATAACTCTTTGCTTTGGACAATGTACTTGATCAGTGTGGTCATCAATTGCCTGAATCATGATTGAGTGTTACTGCAACTGCTAAATTTGTGCCTGTGTATGATGATTTGAAATGGTAGGCACAAATAAATTAGTAAAATGTGTGTGTGTGTGTGTGTGTGTGTGTGTGTGTGTCTGTTATCGATTGGAGGCATGTTAAATTCTGTCTGAATCAAGGAAGTTCTGGCGGATGTTGGTGCTACATGTGCTGCCTGGCTGATTGGAGCACTGTGGATCCACAATCACTATGGTGTGTGTGTGTGTGTGTGTGTGTTTGTGTGTGTGTGTGTGTGGGAGGGTAGCAGTGGCACCGTAGTCTTAGCTTGATGTTGTAGTGCTGCCACTGCTTTAGATGAGAACATGGCTTCAATCACACAAACAGGGGCTACACTTTATTTGTTCCTGTTATATTAATTAGGTACAATGAAACAAATGCAACATTATGTACTTACACTGTACCATAGGGTTAGGGTTAGGGTTAAGGTTAGTGTTAGGTATGTACAGGTAAGGACATAATATTACATGTTGTTCCATGTAAAGACACTTAAAAAGAAACCGTAAAATGAAGTGTTACCCAAACAGGTTTTCTATTCAGTACAAGTGGTCCTACACACAGCACAATTCCAAACATCATGAAACAAGACTACACAATACAGTACAGCCCAGTACAAGGCAGCAAAGCACAGCATTAAACTATCAAGCCAATATCACACTTTCATCAAAATATGACAAGGTTTGCAAAACCAGGTCCTGTTAGCACTTTAAATAATGACATAATTAGGTAAGGTTAGAATCTACAGTACCTTTAACGTCTTAATATTGTAAGTACTGAAAATTAATTTGCACGAAACATACTTTTCTTATTCATAATTAATTATAACTCGACAGGGCTTCTTATATTCTGTTCGTAAGTGAATTCTGGAGGGTAAGACCTAAATGTTACTAATGAGAGAATGTGGTATCTTATCATAAAATGTCTGATTTAACAGCCAGACCTACAGGGTGAGCCCTGCCTGTGTCTCTGATGAGAA
>CM059270.1:16405196-16407696 GCA_030347295.1 Setipinna tenuifilis
TGTGTGAAGGTGAGGTGCTCTCACCATGGTCAAGGAGGTGTGTTTTATTTATAAATATTAAAAGAAACATCACTGTGTGGTTGTCCCTGGCGTGCCGTTTTCGTCTAATGACTGAAAAAAAAAACCCCAGCAAAAAACAAACCTTGAATGGAGGAGTCTGCATGTTTTTCCATGACTGAAATTGTGTGTGTTTGTGTGTGTGTGTGTGTGTGTGTGTGTATGTGTGTGTGTGTGTGTGTATGTGTTTTTATTGTGTCATTCCATCTTCTCCAGCATTGTGTGTGTGTGTGTGTGTGTGTGTGTGTGTGTGTTTCTGATCATTACACTGCAGTTTTCATCAGAGTGTGTCGCTGCATTAATGTGTCATTGTGTGTGTGTGTGTGTGTGTGTGTGTGTGTGTGTGTGTGTGTGTGCTTGTTCTTTCCGAGCTGTGGCTGATTTTGTTGTTCCTGCCTGTCTCCCATAGCCATGGCAACAGTAACAGTGCCATTCATTAGGTGCTCACACACACACATGGTGCTGATTAGGACTAAGTCTGTCTTTGTGTGTGTGTATGTGTGTGTTTGGGAGTTTCAATGTGCAAGTGTGTGTCTGTCAGTTTCAATGTGAAAGTGTGTGTCTGTCAGTGTGTGTCATTTTCAATGTGCAAGCGTGTGTCTGTCAGTGTGTGTCAGTTTCAATGTGCAAGTGTGTGTCTGTCAGTGTGTAATGAGTGTGTGTGTGTGGGATTGCTAGTGTGTGTGATTTTGTTTAGTGTTTGTCTATTGGTGTGTGGGGGGAGTAAGAAACGGTGTGCTCGCCAGTGTATTTGTGTGGGTTTTGAGAATGCTTGTGTTTGTGTGTGACTTTAAAAGTGTGTGTCTTCTGGTTTGTGTGTGACTTTGAGTGTGCAGATTTATAAAAAAAATCTGTGTTAATGTTTCTATCTATCCATCCCTGGTAATCTACCTGTGTGTGTGTGTGTAACCCCATGAGAAGCTGATCTGAGACCTGTGTGCTGCGTTCCCCAGTGGGTCTGCCGTGGCTCTAGAGGCCTTCATAGCTGTTCCCAGAACAGCACCGCAACAATCCCTCACCACAGAACTGATCACTGCACCACAGGCCCTGCGGGGAATCTCTCTCTCTCTCTCACACACACTAACACACACACACACACACACACGCACACACACACACACAGTTTGATTAAATCCTCAGAGGACAGCAACACACACATACACACGGCTGTTCACTATGTGTGCATGTGTAAGACAAGGCATAAAGATGTGATGTGGTGGTGGTGGTGGTGTGTGTGTGTGTGTGTGTGTGTGTGTGTGTGTGTGTTGGGGGTGGGTTGACTGTAAAAGTGTTTTAGAGTATTTCCCTGTTTATGGGGAGATGTTTGTATAAATGTATGAGTAAAAGAGAGACTTGTAAAAGTGCAGAGATACAGGATGAGTAGTTGCACATATGAGTGTGAGAGAAAAAACAGTAAACATGTCAGGATGAGTGTGTGTGTGTGTGTGTGTGTGTGTGTGTGTGTGTGTGTGTGTGTGTGTGTGTGTGTGTGTGTGTGTGTGTTTGTGTGTTAGGGTAGTTGCGCTTACAGAAAAAGGGAAAGACTGTAAACATTCTGAGATGAGATGAGAGAGACGGAGAGACGGAGAGAGAGAGAGGGAGAGAGAGGGGGGGGGGGGGAGAGAGGGAGAGATGAAAATAGACAGACAGTAAAAAGCAAAAGATAGCAACATGAACAGATGCAAGTGGGATGGGGGTGGATCACAAGGACGTTTTTATATTTTGTTTTCCTGGGTGTTTGTAAAAGAGAGAGAGAGAGAGAGAGAGAGAGAGAGAGAGAGAGAGAGAGAGAAAGAGAGAGAGAGGGAGAGAGAGAGAGGGAGCGAGCGAGACAACCTTAGCATGCAACAGACATGAGACGTGCCGTCTCTAAAGTGTGTGTGTTTAGCACCTGTCTCACCTCACGCCCACATGCAATACACATCACACACGACACCTGTAGGGTCTATAGTGTCTCTGTTTACTACACGCACACACACACACACACACACACACACACACACACACACACACACATACATTTCCCCAGCACCACTTCCCTCCCATTTCCTATTTCCTACCACAATGCAACACACATGACACCTGTAGTCTTCTCCCTCTGTGTTTATCCGCCCCTCACTCAACACACACACACACACACACACACACACACACCTCTTATGTGTCAAACATGTCAGAAACACAGAGCTGTCATCTCCAAAACAACATGTCACATGTGAGTGTCAGAGCTGCCAAGCCTCCCCTCTGTGGGAGTGTGAGTGTGCTTGACTTCTGTCAGGGGGGCTACAGACACACAGATACACATACACACATACACCTTCCCCTCCATCACGCCCTCATACTGGGGAGGACAGATACACAGACACACACACACCTTCCCCTCCATCACACCCTCATACTGGGGAGGACAGATACACAGATAAGCATTCCCCTTCCATCACTG
>CM059270.1:16412696-16422696 GCA_030347295.1 Setipinna tenuifilis
AAAGAGAACCCATTAGTTTCATTCAAAGTATGCAACTGGTGTCCCATGTTGAGTCTTTAAAACCCACACTCTAAAACACACTTTTAAAAACACGCACTTGGAGCCAATCTGCAGGCTTTGCCCTCAAAAGTCTAACCTTACAAACTCCCTCTGAAGCTAATAACTTTATTAGGGTTATGACTGACCACCTTCTTCTTTGGCACACAGACACAACATATGTAAACATCAACATGCGTTAATGTTGCACTTCCCTATGCTACACCATGCAAAGTGTATTATTTGGAAGAAAGATCAAATCAACTTTTTTTATCTTAGCATAGTTAAGAGTATGTCAACACCATAAGAAAGAGTGTTACAGCTGAATATGTACTACAGGTATCTAAATGACATCCAACCTGATGGGTCTATACAAATGATATTACTTGATCAGCAAACCTGAACAATACACATGCATCTACAGACATATTGTCACAAAGTCCAATACAAAACCATCTGCTAGAATGAGTTCTAAATGTAAGCTATTAAAAAAAGAACTACTCAGAGAAAAACAAAGAGGAGAAAAAGTTAAAAAACAGAAAAGGGGAAGGAGAGAGAGTGAGAGAGAGAGAAAGAGAGAGAGAGAGTGTGTGTGTGTGTGTGTGTTAGAGAGAGAGGGAGAAGTCTTTGGAGAGTGATTAAAATCTCTGACGCACGTTCGCTACAACTTGTCCGTGCCCTTGAAGCTGCTCTGTTTTGCTGAAGCGATGGGCAAACAATGGCTGCGTAGTGAGGGAACGTTTCCATCGCTCATCCCAACCTCCCCTCCTGCAGCCAGAACACTGCTGCTGCCGCTGCTGCCGCAGCTGGCCACTCGCTCCCAGCACTAGCCCACAGAAGAGCAACACCGCCACCCAGTGGCAGCACATAAGACTGCAGGTAGGCCAACTCCAGTAGACTGTAGCGGAGAATGAGTGCATGTGGCAGTGATTACGGACTGTTACACAGACAGAAAAAAACATACAGTGCTTCACAGAGAGACCTGGATGAAGGACAGCAAGACCAAACAACACACACACTGCGCACACGCACACACACACACACACACACACACACTTCATAAACTGAGCTGTTGCTGAAGTACATGGTTCCAGGCCCATGTCTCTGGTCTCATATCCAGCTGCCCTTATACACGTCTCATTACAGATACACACACACACACACACACACACACACACACACACACACACACACACACACACACATTATTTATGATTATTTTATTTGGACAGACCATTACTCATCAAAAACCAACACAGCACCCAAATATTTATAATAATAATTTATAATAATAAGAGCCTATTGTGGCTCACACATCAATACAAAGACTGCGCTGGTATACAACCACATATGAAAGTAAGTGTAAGTGTATCAGGGATACAGGTGACCTTGCCTTCTCCACATATGCCTATAATTGCTGACACATAGCAGTATTTTGCTAACTGCTCTGACTTCTTCTTTTTTAGCCGGGCTATTTGCAGTCCTTTAACATAGAGTTTATGGACTTGTCCAAGGCAACCGTAAATGAATACCACTAGTTTTGTACTATAACCATAGCTCAGTGCCAGGTCAAAGCTAGTGTTAGCTGCTGAATATATCACTGATTTATTGTGTCCATGTGTCTTCGAATGAGATTTTCTTGGAATGTCAACTGGGAATGAGGGGTAAAAGCTATGTTGCTAAACCACATACTTCAACACTCCCCAGGCCCTCCAAAAAATCCAACCTTTAGGTCTGAGAGGATGTGTTTACTGAGATGAAAGATGGCCGATGGCTTCTAACCCTAAACACTACCCCTGGAAGTGGGTATGGTGGTACTGAGGGAATCGCTACCCAGAAATTGCGCAAACTTGAGTTTCAGTGAAAAACAGGGAACACAGAAGTTTTGTTGCACTTTGGCCTCAAGTCCATATGACCACAGCACTTTTCTGGGTTTAGAAACTCAGACTTTGAGAAAAGGGGCTCAAGACTGGAACCAACACAAGTTGACATTTTTAGCTGCAGGAGGCCTGTACCTTCCTCCACACCCCTAGGCTGTTCCAGGTGAGATTAAGGAAGGAGAAGTCCTTAAGGTAGGACTGTTCAGAATGGAGAGTCAACAATGGCATACAATTCTGTTGTAGAATAGATTTAAAAAAACCCACAGACTCCTTCTCCCACCCTCACCTACAACATATCGTGACCAGCCCCCCACCCCCACCCCCACCGTCAGTGACAGCATAAGGAGGGGGTGAGAGAACCCTGGAGGGGGAAGTGTGGGGGCTGGCTGTGTGACATGGCAGGGGTGGGATGGGGGAAGTATGGCAGGGACTGCATGACAACCCCCACCACCCCACCCCACTCCCACCCCCACCCCCACCCCCAGTCAGAGCAGAGCGGGGGGAGCTGAGGATGCTGGCTGTCAGAGGAGGGGAGCCTGTTTACTCCTGTTTACTGGTGTCTGGGAGATAGCCCCCTCCCCAGCATGTGTAATGTGTGCCCGGCCTCTCCAGCATCACACTGCATCCGCTAGTACCATCCTCCATGCTCATCCATATTCATACCACCCTCTCGAAGCGTGTGTGTGTGTGTGTGTTGGTGTTGGTGTGTGTGTGTGTCTGTGTGTATGTGCGTCTGTGTGTGTGTGTGTGTGTGTGTGTGTGTGTACGTGTGTGTGTCCGTGTGTGTGTGTGTGTGTTAAGGACAGAAGGATGCAGCTGCTAGGATGTCACTGCTCTATGCTATCATTCAGACGCAGGCTGGCACTCTCAGGCAGACCAACAGTGATAACAGCTACAGTGCCTGCCCTTGTTACAAATGCTCACATACACTCACACACTCACACACACACACACACACACACACACACACACACACACACACACACACACACACACACACACACACACACGCATGCACACGCAGGCACACATGCACACACACACACACACACACACATACACATACACACACACAGACCTTCTGGAATATCAATGATCAATGATTAATGATTATTGATGTAAGTAGTGGGATTAATTCATGTCATATTAAGAGCTAGATCGTTCTGTCATAAAGAGAAAGCAAGAGGGAGCCAGAGAGAGATTGCGAAAGAGACAGAGAGAGAGAGATAGAGAGAGAGACAGAGAGAGAGAGGAGGGAAAGAGAGAGAGAGAGAGAAAGAAAGAAAGAAAGAAGAAAGTTCCCCACTAATCCTGACCACCTGGTGTTTGCCTGGCAAAGAGGGGACAGGACTGGACTGCATCACATTAAGCTCCAGTGGACCAGTCTGAACCCCTGAAGACCAACCGGACCGCTCAGCCCAGCCCCACACTGCACCAATAAAATCTGACCTGCTTTCTGGCCCATTGCAGGAGAGGCTTGTTTCTCTACTAGCCTTTATTTAAATATGCTCCATCCATCACTGGTATTACCTGTACTGCATGCACCCTTTCTCCTATGCCTCTTGCTCTGGTTGGAAAGAGCCTTCCTACGTCCGTCCATTTTTTGTCCACCAGACGTCCATGTCCTGAAGCACACCAGCAACCAACAGTCACTCAAGTAAATACATGTAGACAGTTACTGTTACTGGGAGACAGACTGAAGGCCCACTCTGAGTTCGCAATGTGGGTCCAGACTCTATGGGGTCCTGCAAGCTTTATATGTCTTACTACTGTATCCAGCTCCACAACCACAAACATGTGCGGGGATTAAAGAGGAGGCTCTAGTGTTGCAATGAAATGAAAGGCAGTAAAACAATTGGCGAGTGTGCGCAATTTCGCTGTTTACGATCTGGCAGTGTGTTGCAAACCCTCTCGGAGACCCCATGCAAACTCGCTCAGCCTCATATCTCTCTCCATTGCCATGCTGGAAGACACCAAAAGCTGTGACACTCCCCCGCAGAGAGCTTCCTGGAGTTGGTGCTCCCTTCAGAAATATAATTCCATGAGTCATTGCAACATACGACAAACCGATGTAAGCTCTTAAATGTAGTGGATAACCTTCACAGCAGTCCAAAAAGACTCTGATATGGTAGCTCTGTTCTCACCTTTCCCTGCACAGTAGCAGACTCCATTTCCCTAAATCTCACCATGTACTAATGTTTCTTCATAATACCCTAACTCCCATCTTTCATTAAAAAGTTTCCCACCCTGCCCATATGAAAAAATACTATAGTAATATACTATACTATCATCTTTACTGTCTTATTATAATATTTACTATTGTACACTAGAATGTGTAGTAACTTATCATAATATTAACTATAGTATACTATGATGCATAGTGTCTTACACATAGTAACAGAACATTTGTAGACGAAATGCAGGTCATATCGGTTGTCACATACATACCTTGCTTAACTCCCATCTGTCCATATGAAAAAAATACTATAGTTTATTTCAGTTTAGTATAGTAAATAAACTATAGAATACCACATATTTACTAAGGTAAATACTATAGTGTTTTTGAACCTTACTATAGTAATAGTCTCTACTTACTGTATAGCATTCTCTACAATAGCATAGAAGAGAAGGATGGCTAGAAGCGGATATGGTGGCCTATGCAATAGGACCACCCTCTTAGATGGAGGCATTATGATCATTTATTTAGGATACAAAGTTCTAAGAAACACACAATATACTTGTGCACCAAGGAAGAGTACCTTTAGAAGACAAGATTTAAGCCTTCCTGATTACAAACCTTATTCTAACATACTATTATTTGGGGGCCACTTAGCACTTTAGGTTAATTATGATTCTATTATTGGGTTAGTTTGCTAAGTTGCAGAGTCTGTGAAGATTGTTTCAGGCATTTAGTCACTATACACCCTGCTCTGAGGCAGCCCCGCTTAAGGTGATCAATCCTTAGCATGTGTCCAGTGTCCAATTAGTCAATATTGTCCTCTAAGAAGTCCTACTTTGGTGAATGTGAATTGGGTAACAGTCTGTACAAGCTAATGCTATCCATTGGTTTTATACCTCTTGCTATCTAATACTACTTTACTTTGACATGTCTCTGCTTTCCTGCGCACAACTCATAACTCCGCTGCACAACTCCATGAAATCGATTTGACTTGACTAATTGCTTCTCTGTATCCCAAAACACTGCACAATCCCAGAGGGGAGACCTAACCTACCTGGCTGTAAGCCTGGAATTAACTGTTCTTCTTCTGTAGAACGTATACTTGCAGACTATGTGTATTACCGCCATCTATTGGACTGAGGTGCACTTGTCTCTGTTCTGCGCCGATAGTTTTTAATTACACTAAATGTCTTTTCCTGACAACCCCCACTACAACAAATTTAAATGACTTTTTTCAGGAGACCTTTAAACTTAACAAACTTGTTTTAACCCACTACTGTTTGAATTGCCCTTCATTCTAAATCCTGTCTGCCCAGGTGTAACATGCACAGCTGGCTGCAGACTACAGCTATTTAAGCAACTACATGACAGAGCAGCTGGAGGTGCCGGCCAGCTGGAGCCATCCAGGCAGGTGCTCAGCAAGGGTTAACCTGAGCCAGGTGGCTACCGTTACAGGAACTGTGGCTGCTGGGGCTGCTTTTTGATCCACTCAGCAGCACTCACCTATTACTTTCCCCATACAAAGTGGCTTTAACCTACTATTGTTTAGGTTACACCACATTCTAAATTCTATCTGGCCATATGTAACGTGCACAGCTGGCTGCTGACTACAGCTATTCAAGCAACCACTTGTGAGCCATACAGCAGCAACTGGAGGGGACAGCTAGCTGGAGCCATACAAGCAGGAGCTCAGCAAGGGTTAACATGAACCAGCTGACTACCGTTACAGTTACTGGGGCTGCTGGGATTCTTTTTTTGATCCACTCTGCAGCACTCACCTACGGCTTTCCACATGCTGAACACACCTGTCTTATCCAGATCCACCGGCTAGTCTTTGCTGCTTCTTCTGACATTTCTTTAATAATTTTAGGCAGATTTTTTTTTACTACCGACTAGCCTGGTAAAACAGCCCCTCGTACCTCACTTACTTTTGTCCAGAGGGTCTGGCCACTGACCCTGCTTTGCCAGCACTACAGCTTTTACAGTCTGTTAGCCTCTTCTTGCCTATGCACCTGCTGCACAACTGGCCTACTTTTGTCCTTCTAGATCTGCCTTTGTCCATGTTGTCCTTCCTGCTGCACCCCGCCCTTGACTCAGCTTTATCTTCATCCTCCTTCCCTCCTTGTTCCTTGACTCGGCTTTACCTTCATCTTCGCCCACCTAATTTTTTTTTAAACTTTCTAACAGCCTTTCTGTACATGGCACTGTTGTTGTTATCAAGGTCGTATCATCCATTCATCCATGAAGGCTATAACTGGTGGGAAGCACAACCCATATTTCCCCCCACCACCCACCTAGAAGCTCTAATCATCATCTCCATTGTCATCATAAAAGCAAGTGGTGAGATGGTACACCCATAATGCCCACTTCTAGCTTCTGCCAATTCGTTACAAACTCTCCTGTCCCTATACACAACGTAATATCCCTAAAATACTCTTTCATCAAATTAACAATCTCCACTGGCACGCTAACTGTTCACATGCACTCCAAATAAAACTGTGGCACCCAGCCAAAACCATTAGCTAAATCTAAAAAGACTACATGGAGCTCTCTTCCTTCTTGCTTAGCTGCCTGAATGTGGTGCCAAAATATGCTTGTGTGTTTAATACAACCTGCAAAATGTGGGATTCCTGCATTCTGCACCGTGATATCTATTAACCCATTCTTTTCCAAATACTGTAGAAGTGTCTTTGCCACTACACTTACAGAACGTAAAGAAATAAAGAAGATTTTACCGTCCACGTTTAGTACTGACATCATTCCGAACTGACCTATTATAGAAGATTATTTTTCTTTTTGATTCAACACTTTCCCTGCCCTACACCACACCATTGGAATGCTTTGCTTCTGCCAGACAATTCTAAACAACTTGCATAAAAACCTTAGACCACCTGGAGCATTCTTTTACACTCAGTATGGAACCCCATTATACCCTTGGGCTGATGAAGCCATAGCTTTTCTTACCACAGCCTCTACTTCTTTTCACCTTGGTGGCACAACATCCATCTCAGCCTCTATCTCCCCTTTTGTTGGCATGTCAGGCAGAAAACCTATTCCTCTCTTTCTCTCTCCCTGAATCTGAATGAGTCTTTCTTAAATGCTCTTCTACATCCTTTTTCTAAGATTGCCTGCCTTTTCTTGATTAAACAGTCCTTTCCCTAATGTAAAGGGGTCCTTATAAAACGACACACTGACACACTGCTTGTCTTTTCTCTTTCTTCTAAGATTTTCCACTCTCCTAAGCATTGTTAAATGGCACTGCAACTCTTCCTGCAGGACATATTTACCTCCTCTCTCATTAGTTGTAGCCTTTCTCCACTGTTTTCTCAACTGTCTCCTTATTTTTACTAATTCCACAATTTCTTTCTGCCATCTCGACTTACAAGGGTGTCTTATCTCACCTTTCTTTCCACTACTACTGCCATATCTTTCTCTAAACCATAACTGTATATCACTTCTCCTATTCTTTCCAAATTCTAGCAACATTACTAAGTCCCTGTCTACTGACTCCCAAGCCTTTTTCTCTTTTGCCTGTGGCCAATTTACCCCAGCTTTCTGTTTCCAGGCCTTCTCCGTATCTGATAGGCTAGACTGCATTTCTCCATTATCTCCTCTAACACCATCACTCTCTTCCATGACTGGGTTTCTAATATCCTGTGAACTGTGGTTTTCTACATGCCATTGGTCTTCAGTCAGCTTACTCGGCAGACTTCTTAGAAAGTACTGCTCAATGCAGCTCTTCTGTCCACCTTTTCCTACACACCCTTTTTTCTTGATGGATTTTAAGGCCTCTGAATGTTGTATTTCTCTGCCAAACACAATGACAAACGGGAAGCTTCTTTTTCTCTGCCTTTCCCATTTGCGCCCTAAATGCTTGTTCACCATATACAGTGCCCTCCATAATTATTGGCACCCCTGGTTGAGATGTGTTAAAAGCCTTAAAATAAATTGAGTGTTTATTACAGAAGAATACTGTCACACTGAAAATTTTAGGAAAATGTAGCCTTCAACTCAAATGAATTGTAAGAAAATAAAAAAATCCCTGACTAAAAAATAATTATTTTTCATTAAATCACCTGTTCCACAATTATTGGCACCCTTAACAATTCCCAGGAAATAAATATAATTGAAGCATTTCTGTCATTTCTACAGTAGTTTACAAAGTTTACCAGAGTATGTAGGAACATTTAATTAGTAATTCATCACTTCCTGTTTCCCTGGGGTATAAATATGACGTGACACCGAGGCCATTTCTCTTATCCACTCTTAAACATGGGAAAGACAAAGGAACACAGCATACAAGTGAGGCAGATGTGCGTCGACCTTCACAGGTCAGGCAGAGGCTACAAGAAGATTGCCACTCAACTGCAGCTGCCCATATCCACTGTGAGAGGAATAATTAAGAAGTTCAAAACAACTGGAACAGTGGTAAACAAGCCTGGACGAGGACCCAAGTTTATTTTGCCACCACGCACAGTGAGGAGGATGGTAAGAGAAATCAAAAGATCTCCAAAGCTCACTGTTACAGAATTACAACAAATGGTAGCATCCTGGGGTCACAAAGTCTCCAAATCAACCATCAGGCGCTGTCTACACGCCAACAAGCTGTTTGGGAGGCATGCACGGAGAAAACCTTTCCTCACTCACAATCATAAACGCAAACGTCTGGAGTTCGCCAAGCGGTATTGGGGCTTTAACTGGGACCGTGTGCTTTGGTCAGATGAGACCAAGATTGAGCTTTTTGGCAACAAACACTCTAAGTGGGTCTGGCGTGCCACGAAAGATGCGCATGCTGAAAAGCACCTCATACCCACTGTGAAGTATGGGGGTGGGTCAGTGATGCTGTGGGGCTGTTTCGCTTCCAAAGGCCCTGGGAACCTTGTTAGGGTGCATGGCATCATGAATGCTTTGAAATACCAGGACATTTTAAATCAAAATCTGTTGCCCTCTGCCCGAAAGCTGAAGATGGGTCGTCACTGGGTCTTTCAGCAAGACAATGACCCTAAACATATGGCCAAATCTACACAGAAATGGTTCACCAGACACAAAATCAAGCTCCTCCCATGGCCATCTCAGTCCCCAGACCTCAACCCCATTGAGAACCTGTGGGGTGAGCTGAAGAGGAGAGTACAGAGGAGAGGACCCAGGTCTCTGGATGATTTAGAGAGATTCTGCAAAGAGGAATGGCTGAAGATCCCTCTTTCTGTCTTTTCCCATCTTGTGAAACATTATAGGAGAAAATAGGACCAGGGGTGCTAATAATTGTGACACACATTATTTGATGTCAAATAATTATTTCTTTATGTGGGATTGGTAATATGCAAAATTACAGTATTGACTTGCTGGTTGTTTAAGCTAGTGTAAAGTACAAGGATGTTTGCTTGTACTTTTATATGTGGAGCAAACACATTGCATCAATATTTTACTGCTATAACTTCTGTGTGAACTTACATAACTATCGGCCATGGCTCAGTGAAAAGGAAACACTAAATTAAGCCAAACACACAAAACATTTATGAACAGTTTTATTGATTGAAACTCGCAAAAGAAAAAAAACATAATGGGGGGAGGAAAACAAAGAAACATTCGTGAGAAATTTCCTAGCATCTCTGTAAAACACTGCTTAGCTCTCAGCATAGCTTTAAAAGACTTCTGCCATGCCAGGGCATCAAAGCCTAAAGCGGCTGGACTGCGGCAGCTGGCCGTGTGCTCTGGCATGGGCTATCTTTTATGAATGAAGGCTCTCTCTCTCCCTCTCTCTCTCTCTCTCTCTCTCTCTCTCTCTCACTCTTACTCTCACTCTCTCTCTCACTCTTTCTCTCTCTCTCACTCTCTCTCTCTCTGAAGACTGAGCACCAGCACTGCACTGGCTTAAACTGGAACAGGCAGACTCAGGCGAGCAGCT
>CM059270.1:16435196-16450196 GCA_030347295.1 Setipinna tenuifilis
CTCACACATTTCACACACTGAAAAGAAACACTGAACGCAATCCGTACATTTTTTCTTTTTAACACATCACCTAACAGCATCTGTAACATATTCATATAACATTTATATAACGACTTATTAAGTATTGTAACACTTCTGTTAAAGGTGACATTATAAATGGATGTCCTAGTTTTAGTGTCAGTAGTATTGGCTGCCTGCACAGAGTTCTGTTCCCAGTCTGCAGCAGAAGGGTGTGTTGCTCCCAAAGAAGTGTTTTTTGGTCGCTCTTACTTACCGTACAAAGCTGTGGCCCTGGAATGTGCTGTTGGAGCGCAGCTGAAGTGATGGAGTTGAGTGAGGGGGGCACTGCGTGGGTTCTCCACATTTAAAGACAGAGGGGTGGGGGACCCCAAAGATTTCCACAGCCAATCACAGAGCAATGGGAGATTCTGGAAGCTTTGGGGAGGGAAAACGCATGACGAATCCCGTGGGATTTATAGACAGGACGACAGGGAGGAGGATGAGGAGGAGGAAGAGGAGGAGGATAAGGAGGAGAAAGATGTTGAGAAAGAGGAAGAGGGGGCTTAAGGTGGGTTTCCACACAGAGCTCTCAGCATGGGATTTTAAGTCACAAGACACATTTTACTCCAAACAAAGTGATGAAGAAAGCAACAATTAATCTGGTTAATGTACCAAGTTGCATTTCAAAGACCCAGATGACTATGACAGCCACACTTTGTAATCTTAGTACCAAAAGTTAATAAGTTTGCTGTACACTATATACACATGCAGAGGCACTGACAAACATGTTGGGCACTATGAATACATATAATACCCACTCACCCCTGAGTAGTAATGATATTGCTGGTCATTATTTTCAGTGACGTCATTTGTCACTGTGGGGCACTTTACTTCCCCACTGCTCTTCAAACCAAGCAAGTATGTATGCATGTGTGAACGCATGTATGAGCTGTCAATCACAGACACCAGATTCAAATCTTAGAGTGTTTGTGCAAGTGAGGTTGTTCACACCCTTGTTTACCGAATCAGTAGTTAATGCTTAAAATATTCATATTCAGGTACACACTTCTGCTGTGGTCGACATAAACTATTCTCTAAACAGCCGAGACATTTGAGAGTGTGCTATGTGAATGTGTCTAGGAAAAAAGGAAAGAAAACACTGTTTACTTGTGATGGTAATTTTTATACCACAGATGATTCCGGAGACTCAGTCAGCATGGTGTTTGGAGAATCAGGACAAGGTTTTTTTTTTTACATTGGTGCACCAATGGAGAGAAACACAGGTCCACACTTCTGCTGTGGTGGATCTAAACTATTCTGTAAACAGCCGAGACATTGGAGAGTGTGCTATGTGAATGTGTCTAGAAAAAAAAAGGAAAAAAAAAAAAAAAAGACACCGTTTACTTGCTTACCCCTTATTTGAGAAAAACTATCTTAATTTTGCTAAGTGGGGTCCAAAGATCAGACTCGTTGCCAGGTTCTCAGAAGCAGACAACAGTGGCGGTAATAAAGGCGCCCGGATTGGCTTGGAGTGGCGGCGCTGCTCTGTGCCGAGTGCTCCCCCCAATAAATGCGAAATCTAACAGCGAGCAGCTGGGCCTCCGGAATCCCAATGAGCTGACCTTTTGTGCGAGTGACAAGGCCGTACAATCTCTGTCACTCACTGGGGCATGTTCACACCAGAGGGGGCGCTCCCGCGCAGTGCGGCGGAAGGACCTGGCAACCCTGCCAACCACTCCCTGACAGGGCCCGTTGCCGTGGCGACCAGCAAACCCTAGGCATTGGCCAGGGCCCTTTTGTGGACCGTGTCAAGACATTAGTTAAGATGAACAAGTCGCGGCTTTCTGTTTGCAGAAGCATGGAGAGGCCTGTTTATGAGCGATCTGCCGGACACGCGGGGAAATGAGCACGTCTGCCCAGATGGAGATGGACGCAGGCAGGGTGGACAGAGGGACAGTTGTGGCCATGGATGAGTGGCGCTGCCCGGGGGGGCCCTGAGCTTACAGACAGAGGAGCAGGGGGGGGGGGGTCTTCATTAGGGCTGTGTTGGGCGCTGCTGCCGCTCTGGGTGTAATTGGAGGCTTTGGCCAGCGACATCCCCCCTCCCCACGGGTGGCCTTTTAGAGGGGGCCAGAGAGGTGGGCATGGACAATAGTGTAAACACAGACACACATGAGAACTCACACTTTCTCTCTCTCTCTTACGCACAAACATATCCTTTCTCTTTTTTCTAACTGTCTTTTGCTCTGACTCCACAAGACCCCCACTCATGCTTTCCCTCTCTTATGCACACACTCATGCTTTTTCTCTCGGTCTCTCTCCCTCACAGACACAGACACACACACACACACACACACACACACACACACACACACACACACCATTACTCTTTTTCTAGCTCTCTTGCAGACACACTCCACATGAGACTCCCACTCATGCTTTCTCTCTCTTTCTTACACTCACACACACACACACAGACACACTCATGCTTTTTCTCATACTCTCACACACAAACACACCATTGCTCTTTTTCCAGTTCTCTTTTGCACACAGATACACTACACAGACAAGACCCCCACTCACGCTTTCTTTCTTTCTCTCTTACGCACACACTCATGCTTTTTCTCACTGTCACACAGAAACACATACACACAAACACACCATTGCTCTTTTTCTAGCTCTCTTTTGCACACAGACACACTTCACATGTATTTATGGACATGACACACACAGAACCATCTGGGTATTTCTGTGTAACTGTGCGGACTTACACATGTACTTACTCAATGCACAGAAATGTGCGCGCACACACACACATACGCATGAACACACAAAATTGTGGATGGAGACGCACAGAATTATAACCATGGTGATATGTCAGGATAAATCAGATTTCCAAACCTAATGCCAGAAACTGCAAAACTCTTTCACCCATGCACACGCAAACACGCACACGCACGCACACACACACACACACACACAGAATGAAAAAAAGACACAGATTTATTTAATGTCTAATTACATTTGCTTTTACTTAAATATCATCCCTAACAACCTCTGGTCTGACATGTGTCAGTACAGTGCCAGACAACACAGTAGCATCTGAGAATACTGCTTCCCAACAGCTCTTCTTAGGTTTCCAGTTCAATTACATCTAAAAAAAAAAGGACTAAACAAAGGAAAAAATAATAATAAAAGATCAGAATAAAAAAAGGTGACCAATCTTCTGTGGCCATGTCATCGTGTGTGCACAGGCCTCGAGTTGCCATGGCAACACTGACCCAAACAGCAGACGAGAGAGCGTCCTTTAAAAGTGTCCCGTACAGGGTGGGGTGGGGTGGGGGTGCATTCAACACATGCAGTCACTTTTAAAAAGTGGCAATCTAGGAGCAAGACCTTTAAAAAATAATAATTAAAAAATAAAATAAAATAAAAAATAAAATCCTGAACATTCACTGATGGACAGATGTGGAGCCTGGTATGGACGTGCAATGCTACCTACAGTTTGCCAAAATAATAGTCCAGGCTGCCAGACTGCGTTTTGGGTCTGCAGAGCATATAAAATTCCACTTGAAAAGACAGACCGCTATTCCATTAAAACAATGCATTCATTGCAAAAAAAACATTCCAGCTTTCCCTTATATAAAAGAAACAAATTCTCACCAATACCTTTAACGGAGCATGTTTTAAATTGCATTCACAAGTTTAAAATCCATTTACAAGTTGTTTGAAAATATTGCTAAAAATAAAAGGGGGGGAGGTGAACCACAGAACATAACGAGGCTAAGCACATAGAGAGCTAGCGGAGTTTTAAGTAGTAGCAGTGGAGGAAACGCTAGTTTATTGGATGGTGGTGTCTGAGGCACTGATTCCATTCCCAATGCTACAAGCAGCCTCAGAGGACTAGACAGCGCCAATCAAATGACTCTCCACCTCCACCTTCTGGAAGGTTCTTTGCCCTTTCTACTCCATTATTTGGATCTGATGTTGTCAAGGTGCACTGGAGTAGTTAAGAGGGAAAAGGAGACGCTAGTAGGTTCGCTAACAATGTTTTTTTTTTCTTTTATAATGAATTTTGTTGTTGTTTTTCTACAAAAGTGACTCAACTAGGCAGTAAGAAAGCTAACACGTGCACTTTACAGCAGTGGTGATTTTTTACAGCAGTTGACTGAGACGAGACTGTACAGCCATTGCTTTACTGTATGTGGCATTCATGATCATCATAACCCAAGACATCTTGCAAACATCCACGGAAGAGGGGCCAACTGGTCAAGTAGTTAATGTTGTGTGTGTGTGTGTGTGTGTGTGTGTGTGTGTGTGCGCACTGTTGCTCAGAAGCAGTGGCATTTTTTAGTGCTTCAAAACAACAGACTTGTCAACAGACTCCATCAACATATACAGATTCATAACAAAAAAAAAAAAAAAAAAAAAAACGAAAACAAGGACAAAACGATCATTTCTTTTTTCATTGCTTCAAGGAATTGGAGGATATCTTCTTAAAAAGACTAATAATAATAGTAGTACTTATTACAATAATAGGATTGTGTGCTTTCTTTTTGTCCAGATGTACAGTTCAGACCAGTTCAGCTCTGTGGAGTAGATTGCATTTCTTTTGTTTGTCAGTCTCATGTTCTGTCTGGTTCTGGTTCTTATAGCTTAAGCATGAAGAACATCCCATTGTCCTGTGGGCCTAACGGGCTCGGGGTCTGGTTCTGGATCTGGGTTTGGTTAGGGGTTTGGGTTTGGGCCGGGTCGTCGTGGTGGTGGCTCTGGTGGTGGTGTTGTCGGGGAGACGGGGGTCCCGGCGGGAGCTGGCTGAGGAGGAGGTCCGCGCTGGAGCAGGGGCTACGAGCCACGGAGCAGGCGCCCTCGGGGTTGCCCCTCTCCTCCAGGAGGCCCCCTGCCCCCGACCCCCCAGCCGGCCGCCCCATTCCCAGCATGCCCTGCTGCAGCCGCTGGCGCTCCTGGGCCTGCTTGGCGCGGTTGGCGATGTAGCGCACACGGCTCTGGCTGCGCGAGGACATGCGACGCAACGGCGGGGTCTGCTCCCACTCCTCCGGCGACGCCGACACCTCGGCAGGGTCTGTGCGTGGGGAGGGCCGCTGGTGGGTGCCGGCGGAGGAGGACGGGTGCGGGGAGGAGAAGTCGCTGGAGGTGAGCGGCTCCACGTCGGTCAGGCGCTTGAGCTGCTCGGCGAGGTCGTTGCGGGGCTTGTGGGAGGAGGCGGCAGCTGCACCTCCCAGGCGGCGTTGGTGGTCGCGGGGGGGCGGGCGGCACAGGAAGCTGCGGCTGATGCTGCGGTACTTGCTCTCGAAGTGGCACGCGATGTCGTCCGACGTCAGGTCGCCTAGGCTCTTGGACTTGGCGCTGGCCGACTCCAGCTGCGGGGGGGTGGTGGTGGTGGGGGTGGGCTTATGGGGCGGGGGGCTGCGGGCGGTCGCCGCGGCAACGCTGGCCTGCTTCAGACCCTCCATGTAGAGGCGGCTCCAGGTGTGGCGGCGCTGCATGAGGGGCGGGTCGGAAGGGCGGGGCTCCTTCAACAGGGGGCGGGGCCTCAGCTCATCATCTAGCTCCTCCTCTTCCTGCCGCAGGTTGGGGTTGGACTTGGACTTGGAGACGGGGCGCGGGGTGTCCTGGTGGTAGGCAGTGGTGAGGGGCGTGGCGTAGGAGGGCCGGTGGAGAGGGGAGGAGCCGGTGGTGGTGGTGGGGGGTGGTGCGGGACAGGGGCGAGGGGAGCGCGAGGCCAGGTTGGGCAGGGAGAGGTCGATCACAGTGTCGTTGGAGGAGATGGAGGACGAGGAGGAGACGCTGTCGCGGTGGCTGCTGCTGCTATCCAGCGTGCTCCACAGCCGGTCGCACAGCGTGGCGTCCATGACCACCTCGGGAGTGGGCGTGGCTGGAGATGATGTGCTGCTGCCGGCCACGCCTCCCCCCCCGCGCACCTGCCCCTCGCTGCGTGTGCGTCTGACGGGGGTGTGTGTCGGCGTGTGTGTCCGGACCCCTGGGGCCTGGGGTGCCCCCTGGTGGTCGAAGAGGGCGCGGAGGGCGTGTACCCGCTGTGTGGGGGAGGGGCTCTCAGCGTCCCCTCCCCCGTCTCTCCTCGCCACAGCCTTCCCATGATCCTCCACTGGCACCTGCATGCTGACGGCCGGGGGTGGGTGTGGGTGTGGGTGTGGGGGGGTGACGTGGGTGCCTGGTGTCTCTATCGCCCCCTGGCTGTCCAGTGGGGCCTCAGGACAAGGAGGAGAGGAAGCGGGAAACGCTGCTGCCCTCTGGAGGGGAGAGTGGGTTCTCTCCTGGTCCGGGTCGGGGTGCCGGTCCGGGTTCTGGTCGGTGTGGGCGGATGGAGAGACGGGTGAGGACGAGGGATGCGACGGGGAGACGGGGGAGGTGCAGGAGGAGGTGGTGGTGGAGGAGGAGGGGAGAGGGCAGTCACTGAGCTCCTCAGAGATGGAGTCCAGGGCTGGATGAAGAGAGAGGAATCGCTGGATAGAGTTCAGTCCTGAATAAGAGAGAGCGAGAGGGGGGTGGAAAGAGGAATGAAGCAAGGGGTAAAGGACAGAGAGAAGAGGGGAGGGAAAGAAAGAGGGAGTTTGGATAAAAGAGGGAGGGAGAGGGATGAGAAAGGAGGTGAGGACAAAGATAAAAAAAACATTAGCTTGTAGCATTAGCATTAGCATAAGCCAATATTAGCATTTGTCTGCACAACACACAGCACAGCACAACAACAACCACAACTAAACGTTACAAAGGTGGTAGTAACCAAAGCAAGCCATTAGTCTAACAGAATAATGTCAATATTAACAGATCACAATACAAATAAAACACAAGCATTGGATGCTTAACCAACATGCCCCTGGGGGTAATTCCCAGGGCAGCAATCACACTTCAAACACGGGGGGGGGGGGGGGGGAGAACACAGGGGTGCAAATGACCAAGTGAGGCAATACATAAGGTGGGATGCATCCCCATCAGGGCTAGAAATTAACTGTACAAAATGTGAACCTACACCAGCCAGTCACAAATCAATGGTAAAATTCACCAGCCACTCAACAGTCAATCATCATTCTGTGTCTGAAATCTACCAGTGACTTTAATATTTTACCAGCATCTGGCTGGTGGCTGGTGCCAATTTCCATCCCTGATCCCCATACATCAGAAAGAGTCATGTGTTTGCACCCTCATAAACAACTGCAGTTCTTCTTCAACCTCCTGCTGACATGCACTGAGATTACATCTTACCTCACAGATGTATGTCACACTATAAACGCACTAATGAGTGCAAACTATAACATATACAGGATAAACAAAAAAAAAATACTATACCACGTTTTTAAGGTATGATTATATCTCTTTAATGCGTAAGGCTACCACAATTTTAAACCACGCATACTAAAGCTCATTTAGTTTTCTTTCCAGTGATATAATGGTTTATGACCATACAAGCAGTGGTATGACCATAATGGCCATTTGGGAAAATTACCCATGAAAAAATAATTTGCCAATTGACTGGGCCCTTGGGGTGGGGTAAAAGGGGCACAATAGCAGAGCAAAGCTAAAGACAACAGAGCATGGAGGTCCAGTCACGGTCATGCCTGGCCATAGGCCTTAATGGTACGGTCAGATCCAGCCAACAGTGCTGAAGGGCAGGTAGTCCCAGTAGATGTACTTTTCTGTAAGACTAGAAGACTATCTGTATAAGACCTGGACTGGATCTGGGTCAGATCTGGACTGGACTGGACTGGATCTGCACTAGGCCAAGGTGAGATTCAATCCACATTCTCCCCAAATCTGACCTGCGTATAAGGGCACTGGTGACCATTAGGGAATAGGTGCTGCGAATCCTGTGATAACAGCCAAGGTCAAGGTAACACACACACATGCACACAGTAGGTCTTATAGACTTATAGAGGCCAAGGTCAACACACACACACACACACACACACACACACACACACACACACACTAGTTATTAAGGAGGCCAAGGTCAATGTAACACACACACACACACACACACACAGTCGTTCTTGCAGAGGCTAACACACACAGGCTCACACACACACACTTGGCTCCTGTTGGCTCCACTTTCAATGATGTTATGCTGACCAGCTGTGATGAGAAATCACAGACACACAGCCATGCAGATCAGCACAGACTAGCTCAATAGAAGAATGCAGAATAGCACAGCTTTAAAGAGCATGGAACACAGCCTAATACAGTGTGGTAGAGGTAAATAAGCAGCAAGGTGTAAGGCAATGCAGCAAGGTCGAGTCGAGAACCGCAAGGAGCAACGCAGAACAGCAGTGTTAGAACATCATGAGGCAATGAACATCAGCGTAGAATAGCACAGCAGCAATAGAACACAACAGGTCAAGAGTGGCATGCAGACACACACATACATGCACACACATGCACACACACACACACACACACACACACACACATGCACATACACACACACACTTTACCTGATGCTGTCCATCCAATCAGTTTTGCACTAGAGGGCAGAGAGCGTGCAAAAAGGACAGAACAGAAGGATTTTTTAGCACACCAGGAAAGCACCTCACACAAACACACTTAAACACACACACACACACACCAAGGAGATGGGAGAGCAGTAAAGCACACACACTCTAACACACACACACAGACACACACACACACACACGACCAGCAGAGAGAGGAACCATCGCTGGAGCTAAAAGCATGGAACTACATGTGGAGACTGAGATTAGGGAGTCATCTCAGACTGAGTGATGTTAGGAGTCGGACCACTACACGGCTAATGAGGAAAGGACAGTGTAGGGCATGCATGCTAGCAGCCAAATGCATGGCTAGCTTTAGGTCTGTGGGAGCAGGCCCAAGGTGTGTGTGTGTGTGTGTGTGTGTGTGTGTGTGTGTATGTATGTGTGAGGGAGAGAACGCATGTGTAGGGGATGGAGGAACTGGAGAGCCTGCATATCACCTACTTTGAACCCCCAAAAAGGCCATCTTAGATGATGTTAATGGCAAAAAAGACCCTTTACACAAATACACTCTTGCTGGAAGGTACCTCGTGATTTTTCCCCCAGCTAGACTGAGGAGGGTTGATGGGAGACAGACTGCATCTGTCCTCTGGTGAATTTACTCGTGATTCACCCACGATGCAGGACTATCATGTTACACACACACACATTCACTATGCAGGGCCATCCTGTTACACAACTACACACACTCGTCTTGTGATCCACTCCCACTGAATTTTACACTCACACACTCGCATTGGACTAGTGGCCCTGGTGGGAGCATATCCAGATGGTTTGTGTTGCTCTATGTGCGTGGGGTGTCTGTCTGTGTCTGTGTGTGTGTGTGTGTGTGTGTATGTGTGTGTGTGTGTGTGTCTGTGTGTGTGCATAATGGTCCATGTCCAAGTTCTCTCTTGGGTTAGGTCTTATGACCTGATAATTTATGATAAATTCTGAGAATGTGTGGGAACGTTCTTACAACACTTTGTAGCATTGATGGTCCACATCCTCACTCAACTGCAAGTTTTTAATCAGAACTCAAGGATGGACTTACATGCTCGTCAACACAATAAAATGCATCAGTGTGGAAGACTAATTAATCATATTAATTGTCACCCTTTCTGCTTAATGAGAATGTGGGATAATAATGCTCTAAGGGATCACAGTGTGTAGAATATCAAACAGAAGAGAGGAATAAAAAAATAGAATACAAAGTAGCGGGCGTCTTCCCAAATTAGGAAGAAAAAGAGGTGAGGTTGCACAGCTTCCTCCGAGAGGTGAGCGCTATCTCAGATCAGGTGAGGATCTGGCTGGGATGTGGTTAGGATGAGGCTGGGACTTCGTGGCATGTGGGCTACACTGAAGAACTCCAGATTTCCAGATTTAGCTTTTGTCTTAAATAAATAAATCCCCCCCCCCTCTTCACAGCTAGTAAACTTCAGCACAGTCAGGACTCAGGGGAATAACAGCCACAGTGACAGAAAACATTTGCTCAGAGATAAGGGGTAAAGTGCATCTTTGTAACATTATGCACAGAGCAGCACAGCACTGTGCTATTATATCTGTAGCATTCTTGTCTAATTCTTGTCTAATTAGAGTTATCAATTGTAGGGTAGGGTTGGCAGGCAACAGCTCAATTATCAAGTCCAGTGGGGTTTCTACTCACAAACTGACTTACATGGAAGGATAGGCTAGTTACTGGGTTTGCTAGCTAGAGCTAACAGCTAACCAGGCTGACGTGGAGGGACACCATAACAGATATGGGAAAAGCATGAATTACGTTTTGGTCTGGAGACAGGAGAGATGTGCTACTTTATTCCACTGACAAACACGACGTTTGGGGAGGGGTAACTACTGTGCTAGCGGCTAGTCAGCTAGCTAAGTCTAGCTAGCTACATCTAGCTAGCTACGTGTGGCTAGCTAGCTAGCTAGCTTGTTACCGGCGAAGAACAATGGGGATTTGCTGCGGATCTCGTCCATCTTCTGTGCGAAGAGCGCATTCATCTCTCGCTGGAGGGTCCCGGCCGCACGACGACGGTTGTCGGGGAGACAGAAGGGCATGTCGGGTGGCAGCTCCAGACTGCTCAGGCTGCCGCAGCTGCTGGAGTCGGTGTCGGACAGGCCGTTGCTTACGGCGAAGGGGCATGGGAAGTCGAAGTTGCTCCCGTAGTTTGGTGGGGGTGGGAGGTGGCTGCGCAGACTACTGCGATTGGTGGGCGGTGGGGGGGCAGGGACTTTGGGGGGCGTTGGGGACACGAATCGTCGACGGGGTACACTGCAGGATCGAGGGCCCCAGCTGTAGGGGTCAACCTCTGGACGAGCAGGGGACGCGGCCAGCGTATGCAGGGCCCGATCGCGAGCCCTGGGCAGCCGGACAGGGACAGGGGCAGGGACAGGCCTCGGCAGAGCCTGGGCCTCAATTTTGAGCTTGACTGGGCTAAGCGGCTCAGGCTGGGCAAGAGCTTGTGGGATAGGCCCTGGCTGTGGCTGCACCTGGCGGGAGGCTGTCGGGGAGCGGCACGCTCGCTCCTGCCGGAGACTAAACGCCCGCTCTGTGGGCGAGGGGCTACCCATCTCTTCCCGCGCCCGCCGCTCCGCCTCCGGGCTCTCCTTGGAGCCAATCACGCACTTTATGCAGTTGGAGGCCACGCCCACTCGGCCGGCGCCGTTGACGGCGACGCGCGCGAACACCCCGGGCCGTTCGTCCAGCAGCGGGCCCGCCGGCAGACGCATCCTCTGGGCCCTCTTGAGCGGCTCGCTCCAGGCCCCGCGGTGCCGACCCGCCCGCGCTCGAGCCCGCGCCTCCGCCAGCACCTGCAGGGGGCTCTTACCTTTGCCGTCGTCCGCGTGCAGCTGGCCGTTAGTGCCCCCCCAGGGGTGCGAGGCTGCTGCTGCTGCTGCTGCTGGGCCGCCGTCCACCCCCGGTCCAGCTCCAGCTCCCGACACTGGGCTCCCCTCGGCTGCAGTGGCCCCGGCTGCCGCTTGCTGGGTCTGGGTCTGCTGGGCGTCGGGCTCTCCCCTGGGGCTGGTGGAGGTGTGTGTGGAGGAGATGTCGGGGAAGGCTGGTGTGGGCGTGGGTGTCTGTGTGTGTGCGGGGCCCGACTTGGAGGGCCCCGGGGCCTTGGAGGGGGCGCTGGCGGTGCGGCGCAGCAGGTGCGCCCCGAAGGCCGACTTACGGCTGAGCAGTGCAGCAGCATGGCTGTCCAGAGAAGCCTGCTTTGGGTTTCTGTGAAACAGGCCTTTTATGCCGCTTGTAGCCCGCACCTGTGCACACACACACACATACACACACACACACACACACAAAGACAAACACACATGGACAAAGACACACACACACACACACACACACACACACACACACACACACACACACACACACACACATGGACGGACAAACACACCCCCACACACACATACACACACAGTCAAACAAAAGTTGAAACACATAAGGAACAGCTGCTTTAATCTCATTCTAAGTCATCAAAGTCATTAAGTGATTAATGCAATCTTTGAACTGAATGTCAACTTCACAGTTGGTGCCACCAATACAACCTACAGTGAACATTAAAAAAACACTGAAAAGAAAAACGGAACATGAAACTTTCTTCTTTTAAATTACAAAAAAATGTTATACAAAGTAAAAAAAGAGATTGGGGCTAAAAGATATTAAATCATTGGCTAGTACACGGACATGTTAATCTGTAAACCTGTTAATCTGAAAAAAAATTCAAAAACAAGTTTTCACAAAAACAGATAAACTGATCCGAACAGTACAGGGTGAGCATTTACTTACATGTACATGTCTTAAATGTGGGAACAGATTAGAGTCCTGGGTGTGTGTCTCATGCAATGTGCTGTTAGTCATGCCAACATACCAGCTCCACTATGATGCAGCTAATGAAGCAGTCATCATGAGAAACTTCATCATGCTAGTTTGAGTCTGCAGTTTTGCTATTAATCTCAGCACTGCATTAATGTAACACACAGTGAAACGTGTGTGTGTGTGTGTGTGTCTGTGTTTGTGTGTGCGTATGTACCACAATATGAGCACAAAACAGACACTGGTGCTGAGGAGTGGTAACATGGATGATGCAGAATGGACAAACTGTGTGTGTGTATTTTTGTGTGTGTGTGTGTGTGTGTGTGTGTGTGTGTGTGTGTGTGTGTGTGTGTGTGTGTGTGTGTGTGTGTGTCACTTTGGATGAAAGTGTTTGCCAAACAGTGAACTCTAGCAGTGTGTGTTTGTGTGTGTGTGTGTGTGTGTGTGTGTGTTTCATCAGTGCTCAACTGAGTGTCACATGGCCACAGATGCAGGTTTCAGATGACCTTTGTGAGACATTAAGATGCTGAGTGACCACGTTAAAAGATGGCATGACCACAATGAAGGGGAGACACATGCAATGACCGGTGATGTCTCACTGTACACCGCGAGTGTGTGTACAGCTCCCAATGTCACCACGCCTGCCTGCGCTCAGCAAGAGCAGTCCAAACACACACACAGACACACACAACAACAACAACACTCTCTCGGAGAGAACTGTACTGTATGCTGGGTTCACATCAGATCCAGACCAGTTAGGAACCAGATATCAACCTAACAGGAACCAGATTTGAGACCATTAGAAACTACTAGATTTGAACAAAGCACGAACTTGGACGGATGTGGGCGAATTAGCAACCAGATTTGGACTGAACAGGAACCAGGCTTCAGCTAACCAGATTTAGGTCAAATTGGAGCCAGAGGTGCATTAACATTTGCACACATATGGCAAAGTTTGTGAACATTTACAAATATTTTGGGTGTTCGATTTAAGTCTTGATAAATGTTTTGCGAATAAGTGACTGAGATAAATGTTTTGCGAATAACCGACTGACATCATTTTCAACTGGCCTATGGCTTACGCCTTTATGAAACAATGTGGATCATTTACACAAAATTGAACAAATTCATCAGTATATCAAGAAATGCAGGCGCCTCTGCCCCTGCCTGTGTTTGCAATTGAACACCTCGGATTTGGACAAATTAGGAACTAGACTCTTAGACATCTTAGGTAGCTTAGAGAGGACTCAGTTCACTTTCAGTCGAACAACTCTGCGTCAACCAATGGGAACCATTCCTGATCTTCTGATCCCCAATGGGGTGTGCCGGCTTATATAAAACTATCCTGGAATGGATCCTATTATTTTTAAAAAACTAAATTATTTTCATGTAGATTTTTCTATCTTTTAAAGATATTATGTGTGTGTATATGTTAGAATGCCATGTGCTTCTTCCTCATCTTAGTCTCACTCACTCACTCACTCACTCACACACACACACACACACACACACACACACACACACACACACACACACACACACACACGCACGCACACACACACACACACACACACGCACACACACACACACACACACACACACACACACACACACAGCATGACTAACATATGTACGTAAAAATCAGAACAGGTCAGAACAAGACAGCGATATCTCCAGCTCTTAAGACAGCAGACAGGTCATGGAGTACACACACGAGCACCATGGATCATTTCCTCTCTAGCATCTGATCTCCAAACATCCTGTCATTACTGCCAACTGCCCACCATCCTGTACCTTACTTCCTTGTCTCAGCCAATCTGCTATGCTGCATCCTCCTGCATGCTGCAACCCCCCACCCCCAACCCCCACCCCCCCTCGAGCAAATCCTACCCAGTCTACCCAGCTGCATCCACTGCTCCCTCGCTTACTTGGTAAGAAACCCAACACCAAAGCTGTGTATAGCACCAGCTTCCTGTGTGTGTCTGTGTGCGTGTATGTGTCTGTGTGTGTGAGCAGCTTTCAAGCGCCACAGTGAGCCACTGCTACGGAGACGACCTTAAAACAGAGGTCACGGCTCAGATAGCGCTGCCGCGGCAACCAGCACGGAACACGGAACACAGGGCTCAGCATAAGCAGCCTGCTGGGAGACTGGACATCCAGCGCAAGCCTCACTTTCTCTCTGTCTCTTTCTGTCTCTCTTTCCCTTTATTCTTTCGCTCCTACTTTGTATTTTATGCGTGTGTCTATTTTACACTTTCTTTGGCCTTCATTTTGAAGTTTTCTCTTGAGACTAAACTGACTGCATCGCTGCCTCATCAGTGTAAAAAAGTTCAAAGTCAAGCGCTCATTTCCACAGGGAGCCAATCCTGGATCCACACCAGAAGAATGTCCTCTTCACAAAGACACACTCTCTTCCTCTGTTTGCTACTGTTGCCTTACTTTCATTTCCTCTCCTCACTCTCCATCCCTTCCTTCAACTCGCTCTCCCTCTCCCCATCTCTCTCTCTCTCCATCTCCCTCTCTCTCCTTCTCTCCATCTCCCTCTCTCTCTCTGGCGCTCTCTCCTTCCTGTCTCTCTCTCCATCACCCTCCCTTCCTCTCTCTCTGGCGCTCTCTCCTTCCTCTCTCATCCTTTTCTCTCTCTCCCTCCCTCTCTCTCTCTCTTTCTCTCTC
>CM059270.1:16460196-16462696 GCA_030347295.1 Setipinna tenuifilis
GCCCATATTTGAAGGCAGTATGGGTGTATCCTTCACGCTGCCTTTAATGTCTAAAATTCTATCGCATGATTATGTCAGCTGTTGGTATCTTAGCAACAGCATTCTGTGTATCTGGCTGGGTGGTCCCAATCAAAGTTGGTACCTTGATGCCTGCTAAGATAGGTGACTTAGTGGACAGCAAAGACAGCAAGCCATCAGGTAGCCCCCTTCCTATTTGAGTTAAGAGAGACATGTGTGTGTGTGTGTCTGTGTGTGTGTCTGTGTGTGTGTCTGTGTGTGTGTCTGTGTGTGTGTCTGTGTGTGTGTCTGTGTGTGTGTGTCTGTGTGAGTCTGTCTCAACATGGTACTGTAAAAATCTGGCCGTTGAAATATTCATCCCCCCATCCCATACACATCCATTTGCTACTGAGCAGAATAGGAGAGGCAGAGAGTAAATAACAGAGAAAAACAGGAAGAGAAAGAGAGGAGAGAGAGGAGGGGCAAATGGGGAGGAGAGTAGCGGAGAGCAGAGATTGGGGGGCAGAGAAGAGGAGAGAGAGAAGAGAGAGTGGGCAGAGAGGAGGAGAGGAGAGAAAGAAAAGAGACGGGGGAAGAGATGAGTAGAGGAGAGAAACAGAAGGGAGAAAAGGGGGGCAGAGAGGAGGGAAGGGGGTAGGAGGGGAGATGAGAGAGGAGGAGAGGAGAGGAGAGGAGAGAGGAGAGGAGAGTAGAGAAATAGAAGAGGGAAAGGGGGACAGAGGAGAGGAGGGAAAGAGAGGGGAGAGAGACAGAGAGGGGCAGAGAGGAGGAGATTAGAAGACAGGAGAGGAGAGGCTGGGAAGAGGACCTGATGGGGATGAGGCATTAGACTTGAGTACCAAATCCATCAAGCTGGAGATAACCAAGAGAATGAGAGCAACAGCAAAGAGAGAGAGGAGAAAGAAAGAAGGAGAGAGAGAGAAAGAGAGAGAGAGAGAGAGAGAGAGAGAGAGAGAGAAGAGAGAGAGAGAGAGAGAAAGAGAGAGAGGAGGAGGAGGAGGAGGAGGAGGAGAGTGAGGAAGTGGCTGAAGACAAAGAACAATCAGAGAAAGAGATCAAGATGGTCAGATGGAAGAAAGTGAGAGAGGACAGAATTAAAGCACTAGACAGAGAGGGAGACCAAGAGATTGAGAAAGATGGGGAAAGGGAGAGACGGAAATAGAGAAGGAGGGAAGGTAAACGAGAGAGAGGGAAAGGAGGGGAAGGGATAGAGAGAAGAGAGAGGTTATAAAAAGTAGGCAGAGAAATGAGTAGGAGGCAAAACCCTTGAGAGTCAGACAGACTATAATGGGATTCACTAATAAAGCAGACACACACACACACACACACACACACACACACACACACACACACACACCTACACACGTGCAAACAAACACACACACACATTCATACGCATGCACAGACACACACACGCAAACAAACACACACACGCTCACACAAACAATCAAAAACAAAATTCACAAACTACCAGGAAGTCAAAGTGAGAAAGTTCGGTTAAGTTAAAAGATGAAATGCAATAAATAAATAGATAAATAAATAGATAAATAAATAAATAGCAGTGTGGATGTGGGGGACTTTAATGCCGGAGTTCCCTAGCACGCTTCCTACTCATTATCTCCGCCAGCACTTTAAAAATGTGACATTATGTAAAGAGAGTCACACTGTGAACAATAAACAAACAGTTTGTGGAGAGAATCTTGACCATATAATGGCTGTTTGGAGGCAAAAGCTGTTTGGGAATAAGTACCACTTTTTACATGCTGTGGAGAGTTTAATTAGCTGTTTGGTCCAAGAGACACAGCTCCCTCGTTTGGCAGAGAATGCTGCATCCACACATCTGTACAAAGCAATTTTACAACTCAGAGCACTAAAATAAATGTGTTTATCCCCCTAAACAATGGAATTGTCTTTTCTGATTGGCTCATGCGGTGGGAATTGACTTGAAGTCAATCTCAAAAACTTGAATTACCGTTGCATATCGACGCGCTCATGAATGAGTAACCATGACAACTCTCGTAGCCAAACTAACAGTTAAATGCTCTACTTTTTCTTAACGGATGCTATAAAGCAGCAAATCAGCCATTTATTTTGGTAGTTTATGCGTAGTAAATTAGATTATAAATACAAATGGGAGATAAAGGAGCATCGGCCTTCGAGGTGACCAGTTCTGTGGAAATAATGACCTGGCGGAAGAAAACTTTGCCTCCACCAGGCCATTATTTCCACAGAACTGGTCACCTTGTTGGTCATTATGCCTCACGTTTTGTGTGTCTCTCTCTCATTCTCACCATGTAAGTGTGTGTATGGGTGTGTGTGTGTCTGCATGCCATGTGCTTGTTTGCGTGTGCGTGTGTGTAAGCTTGTTTGTATGTGCATGTGTATGAATGTGCTTGTTCGTGTGTGTGTGTGTGTGTGTGTGTGTGTGTGTGGTCTTGAGTTAACATCAACCCCAGCACCTGTTCCTTAAACTGGAACAGTT
>CM059270.1:16487696-16500196 GCA_030347295.1 Setipinna tenuifilis
TCGGGAACCAAAAATCTGGTTTCTCATGGGCACCAAGTGAAACTAAGTGAACCGTGACGACATGTTTGTTTTGGTGGAAAAGCAAGGCCCTCTTGTCAATGACACGTCATGGGCTTGTATAATGGTATGAACGTAGACGTAGACAGGCAAGCACTTTGATTCTTGGTGTAACTGGTACAGAAACTGGCTCTGACCGACATCAGGCTGCCAGGTCTGAAAAAGGCTTCCGTCCCCTCTCTCACTCATTAATCTCTTCCTCTTTCACCCTCTTTCACTCTTCCACCAACTCTCTCTTTCTCTGTCTCTCACTCTTACCATCTTTCTCCAACTTTTTCCCCCATTTCTTTCTCTCCTTCTCACTATTCTCTATGGCACCTTTTCTCACCCTCTCTCTCTCTTTCCCTCTTGCTGCTTCCTTGTTCTCTCAACTGTGCTTGCTCTCTCCCTTTCATCTCTTCAACCACTTCAGAATGTATGAATCTCTTCTCATCACTCACAATCACACACACACACACACACACACACACGCGCACACACACGCACACACACGCACACACACGCACACACACGCACACACACACCTCTTAGACTGTGCATATCTGTCCTCTTCTTCGTCTTCCCTCATCTTTTATAAACCCATCTCTTTCTCTTGACGTCAATCTCTACTCCTTCTGCTCTTAAGTATTCTCTCTTTCATTCGCTCGTGTTCTCTCTCTCTATCTTTCTCCCTCTCGCTTTCTTCTCATCAACCACCCTTGTGTCCGAATCACTATCTCTCATCACATCTCTCCACCCTTAAACTCTTTCTTACTTTATTTCTCTCACTCCTCTTCTCTTCCTCTCTCTTTCTCTTTTCCTTTTCTAACAGTACTCTTTGTCTCTTCTCCAATCTCCAATCCACCCATCTCTTTCTCCATCTCCAGTCCTCTTTCTCTCATATACACCCCTCCTTTCAGTTTTCTCTCTCTCTCTTCCTCTCACTCAAAACCCAAATCCATCCTTTCTCTGCCCACCTCTCATCTTCCACTTCGCTATTACCTTTTAAAGAAAGGGAATGAAAGAAATTAAAGACATCTGTGCTTTTCTTGAGAAGCTTACAGGATCTGCACCCCCGCCCTCCCTCTCTCTTTCTCTCAATTAATTTCAGAACAATTCAAGGTGGCTTATTTCGAATGACTGTGCATATGAAGTCTTGCCAAAGCACACAGTGACAATTTGACAACAGCTATTACAACACTAATTATTTCCTCTGTCAATCTCTTCCTCTCCCTCTATCTCTGTCTCTGTCTTTCTTCTCCATCTTACTCTTTCTCTCCCTCCCTCTCTCTCTCTCTTCCTCTCCATATCCCTTTCTCCCTCTCACTGTAGAAAAGGATGGTATTCAGCAGCAGTTTTTAGTCTGGAGGTTTTGACACCTTATATAAATGAGCACTTTCAGGGACACATGAGCTATATTCAACACATTCAGTCCAGCAAGGACACACACACACACACACCAGCCATACCAAACTCGCACCACTTTTGGTCTTCTGTACAGTGTATGTCACAGGCTGAATTTCTGGCCAACACACTATTTGTGCATGTGCGTGCGTGCACATATCATATACCCACGCGTGCACTCACACACATGCATGCATGCATGCATGCACGCACGCACACACACACACACGCACACATGCATGCACACACACACCCGCACACATGCGCACACACACAAGGACATTTCAACATTTCAAGCCTGTTCTGTGGTTATCTAAGAGTGGACTTTACACCCCGTTCCTCTCTCCCACACAATCAGTCTCTCTCTCGTCTCCTGGCTGATGTGCGAGAGTTCATCCGAGGCAAATATAACGCTCTGCAGCTGCTGCAGCAGACTCAGCAGCAGACACTGGGGGGGGCTACAGCGCTCGATAGGGCCATTAAGGGGGGGGGGTCTCACCAGCGGGACCACCTCATCCTTAACCGGACAGAACAATTAAGGGGGTGTAGCGAACTCCTGGGTGAGGCTGTAATCCGGCTGGTGCCATATTCTCACTGCAAATACAGATCCTGTGAGCTGGCTTCCCAATGACAGCATTGGTGCACCAGAGGCAATCTGCCAGAATACATGGGACAGTGCGGTAATGTTATTACATCTCCAGCACTCATAATGCCCTGCTCTTCATCTGAGACCTCTACAGCAGAGCTGTGTGTGTAGTATGCTATTAGTAGCATCCTACACAAGACTGTCTGCAGACTTAAGACTGTGTGTATTGAAAATGTAACAATTTTAGCATTCTTTTCACTGACTATTATATGGTAAGCACATTATATACAGCAAATCTACAAACTCAAGCATGCCTGTTCCTGCAATGCCTGCAACGTCTGATCTGTGTAAGAAACAAAAAAAACAAACCTCAAACTTGTCTAATGATGGTTATGTGGAGCTGTGCTTTTAGCAGTGGCCCAGTGCCTAAAGCCTACCCGTCTACCACTGTGTCTCTCCCCTACTGGAGCATCAGTGGACTTCCACACTTTCTAAAGGTTTCTTCCCTGTAATGTATCTCTCACAGTGCGAAGCCCACAGGCAATCACTGTGAACACAAAGCTAAGCTAAGCCTGGCTTATTATGCCATGGCACACACACACAGACACACACACAGACACACAGAGACACACAGAGACACACACACAGACACACACACAGACACACACACAGACACACACACAGACACAGACACACACACACACACAGACACACACACACACACAGACACACACACAGACACACACACAGACACACACTCCACACTGAGGTGCTGGGTGTGAGCTTTGCCATGGAGGAAAAAAAAACATGTCCGCTCTTTGTTCCCTGGTTCCTCACTTTCCTGCAACCCTACTGTTTAGCCCAATAATGCCCCCTGCCCCTTCTCTCTTTCGCTCTGTACTTTCTCTCTCTCTTTCTCATTGTCCCTTCCTCTCTCCATCTCTCTCTCTCTCTCTCTCTCTCTCTCACACACACACACACACACACACACACACACACACACACACACACACACACACACTCTGTCGCTTTGTTCCTCAAATGGGTCTATCGATTGCTCTAAATGCCAGCGCAGAGCTGGGACAGATGGCACTCCCCACCGAGGCTCGAGGTTCTGCGCTGGATTCTTTCCTCATCTCATCTTGGCTATACCCCATGCTCTCTCTCTCTCTCTTAAGGCAGGCTATGGGAGTCCTGGGCTTGGGGGGGGCGGGAGGGCTGAATGAAGGTGGGGTGCCAGATGGGTCTATTTTTCCCCATCCATTTTGTGAGAGAAACCCACAGAGATATTCCATGAAGCCGACGAGTGCCGGCACTGTGACACAATCCAGAGGCAACGCGGAGGCACAGCTGCAGAAGGTTCTGGAACAAAGACACGGGAGGGTTCTTGGGAGAGCCAGCACGTATCATCATGTGCTGTATAATGGCCAGTGGAGAGAGCACCCTGAGGGAAACACATTGGTTTAAATTCTGGGTATGCAGCAGGGTCTGATTCTGAGTATGCAGGAGAGCAGGCCATTTTGCAGAGCTTTAACGCAGAATAACACTAAGGGATGTTCCCAAGTACAAACTTCTGAGGAACACATTCACTGTTTCTGCAGTTTCACACAGACACAGGACAGAGACCAAAGCACTGGTACTCAAATAAGGTCTCCGAAATACATACATATGTAGACACACAGGCACATACATACACACTCACACAGACACATACAGACACACACATAAATACATGCACACACAGGCAGCTAATTATCTCTTTAAATGCAATTTTCTTGCACTCTCAATGCAGTAACTGTTGTGATAATGACCTCATCCTCTTTAACATGGAAATGGATGGAGTATATGGGCCTACTTAACAAGCCTGTCTTAACAGCATGAGAGAGACATTGACTTTATCTAGCCAAGGCCATTAAATAATCTCTCCTCTCTTAAGATGAGGGGCTGCTTATGTAAGTGAACATGGACATACACGCACGCACGCACGCACGCACACACACACAAATATGTACGTACATACATACAAACACACACACGCACATATGCCGTTGAGTTAATGAGGCAACGGAAGGGTTAGCCAGTATACATCTGTGATCTTTCATATTACTTCCCAATTTTCTGCCCCACATGACATTCTAGAACACAAGCTACAGCTCTAGAATTAGAACCAGCATTCCAGAATCTGAAATATAATTCCGCAATCAAAATACTGAATCCTGATCTTATGTGTAAGGACAGCGTAGGTTTGCTTGACTGAATCTTCTTCCTAAACAGCTTTAGACAAGTGCCTATGGTGAGACACCTACAAACCATTTATCAATTATGCAAGCAGACGTCAAGAGGCAGGGTCTCCTTTAATAGTCTGGTGCCTGGCCACTGGCCTATTTGTGTTGGCATAGGCACTCCCGCCACTCTGCAATCACTTCACATTAAGAGTGTGTGTGTGTGTGTGTGTGTGTGTGTGTGTGTGTGTGTGTGTGTGTGTGTGTGTGTGAGAGAGAGTGTGTGTGTGTGTGTGTGTGTGTGTGTGTGTGTGTGTGTGTGTGTGTGTGTGTGTGCCTCAGGGGGCAGATGTGGGCAGCTTCTGTTTACATTAGAGCATTTAGCGAGTGCCTTCAGTCCAAAAGGGCTCGCGCTCCAATGCTCCCATTCCTCTCATCAGTACAGATCAAGCCTGCAGGGACACCAACCTAACGCCCACACACACACACACACACACACACAGCAGACACACACACACGGCACTGCATTCCTGGTGCCAAGACAATGCCAGACTACATCATCATAGGCTCTGCTTGTTCACATGCCCACTGTGGGCACTAACAATGGCAGGAGGTCAGGTGTGTCTGTCTCTCATCCATAATGTACTCATACGCATGCTGGGAGCATTTTACAGCACATTATGCCAAGAAAAAGGCTGCATGGTTCCATGATTTTTTGCTAGCCAAGCTACATGATAAAAAGGTATATAATAATAAAGTAATACAAATATATCTTCAGGACAACAATCAGGACATTGATTGTTGTTCAAAATATTCAACGGCTATTGACAACTGTATTGAGGGTATGAGAGTATGTTCTGTAAAATGTAAATAAAATCATAATTCAATCATCTGAAAATCGCATAACCTCTTTTGTGTGTGTGTGTGTGCGTGTTCGTGTGTAAAACTATAATCAATGTGGTCACTAAACTGGCTACGCTCAGACTAGCAGATGCCCCCATTTTCTCCAGCCAGTGCACACCGTTACAGGAATCACCTGTGACCTGACAGTGTGTGAGTGTGTGTAAGTGTGTGTGACTTAGGGTGTCTAATCTGACCTGAGGCTTAAGCTGGATTTAGACAGAACTCTGATCAACATGACCTACACAGCAAAGGTTTTTAAAGCCACATGTAAACACTCTTGCACAGCTACAGTATGTGTGAAATAGAGGCATTAAAGGGTACATTTCTTTTTTAAATTGCTTATTATATTTAACACATTGGAGTCCAGAATACCTACTCTTTCTCACATCATACATCTCTATTCTGCCCAGGTTCGGAACACTATGTCACAATGTCATTAAATGGCATTGACTGATATTGTCATTGTCACTAAATTACATGCTATTCTTACTAGTCACAAAAAAGCATAAGTGTCCTTTTGCTAAAAGATAAAAAGAAAATGTTTAAATCACATTGGACACAGTCATGTATCACTGTAGGGTGTATTTTTTGTGTTGTTTCCTTACCTTTCCTTATCTATTTATGTCATCATGAAATGAAAAAAAATGATAAATGGTTGGAACTGTACTGAGGCAATTCTGAGCATCTGAGAAGAGTGGTTTCTATGGATTATAACATCCCCTCTTCTGGCATTTTTTTTCTTAAACTTACCATACAATTTAAGTACAAAAAACAATGTATTAAAGGAAGACATTGAGAAACCAGTGAAGCACAGAAGACCTCCTTTAGGCTGAATGTAAAAATGCATTCAAATTGTACAGGGCAATTTTATGAGCAATGTTGCCAGGTAACGTTACTAAGAGATGCTGTTTTCAGCCTTTGTTTTGATTGTTTTGGGCTCCTGGAGGAACCCCTTTGAGGGGGGAGGTGTTACATCCCTCGGCACCTCTACTGGCCTTGCAGTGGCCTTTGGGTGGTTACTGGGACTCAATCACCTAATGAGTTACACCTGTGACTGTGTGGCTATAAAAGCCTTTATCTGCCTTTCCCTCAGTCTTTCTTCTCGAAGCTCTTATCATGCTCTACCTTTGTCTTGTGATTTATTTTGATGTGGGGGCTCATCCCCCACTCTTTGTCTCCGTGTTAACATTAATTATTTACACTCATTAAAAATGTGCCTGTTTTTGTAATGTTCTGTCCCCAATCTCCACTTCATGTAGCAGCCCATGAGCTGAGTCATAACAATTAGGAGATCTTAAATCATCAATATAGAACTTGTTCAAAATATTGCAGTAGTACCTTTTTCAGTCCGAGGACTTCTTGACTGTGAGAGCTACTGACCATGACTTCATAGGGGGCTTAAAGCTTTTTCACCAACTTTAGTAGATGGTGTCATCAGTAATCAGTTTTCCATCCAATTTGTTAATGCAAATTTCAGTTATTTGAATGACAAATCCTCACCTGGAAAGAAATGTGTGATGGGCATGTTCATTACTATGAATGCTCAAATCTAAAACCCGACAGCTGTCTCCTAAACCTTTAGAAAATCTAACATGGCCTAAAAATGTCCTGTCTTATTTGTCAAGTGAGCAAGGATTGTCTGTAGGCGTCGTGGCAGCTTTGACGGTGCCGTACTTTCGTTTAATAGGATGAGCAAACTTCGAACACTGGCAATGTCATTCATCTCCTTGTAGGAGAAACCAGATAGATAATTCTGGATAATTGTATGAATTCACATGTCCTATCGTGTTTCAGCTTGTGGCTGCAGGAAGGTGTGGTAAGCTACTGCCTGCAGGTGGATCATCTGAACCACCATCAAATTTTTCTGACATTGAGCTTTTGTTCCGAGAAATTAGAAAGATTAGATTAGAAAACGATCCATCATTCTTCATTACTGTCGGTAATCTTTTGATTGCATTAAGATTTATGGCTCACTTGTCAGCCAATGTTATTTCATAAACAGACAGAAAGCATTAAGATTTATGGCTAGCTTGTCAGCCTATGTTAATAAACGAACAGAAAGTGTTTGCTTTACTATTCTACTTTTTGTAGTATAGTTTTTTCCCCATTTGCTTTCTGAAGAACAAAAAAATGCTTCAGGTGAAATTATTTGGCGGACTCCCTGCAGTACCTCCGTGAACCCCCTGATGGTCGCAAACGCCCTGATTAAGGACCCATGAAATATTGGAAGCCTCTATCAGGTTGTTACCCAAAATGTTGCCCAGTTCATCATCCCCTTAACTGGATTGAGCCTGATATTAGAATGCAGAACCCATCACCATGTGTGCATACTGTATGTCCTATGAAGGATACTGGTCTCGTGTCCTTTGTCTCTTGGCCAGGCTGTCCTCGTCGCTGATGCCGGCCATCAGGTACTTGAGTCCGGTGATCCAGGTGCGTGCCTCCTCGGCCGTGCCCGAGACCAGGTCCAGAGACTCCATGTGCTCCCCGTAGTAGATGCTGAAGCAGCAGTTGGGGTCGAAGCTGCCGTCCGCATACCGTTGGAAGATCTCAGACTGGTTCCCCTCACACACCTCACGGATGGAGTCAATGGAGACTGAGGAACATGGAGAGAGATGGAGATATATAAGAAGAAATGGAGAGAGAGAGAGAAATGGAGAAGGAGAGAAAGAGGGAAAATGTTTTTAGGTTTGGAGGTCCATGTGCTGAGTTTCTACTGAACTGGAAGATGAGACAGAGTCATTACAGAATGGCCTCCAGGGTTCTAGAAGGTTCTGTCACACCTAGAGATTAGCAGTAGAGAATCTGGAAGTGGAAGTGTAATGTCATATCAGTAACACTGCCTTTAACATGGCAAAGGGGTATAATAACCCAATAAAAATGACTAATATAAACACAAAAAAAACTAATACACATATTGAACTGTTTAAAAAAGCCATTCTTATTGGCAAAGCAGTAGCTTATATTTCTTGTGGAAGTCTATTAAGTGCAGTAAGGAGACTAGGAGGATCATTAGTGTGACTTCAGGAGCAATTAAACTGAATTTTATATGACCGAAACGTTATGAGTCATTTATGAATCGGGGGGAGTTTATGCAACATTTGGGTAATCACTTCCCCTCCCACTGTGAGCCATCCAGGGCTAAGGAGGACAAGCAGCACACATACTTAACTGGGAAAATATATGAGAGCGAGAGAGAGAGAAAGAGAGAGCGAGCGAGCGAGAGAGAGAGAGAGAGAGAGAGAGAGAGAGAGAGAGAGAGAGAAAGCGAGAGAGAGAGACAGACAGAAGGACAAACAGAAGGACAGACAGTCAGAAGGACAGACAGAGAAAGACACAGAGAGAGAGAAAGTAAGTGAGTGTGCTTATGAGACAGAAGGCATGTGAGTGTGAGAAAGAGATTAAGAAGCCGAGCGCCATTTAGCCTTAAATATTGACTCGACTCTGGTCTAATTTACATTTAGCGTCTCCCCCCAGAGGAGGCCTTCCCAAGGGGATCATGATGATCATGTGTATGCATGCCACCCTCCTAAAGCCTCTCATTCACCCTCACGGCATTCACACACACACACACACACACACACACACACACACACACACACACACACACACACACACATAGACACACCACACACATAGACACAGAGACACACACATAGACACACACACACAGACACACACATTTGCTCTCTCTCTCTCTTTTGCTTTCTCCATCATTCTCTACCACTAATGCCATCCCTCTCTCTCACACTTAGTCCAGCCCCACCTTTCTCTTTCAAAGTCAAAGTCAAAGTCAGCTTTATTGTCAAACGCCACATGTACAGGTTGTGCACAGGATCTGAAATTGCAGGTTGGGACTGAGAGCAGCCAGAGAATGATTGAGAAAGCAAAAGAGAGAGAGAACAATAGAGTGTGTGTGTGTGTGTGTGTGTGTGTGTGTGTGTGTGTGTGTGTGTGTGTGTGTGTGTGTGTGTGTGTGTGTCTGCGCCGACATCTTGAAAGTCAGTCTTTTTGTCTTTCTCTCTCGCTCACACACATTGTGCCTGTCATTGCCTATCTCCCCCTTTCTCTTTCTCTGTCACACTGTTCCCTTCATAACATATATCATGCTCTCCACGTCTCGGCACAGAGCAATCTGTTCAAAGCTGAACTATTGGATTATTGTCAGCCAAATTCAGAAAACTACAGTTTGCATGCCAAGTCAACTGGTACAAATATCCGATTTTTTAGAATTACTAAAATTTGAACTGAATTAAGTGTAACCTCCCTGTCCTTCTGTGTCTCTGCCTCTCTCTCTCACTCTGCCTCTCTCTCTCTCTCTCTCAGCCTCTCCCTCTATGCCTCTCTCTCCCTCTCTGCCTCTTTGCCTTGTCTGTCTCATCCTATGTCTCACAATCTGAGCAAATGATCAAACAAAAGGTCTTGAAGACAGGAGCAAGTTAACCGTTTTAATAAGCAGACATTTCAGCCATGAGGCTATTGTCAACCCTGTCTCCAAGCCGTTTTGTCTGGTCATCTGCTCAAAGTGAGAGACTTTTCTATTTTTCTCTTTTCTTGCTAGCCGTTTGGCACCTGAGACAAAAAATCTGTACATCTGCGCACAACAATACTTCCTCACCAGTGGCGGATGCTGGTATTCCAAAGAGGGGAAGCTCACTGCCAACTTAATCATAACATTTGTCCATTTACTTATATGTAAATTCTACCCTTCGTTCCTTCTCTAGAAAATGGTCTGTGACCCTATCACTTACTTTCATCGTGCCCCCTAAATGACAGCTCCTGCCTGGCAAGCAATGACGTTACGTCAATGAGGCAATTTAAGAAGGCTCGGTTTTGTTTTACATTTGCGTTGTGCTTTGCTACTTGAATGCGAGCACCTTCGTCAAGTGCGTGTTCAACTCTAACTCTGCCGAGGCAACTTAATCTCGCACAGGCATTGACATGTTCGTTGCTCTTTTGTGCCGTTTATATGCTCGGTCAAAGTTGGACAAATCCTCAAAACCAAGTTTTGACCAGACACATCCGTGAGCAGACACATCCGTGAGCGGGCTAGTGTAGGTGCGCTAGCGGGCTAGTTCAGGAGAGCTTAACTTAAGTAGCACTAACACCAACCTAACGAAACGAATTCTAACGAAACGAAATTAAACACGAACAAGAAAATTGTAATAAACCAAAACGGAAATATGTGTGAGTGTGATTTATATACAGTGTAAGAAAAGTATTTTCGCTGAGGAAATGCTAAGAAATTGGTCACTGCTTGACTTACGACTTCGCATGCAACATCCGCGATGGGACTGAGCCTCCAGCAGCCAAGCGACAGTCTATGTATCAAAAACGCCAGCCAATCAAAACTGGATTCAGAGGTTCACCAATCAACGCGGGGACTGCTTGAAGTCCACACCAGAAAAACTCCGCCCACCATTCCATTCACCCCCAGAGACGCTGAGCGTCCGGGGGCGGGAGAAAAAATGGCATTTCTCCAATGACTATCCAGTTTCCATGCATAGAAAATGAGGGGTCCGTGCTGGCCCATTGAAGTGCATGGACGCTGGACGTCTATGAGGAAATGCGTTGGCCATAGGCCATGAGAAGTGGAATGCTAAGTTAACAACACCAACTCAGTTGATTTGTGATAATGGGTCTATTATTAACAAACTGGTGTTTGAAATGAACACGTTTTAAGGCATTTTGTAAACATTTGACCATTACATTTTTTGTACATTTTAGGGGAAGCTGAGCTTCCCTTGCAGTCTTAGAGAAATCTCCACTGTTCCTCACTTTGTGATCATCTCTCTCTCTTTCATTCTAGTGCCTGGTAGACACATTCCCTTTTTCTCCCTTCATCACTCCCCAATCTTTCTCTCAGTCTTTCTCCTTCCCTCCCTGGCTGTCAGTCTTTCCTCTGCTCCATCTCCATCTGTGTCTCAGGAGGGGTGGGCTGCTGTGAAGAGTAATCTACCTGCGCTCAGCATGGGCTTTGGGGACTCAAATCAGTGCCCTTTTAACAACATCAGAGGAGGCCAGTCTCTTCTTATCCTCATTCACCACCCCCACCCCAGCACACACACATACACACACACGCACGCACACACACACACACACACACACACACACTAAACAGAAAGCTATACACAACACACCCACACACAGTAAATGTTATACAGAAAGCCACACACACATACACACACACAGTATATGTTAAACAGAAAGCCATACACAACACACGCAGAGTACATATGCATATCAAAAGAAAATATATATGACACACAAACACACACACACACAGACAGACACACCAGATGTCCAGACACCTGTTACATGTTCCCAGTGGACACACCTGAGGTGTCACAATCTGTCCAGGCAGAGGTTTTCGACAGGGAGACAGTGACACACTAACAGGCTCCGGACTAGTGGGCAACATCACTGTGTCGTGTGTGTGTGTGTGAGTATGTCTTGGCTCAGGACAACTAATGGCCTGCTGACCTGAATTATCCTTGAGATGCCACACACACACACACACACACACACACACACACACACACACACACACACACACACACACACACACACACACACACACACACACACACACACACACACACACACACACACACACACACACACACACTTATGAGAGAGCTCATGGCTCCTCTAGTGTTTCATGAATATGCATTGTCTGATAAGACTAATATTAGAGTAAAATATTAGAGAGGCTGATATGTATGAGGCTATATGATTGGGATCATATATTCATATATGCATATGCATACGCGCGCGCACACGCGCACACGCGCACACACACACACACACATGTACAGGCTAAGGGGATGAGAAAAGAGTCTCAAGCCCCCAGCTCATGCTCATCCATGCAGACACACACTGAATGGGGGGTGGGGGTGGTGGAGATAGGGATGGGGGGGCACTCACTCTCCTCTGGAATATAGAATAAAATCATGCAGCCCCCCTGGATGAACCATGAATAATGCAGCCACTCACAGAAACTAATGAATGAGAATAAGGTATTTACACATGGACACACATCCCGACACAGACAGACACACACACACACACCACACACCCAGTCTGTCAGATAGACAGACAGCCTGAACACGTCTGAATTAAATGTTCCATCTTAATGTGAATTTACTGAGGGTAGACATTCAACCAGCTCAAAGAGTAACACGCACGCGTGCACACTCGCACACTCACACACTGGTTGGTTTTTCCTGTCATTTTATCCATCCAGAATTAAGTCTCAATTCATTAAACTTTTTATATGAGGACTTTCCATACTTTCTTTCCATACTGTCTGCCTGTCTGTATCTGCCCGTCTGCCTGCCTGCCTGCCT
>CM059270.1:16502696-16525196 GCA_030347295.1 Setipinna tenuifilis
GCGTGTGTGTGTGTGTGCGCACCAACATGAGGAGCTTCTGTTGTCTACTCTGGTATTATGTCACGAGTTCTGGGCTTCTTAAGAATGTGTATTTGGTGGTAAGACAGTAACCAAATAGACTTTTGCTTGCTGGTTTGCTGCAGTGTACAATGCATTTATGGGAAGGAGTGCACATCTCAGAGAGAGAGCGAGAGAGAGACAGAAAAGTGAAAGGCAGACAGAGAGAGAAAGAAGTAGAAAGACGAAGGTAGTGGTTGTGCATGGGCATGTGAAACAGAGAGAGAGAGAGAGAGAAAAAGAGAGAAGGAGGTAGAAAGAAAGTGAGAGAGAGAGAGCTAGAGAGCGAGAGAGCGTGGGAGGTAGTGGTATAGGTATGTGAGTGCGGGTGTGTGTGCAAGCAAGCTCGCTAGACAGAGAGAGAAAAAGAGAGAGAATTCAATTAAATTGAATTAAGTTGAATTGAATTTATTTGAATTGTATAGAGGCGATGACTCACTCTTGGCCGTGTGTGTGTGTGTGTGTGTGTGTGTGTGTGTGTGTGTGTGTGCTCACTCTTGGCCTTCTCATTCTTGCGGGAGGGTCTCCAGCGGATGCAGGACTTGTGCTCGTCCAGGAAGAAGTATCTGACCAGGCCCTTGGAGCCGCCCCTCAGCTTGACCATCTGGGAGCCCGACTGCATGGAGCTCATGCATTTCTCCACTGAAACAGACAGACAGAGAGAGAGAGAGAGATACACTTAGACTCACATGTATGATGTTCTCAGACAGACAGAGAGAGATTTCAAATTTAAAAAGAGAGAGATTGGGTCCGGGATTGGGACCGGGACAGAGACAACAACACTCTTTTGAAGACATTTATGAATTTGTCCATGGAAAAACAAGCACATTAAGACAGAGGCACCCTTAAAATGACATTAGTTTCACAAACACCATTCTGTCTCAAAGCCAGATGGAGACATGTAGCGAGAAATGTAGCGAGAAAGTAAAAGGGTTTCCTGTGTCCTACAACATTGCAGAGATATCTCCAAGCCTAGGGAATTGACTCAGAGATAAACTGCCAGACAGATACTAACTTATATTGTCAGGAAAAAATAAACAAAATGCCAAAAATTCTGTATGCCAACACTGCTGTGGCACAAACAAGCCACAACTCAACATAGACTGACACCTTGTCTATCAGTGATAAACACATTTGATTTGGACCACAACAGCTCCATTGACCACTGTGGGAAAAGGGGAAGATGGAGACAGATAGTCTGAACCCACTGAAGCTGATGTTGCCAATGTTCACTTAATGCCAATTACGTATCCATTTCACCAGTTTGCATAGTTTCAGACCTGTAGTATAAATTGCCACAATAAACTAATTTAATTTAATAATCCACCATTTGATTTCATTTGAATGATACAAAGTGTAACAGATGAAAGTGTGGGATGGAGAGAGAGGGATTATTAGAGAGAGTGGAAGAGAGAGGGTTAAAGGAAGAGAGAGAGTTAAAGAGAGTGAGCAAGTAAGAGAGAGAAAAAAAGAAAGAGAGAGAGAGACAGAAAGTGTTAGTTAGAAAGTGAGTGTAGACAAAGTTGTACAGCTAGTCAGTACAGATAGTTGAAAGCGTATACTTCTGATAAGCTCTTAGGACAGTACGTCTGTCTGAACAAAAATCAAAAGTGTCTTGCTTCTGAAGCGAACAGCACATGAAACAGCATACTACACAAGAACCCTAATAGTACACCAGAGACAAGAACAGACGAACAAGAACCCAAAGCAAACCCAAAGCAAACCCAAAGCCATGTGGAGAAACATACAGTACACTCGCCCAGAACCTCAGAACTCACCAAAACTCTCCATGCTGCTAGTACTGCTTGCATCTGTGTATGGGTGGGTATGTGTGTGTGTGCGTGCGTGCGTGCATGTGTGTGCGTTTGTGTGCATGTGTGTGTGTGTGTTCCACCGAGCCGTCAAGCAGAGAGCAAAGGTGGGAGAAAGTCTTAAACACACCCAAAACACACCTACACACATGCGCGTGCACACACTCATGTGCACACATACAAATGTCCACACACACACACACACACACGTGTACGGGTGAACGAGCACACACACACTCTCAAGAAAACAGACATGTCTAAATACTTATGACACTTATGGCCACAATTTCTAGTGATTAAGAGTCAGTCTAGTGTGAGAGTCTAGTCTAGTGAATCTAGTGTGTGTGTGTGTGTGTGTGTGTGTGTGTGTGTGTGTCTGTGTGTGTGTGTGTGTGTCTGTGTGTGTCTGTGTGTGTGTGTGTGTGTGTGTGTGTGTGTGTGTGTGTGTGTGTGTGTGTGATCATGAGGGGCTTCTGTTGTCTACTAGTATTATGTCAAGACTTCTGGCCATCTTAAGAATGTGTATTTGGTGGTTGGTAAAACAGTAACCAAATAGACGTTTGCTTGCTGGTTTGATAGACCAGACCTCAGTGTACAATGGTTTTATGGGAAGGTGTGCATATCTCAGAGAGAGAGAGAGCCACAAAAAGAAATAGAAAGAGGGAGGTAGTGGTATTGGAGTGCATGTGCATGTAAAAAAGATAGCGAGAGAGAGAAAAAGAAAGAGAGAGAGAGAGCGTGGGAGGTAGAGATATAGGTATGCGAGTGCGGGTGTGTGTGCAAGCAAGCTCGCTAGACAGAGAAAGAACAAGAGGGAATTAAATTAAATTGAATTGAGAAAAGCGGGTGAGAGAGAGAGAAAGAGAGAGGGAGAGGAAGAGGGAGAGGGGGAGGGGGAGAGAGAGAGAGAGAGAGAGAGAGAGAGAGGGAGAGGGAGAGGGAGAGAGCATTATGTAAATAAAAAAGTAAGACAGAAAGACAATGGGTGAAAAACAGACTAAGGTGTAAGGTGTGTGTTGGGGGCAGATTCCACACGTAACAGACAGGGGGAGCTAGAGCACACACATCCCCGTCTATCCAACACACACACACACACACACACACACACACACACACACACACACACACACACACAGAATGAGTGCATTGAAAGGCACAAGGCACATCAAACACATTAACAACACACTCACACCTTCAGATATCCTAATATAAATGCTTATTTACCCCGAACCTCCTCTACCCCCCCTGCATATTAAGGTAAGTTGGCATCATTTGGGGGTAGATTTACTTCCATTTCTACTGACTAAGACTCGCCCTACTTACCTAATCTCTGTTAGAAAAGAAATTATAGAAAGAGGAAGTCATTCTAAATTACCTATGAATGGCTAAGCTTAATGTGTGCTTTAACAGCCAAGAGAGACAGTTTTTGGTCTCTGTGTCGCGGCGATAAAAGACTGCATAAGGGGCATGCTGAGATCACTGGTGGTGCAGAGTAACAATGAATTATGGGATGGATGGTGTGGGGGGATGCAATGCATGCTGGGACTGTGGGCCATGTGCATGGCAGAGCAGGCTGTGGGAGGATGTGGGGATTTGCTTATAGATGTCCACTATGTAAGATGGCAGTTGTGTGGGATCAATGCATTACTGTATGGTGTGAAACGGGGCATGATGCATGATGGGAAAGCAGTAATGTGGCAAAAGCAGAGGATCGTGGGATTGATAGGTTCAAAGAGGCGGTTCAGTAGCAATGGATGACAGGGTAGGGGTGGTGGATTAGTTGTACAGAATGCTGCCACACACACACACACACACACACACACACACACACACACACACACACACTTCAACGGCCAGAGTGTGTAGACAGAATGAAATAGTGTGAATGTTATTCTATTGCAAACCACCTAGAGGAGAACTACTCTGGCAATGGAGTGCCCATGACTAACATTAAAAAAGTGTGTGTTCACACTGTGCAGTTCCCATGGAGAGTGTGTGTTCACAGTTCTCACAGTTCACACCGTGTGTGTGTGTGTGTGTGTGTGTGTGTGTGTGTGTGTGTGTGTGTGTGTGTGTGTAAACTGCTCCAAACTGTTTACAGATTAACCTGCTGCTGGCCAATGAATCACTGCAATTATCCACATACTTTATTCTTGTGCATGTCTTAATTCATATCTGTGTGTGTGTGGGTGTACAATATTTACCAGCACACACACAGTACCAGAAAGTTGTGAGGGAGCATCCACATGCTGGGCGTCATCAACCACACACACGCACACACACAACCACGCACACAGACACACACACACAGACACACAGACACAAATCTGTCACACAAAAGGCAGACTGTCACAGCTACAGGGCCAAGTTCTACTGCAGACTGAGCGTTATGAAATAGTCCATCAGGACAGTGTTAAGGGTGAGAGAGAGCGAGAAAGAGAGAGAGAGAGAGAGAGTGTGTGTGTCTACACACTTTGGTGACAAAAAAGACAGAAAAAGACTGGAGACCGGATGAAAGGGGTAAAGGGTGATAATCTCTCCATCTGGGTGTGGGTATCTCTGTCTCTGTCTCTGTCTCGGTCTGTCTGTCTCTCTCTCTCTCTCTGTCTCCATTATCCCCAACTCCCTTCTTTATTTCTCTTGTTCTGTTTACCCCCCTTCCCTCTGTTGGTAAATCTCTTTACTTTATCTTCCTTCCGCTCTAATCATTATTTTTCATTCAATTTACCTCACCATCACTCACTCACTCATTCACTCTCATTTCTTCCGCCTCCTTCTCTTTCTCTTTGTTTGTTATCCTCCTCTCATCACTCTTTTTTTATCTCTCTGTGTGCTTGCATCTCCGTCCACCAATCTACCCATCTATTCCCGTTAACTATGATAATGGCTTCACCCCCACCCTCCCACCAAAAAAACCCTCCATCTCTCCCGCCGTCTCTCTTTGTCCTTTTACCCCCCCTCTCTACATCTCTCATCCTCTGTCTCTCCCTCTCCCTCTCTCGCTATATGGCTCTCTTTCTCTCTCTCCCCTTATCTCTGTCCTTCTTTCTCCCCTCTTTCATTCTCACCTCTTTCTTTTTGCCCTCTCTTTCATTCTCTCCCTGTTCTTCTCCTCTCTTTCACTCTCCCCTCTCTTTCACTTTCCCCTCTCTTTCATTCTCCCTTCTGCTCTCCCTCTTCTTCTCTCCCTCTTCTCCTCTCCCTCTCATTCTCTCCTTCCAGACAGGAAGTGTGATGCCTCAGAAGCTTGGGGAGGGAAAGTGAGCAGACAAAAGCAAAGACTTCCTCCTCCCACCCCCCTCACACACACACACCTCCCTCCCCCCACCCCCCTCCATCTCCTCCTGCTGCAGCAGCCAGACCCTCAGCACCACTCTGTGTGTGTGTGTGTGTGTGTGTGTGTGTGTGTGTTTTACTCTTGTACCCCAGTGGGATAGAGTCTGAGTCTTATTTTAGAGCACTGTTAACAATTTCCAGTGAAGGCGGAGAAAAATTCACAGCTGAACCTTTTTTTAGAATCCTCTTTCTCACTTCTGTCTCGCACACACACACACACACACACACAAAGAATTCACAATGCCTCCTCAGTGTTTGTAGGAGGCCAAAGAATATACTGACAAACAGTAAGTGCCACAGGAAAGTACCTGAACAACACACACACACACACACTCGCACATTTACACACACACATACACACACACACACACAGTTCCCCACGTGTCTAATTAATGCCTTAATGACAGTTAAAAACACACAAACAGTAAGTCTCTCTCTTTCACTTGCACAGTCACACACACACAGTCACACAAACACACACACACGCACACGCACACGCACACGCACACGCACACGCACACGCACACACACACGCACACACACACACACACGCACACACACACACACACACACACGCGCACACACACACAGACACAGACACTTCAAATATAAAGTGTGGGTCTCCTGCCTGAGCTTTTAGCCAGGCCAGGGCTGAGTGACCTCCATCAGCTCTGAGCTGCGAATCAAACAGGAGATCTCCACGCTTCTTTTATTCTTATCCGCAGAGCACACACTCACACACACTCACACTCACAGACTTTGACTTCCCAGACTCCTTTTATTGGATCTGGATGGTTTCCATGGAGACAGGGTCAAAGTGTAGAGCGGAAAGTCGAGAGAGTAGTCAAGAAGTGTGCGGGAAGGAGTGCACTGCCCTCACCACACACACACACATTACACACACACACACACACACACACACACACACACACACACACACACACACACACACACACACACACACACATTACACACACACACACACACACACACACACACACACACACACACACACACACACACACACACACACACAAAGAGTGTGCGGTGAGATTACACTGTTCAGAAAAATACTGCATCAAAGACACAGACAAAGCACCTCTACACCTTTGGCTCTTTGTGTCAACACAGAATAGAGTCTTATAATCTTACAGGTACACACTACACATCTATAGGTACGTGTATGCGCACAGTAATGCCCCATCTATTGCACTAGTTCTTCACTACGTTCTAACCCCCCACCCCGCTCCCCCACGATAAGTAAAAATCTGTGATATAGTGCCTTAAAATACCCCTCTCACACTCAGTTTTAATACATTTACTGTATGCGTTATTGAATTATTACTGCATTTTAATCAACAGATATATGTTACAGTATAGTCATTATAAATTGTTATATTTTCCTGTCAAAGTTTTCTTTGGCATGCATAGTGACATAACATGCATATATTAATGACAAAAAATCTGCAATATAGTGGGACCGTGAAAGTTGAACCACAATATAGCGGGGGATCAATGTAAATGGATATACAACCCGGATGTGAATTTCTGTCTGTGTAATCTCTGTCTGGGAAAAATAAGTGTGTGTGATGAGTGAGAGTGTGCGTCTAATTTCTCTGTGGTCTGAAACGTGTGTGTGTGTGTGTGTGTGTGTGTGTGTGTGTGTGTGTGTGTGTGTGTGCGCGTGTGTGTGCTGACACAAGATGATACACTAGGGGACTCCAGGCCTAAGAGAGGTAAGTGAGTGTGTGTGTGTGTGTGTGTGTGTGTGTGTGTGTGTGTGTGTGTGTGTGTGTGTGTGTGTGTGTGTCTTCCATTATTCTTAAAAAGGCAGCGATTGTGGGCTGAGTGAGTGAGTCTTATTGGGTCTGCCCTGTGTGTGCTCCTGTCTGCTCCTGTCTATAGCTTATACAAGAGGACTGTGTGTGTGTGTTTGTGTGTGAGTCTGTCTGTGTGTGTTGATGGACCAAAATCATCTCATCTACTTAAGAGTGATGGACACACACAGAGACAGACTCAGTCTCCCTGGGTCTGGCTGCTGTCCAGCCAAGTAGAGCTCTTGAGTTTTGTTTCCACCAAGCAGTACAGTACAGTTCGGTTTGGGACCTAACGGTTTGGTACAGAACGTTTTTGTGCGGTTCGGTACGGATTGTGTTTCCATTGCCAAAGGTAGAGTCGTCACAGCAACGGGAGTGTCTCTAAACCGTACCACAAACTGGTATCCCAACACAAGGGTGCCAGAAAATGGTACGGTTCGGTACGGTTATTTAGGTACGCTTCAAAAATTCTTACCATGGAGACACAAACAATTGCGAACTGAACTGAACCGAACTGTACTGTACTGCTTGGTGGAAACGGGGCTTTAGTGACCAAAGGTCGTCACCAAAGCTCGACTACCAACTCTATACAACTCTATACAACCTTCCTCTTTGGTTTTCAAGATGTCACAAACCATACTGCCTGCTACACAACGACAAAACAACAGCAACAACAGCGCACATAATGAATGGATGCCCAGCATTCAAAGGCCTGTACTGTACACTGCCCGCCACGATCGCATTGTAAATATAACTATGACAAAATTGCGCAAAGCATATGGACAAAATGCAATACATATCGACAAAAAATACAGTCGAGCTGGTTTTCAAATTTGTCCAACAATGCTGCGGAAAGTGTCCTAAAAGACTCTCCTAATACAACTGGCATCATTGCTGTGGACGAGGCTTTAAAAACCATTGTGGTCTTGGAAGTGGGGTGCTGCTTTGATACATATACAGTATGGACCTGTGCTTCTCTGAAAACATGATAAAATACCAAGCATTAGTCACAATAGGTGGCTATAACACAAACCTGGTGGTAGTCATCTACAGTAGCCTTGGACATGTCCATAGACTATGCATTAGAGGACTGCAAATAGCTGGACTAAATAAGAAGAATCCAAAGCAGCTAGCAAAATACTGCTCTGTGTCAGCAACTATAGGCAGTCTGCATATTTGGAGAAGGCGATGCCACCTGTATCCTTCAGTCACTTAGCATGCACATGTGGTTGTAGGCCAGCTCAGTATTTGTATTGATGTGGGAGACACAAAATGCACTTTGTAAATATTTGAGTGCTGTGTTGCTTTTTAATAAGTATTGGCCCTCCCAAAGACAATAATCAATATGTCTGTCTGTCTGTCTGTGTGTGAGTCTGTCTGTGTGTGTGTGTGTGTGTGTGTGTGTGCGGGTGTGTGTGTGTGTGTGTGTGTGTGTGTGTGTGTGTGTGTGTGTGTGTGTCCATCATTCTTAAGTAGATGAGATGATTTTGGTCCATCAACAGTCTCCCTGGGTCTGGCTGCTGTCCAGCCAAGCAGAGCTCTTAGTGACTAAGGGTCTTGGTCAGGGTCCAGACCTGAAACAAACGCACCAGCTCTGCAGAGACCTGAGGAAGGCCAAGCTCCCTGATCCCATACACTCTAATGGAGCACACACAGCATCTCTGCGGAGGCCTAGACATACACACACACACACACACACACACACACACACACACACACACACACACACACACACACAGACACAGACACAGACACAGACACACACACAGACATAGACACACACACAGACACACACAGACACACAGGCACACACACAGACAAACGTTCCTAATGGTGTTTGGCCCACTCTGTCTGTCAAGAGAGCCTGTGGGATCATTTCCAAGAACACTGGAGGCCATCATGGCTGCCAAAGATGCTTTAACAAAGTGCTAAGTGAGGGCTTTTCAACATTTCAAGATTAAGGAGATTTCTTTTGTCACACACACCATTATAAAAAATATATAGTTAGCAGTGAGTGATATGTAGACCTGCTCACCCTCATGACTGTTGGTTTGAATACTGAGGCGTAAATGACTATTGCAGCATATTCTTCATAGTTGGTTAACAAAACACTTCAAAGACCGTCTTATCATTTTAGATTTTTGTGTATACAATGATGTTTGGAAAAAGATGAACTGAATCCTGTATATTTTTATTTGCACCAGGTTACAGTTTATCAAGTCATTTAAAGTGTGTGTGTGTGTGTTATGTGCAAATGTGCGTGTTACCGGGGCTTGCTCAGAAGCCTCCAAAATCAAAACCCATGCCTGTACACACACCAGAATAATATTGTTTGATCAATAAGGCTGAGCTTTCAGTTGCTCAAGATCAATACACCTGTGAAATAAACACTTAAATGTCACCACACCTGACTGCTCTCTAGATCATAATCAATAAGGCTGACCATTTTCAATACATCATTTGACTGTTTTCTGGCATATAATCAATACATCTCAGTGTTTACTAGTTAATAATCAATACATCTTATACAAAATATATATATATATTTTTATTACTTCAAATGCAATCACTTGGAATTTGTATACAGAGTATAAATATTTGTGTGTGTGTGTGTGTGTTTGTGTGTGTGTGTGTGTGTGTGTGTGTGTGTGTGTGTGTGTGTGTGTGTGTGTGTGTGTGTGTGTGTGTGTGTGTGTGTGTTGCCGACATTAGTATTTACATCAGCAGGTGGCCAAGGAATCTGGGCCAGAGGGTCAAGATGTCTGCACATCCACAGCTTAAAGTCAGGGGATTACCTGGCCTCCATATGGTCACCACACACACACACACACACACACACACACACACACACACACACACACACACACACACACACACACAACCACACCGCACTCACCTACAAATACACTGCTCACAAACTCACTTACAACTAGACCGCACGCACACACACACACACACACACACACACACACACACACACACACACACACACACACACACACACACACACACACAAACACATGCAAAAAGACAATAAGCTCTGTCAAAAACACTATTAAGAACACTTCCAAACACTCACACCTGTGGTAGTGGAGTGGACATCTTTAGTATTTGTGTGTCTGTGTGTGTGCCTCAGCTGACATCTGACGTCAAAAGTAGTACGCTCTGAAACCTACATAATCCTTGGTAACCTCTCAGGTAACCCCCAAGACACACACACACACACACACACACACACACACACACACACACACACACACACACACAAGCCAGACTAGCCAGCAGGACCTGACTTTCGTCACTGCTCACCTTAGATCTTACCCTCCACACACCCTGACCTGCCCCAGCCTACACACTGCCTCTCTGCATTTGGGTCACACACACACACACGTGCCACAAACAAACAAACCATCTGGGCTTATTTCCTCTTGTACTTCATTAACACACTAAAGTCCTTTAACCATAAATAACGTCTCTAACCTACATAAACCAGGTTAAACACTAGACAAGTCTGGTGACACCACACACCCACACACCCACCCACCCACCACACACACAGCTTTAACTGTTACTCATCAGATTAAGGTTGCGTATGTGTATGCTTCATGAGTCCAGGTGTTGTTGTTGCTGCTATTGGAGGAGCAATGTTTATAATGTTTTTTCCAAACTGTATTGAAATCCGATTGGCTATTGATACATCATCTGACATCCTATCCAATCATTTGCTTTGACCCAAACGAAGTCATCAAACCTCCAGCTTGTGGACAAACCTCCTGCTTCATGTTTCCTATTGCACCAACTCAGCTTAGAAGGAAAGGGAGGAAGGGGACCTGCTGTATTGTGTACTTTTAAAAACTATTCTATTTGTGCCAACTTGTCCATCATCGCCTACCCTTCCTCTGCTACCAGATGTCAGACATTAGAGCGTAATTGGGTTAGCTGTACCCATGAGCCACAGTCCTGATATAGGTCTCTGATAACTAATGCACATAAGCACACACACACACACGGACACACACGGACATGGACACACACACACACACATCAAACCCACTTTGGGCTCAAGCCAAGGCTTGTTCCAGCATCTGCTGCAGCTATGGAGCTAAAGTTCAATCTCCTCTTCAAGAAAAGCAGAGAGAGAGGGAAACATCAGCACATTCTCCCTCCACCACTGCTTCCATCATCTTCCATCTTCTCCTTCACCCAGTGAGGAGAAAGATGAAGTGAGCTGACAGGAAGTGAAGTGAGCTGCCTCTGTCTCGCACAGCTGACAGGAAACAGATGTTTGGAGGACAATTAGACATCCATCGGGCTGCACATCTTGTACCTCCATCAGCGCCAACAACATCACTGCTCTACATGACTGGGGCTGTCAATCTCTGAAGAACAGTTGGAGAGTCACCACAAGAACTTTTTTTAAAAAAACTTTTATCATCTTCACAGCTGATCACACACTGCCTCCTGTCATCTGTGCACGGGGGATGAAACGCCAAGATGGACTATTTTCAGATTCGACAGACAAGCGTATCAGCACTCAGTGCCTTATGGGTGTATTGCTTGCAGGAATTGTGCCAGCTTACTTTTAGTATAGCACCTATATGAGCAACTTACACAATACAACACACACACACACATATAACTTTCTGTCCAAAACTTCTCTACAACCAGTAGAGTCACAATTCTGTTTTATCGCCATGTTCCTCCACTGAAATATCTTTATTCTGACTGTCTATGACTACAGTTCTATTTATTCTGAAAGTACAAAAGCGACGGCAACACCTTCAACTTCAACAAATGTACAGTGAAATCAGTAAGTACAAGAACTGATGCATTTTCAAACAACCAAACCATTTTAAAGCAACCAAACCATTTCATGTTCCTGTGTGTTAAAAGTGCTATTTGAACAGGCAGCTGATGTTTGTTAAACACAGGAAATCCTTGTGTAGTAGGCAGGGGAATTTTCAGGGGGGCAATTCCCTTACCATCAAAACAACACCATCAAAAAACTGCAATAATGTCTACTGGCAGCCACATCAGATGCTACACGATGTACACATTTTAACCATCTGAGTCAAAAGGCCTTTAGTTCAGTGTGTTTGTGCCCCATGGGCACCCCTGTGCTTACCCATAAGGCCTAGCTTCCACTTGGACACAGACACGATGTTCCCGCCGATCCAGAGGAACTCCTCCACCAGCCGCGACAGTGCCATCTTGTGCAGCGTCTTGGAGGACTTGTGTTCCCGAAACGGCGTGGGCACACGTTCAGGCGTCACCGCCCGCTCGCTCTGCCTGCTGGGTGCCCTGCTGACGGGCATCGCCATGGCCGACACAGGCCCCGGCATCACGACAGTCTGCTCTGCGCTGACACTACCTGCTCTGAAAGTTCCAAAAAAAATCAACCCGCTTTTCGCGTCTCTTGCGAACACCTTGAGCTGACACCGAAACACCTCAGACTCTGGGCTTCATTATCTCGCCTTGAGTTTTCATCTTCACGAGGATGTGCCTGTCTCTCGCTTTGAAGGTGTCTAACAATCACCCGGTGTTTTACCTCTCTCGCCAACACTGAGAACCACCGAAGAACGTTAGAGGCTGGGCTGGGCTTGTTAATCTGGGCTGTGGGTGTTTGTAAGTCGCCTGAGACAGAGAGTTTTTTTCCCCCTCCTAGAGTGAGTGAGACTGAAGTCTCCTAATCCTGCAGCAGTCTTACTGGAGCAAACTCCCTTCTTTGCCCAAACAGTGCGACAGGTGGTCGGCCCTAATCTCTGCATGTGCACGCTCAACTGCCTCCTGCGTCTGTTCTTTCAGCACCACTTCCGATGGCCAGCAGGCCATGACACAGAATCCAGGAGGTCGGGGAAAAACTCCTGGAAAACTGGAGAGGGTCCAGTGTGAAGAGGGGGGGAGGGTGAAGAAGAGTACTTAGAAAAGGGTACACTGCACAGAGAATTTCTGCCTGGCTCTGACTTTGACACACACATACATACACACACACACACAGAAGAGTGCACAAGTGTGTACCAGGTGCCGCTGTGTGGTCAAGCCCCCCCCCAAAGCCCAAGTGTGTTACATGGGACAGAGGGAGACAAATCCCTGGGAGGAGTAATCTATGTTTAGGGGATTAGCCCACAAGCAAGGCAGGACAAGCTAGGCGGAGAGAAAGGGGGTGAGAGAGAGAGGGAGAGAGTGAGCAAGCGAGAGAGAGAGAGAGAGAGACATAGACAGATAGAGAGAGAGAGAGTGAGAGACAGAGAGAGAGAGAGAGAGAGAGAGAGAGAGAGCAAGTGAGCTAGATAGGTAGGTACACATAGAGAGTAACATAAAGGAGAGAGATAAAAATGCACTGACCTAGACAGAAAGCAAGACGTATGAAGTGTGTATGTGTGTGTTCTCTGAAGAGAGAGAGAGAGAGAGAGAGAAACAGAGCATAACAGAGGTGAATAACACTTGATAGAACAACAGATAGGTGCATGGAGAAAGTGATACAAAAAAAACAGACAAGATGACAGAAAGAGAGAAAGAGCGAGAGAGCGAGAGAGCGAGAGAGAGCGAGAACAAGAGGACAACAGATGACAGGCAGGTACAGAGAGTGATGGAGTGGATAGAGTTAGATAGAATGACAGCTGAACAGAGAGCGACAAGAAGGGAGGGTGAACGAGTGCAAAAGCAAACAGGGAGGCATATAGCAGCTGCATGAAAACGAGTGAAGAAGAAAAAAAAGCAGCGGGGAAGAAGAAGAACAAGACAGAGGCAAGAATAAGTGAGGACTGACACGAGTGTGAAGACGGGGAAGAAAGCCTTATGTTTTTGGGGCCAATTACACTTCCTGTTTTAAGTCTAAGGGAGGCTCCTGCTCAGCCTGTCTCCGGGTATCAAAGAGCTGACACTCACTCGCTTTCTTTGTGTCAGGAAGGTACCTGCATATAAGTCTCCCTACCTACCTCCCTTAAACTCTTTTATTTCCCCCTTCCTCTCATCTTCTCTTTACCTCTTCTGTTCTTTTGTCTCTATCCTCTTCCATCCTTTCACCTTTCAGATTTTCTCTCCTCTTTCATCTGTTTCATTCTCTCCTGCTCTATTCTGTTCTCTCTTTTCCTCTTCCATTCTCTCCTCTCCTCCTCCATCCTCTCTTGTATTCTCTCCTCTCCTCTTCCATTCTCTCCTCTCCTCCATCCCCTCCCCTTTATTTCCTCCACTTCTCATCTCTCCTCTCCTCTCTAGTTTTTACTGTGTCTCACAGACAGACTGAAGACTACTAAAGCTCAGGTGCGATATAGCCACATTGAGAAGTTTCCACAAGTGCTGTGGGTGCTACAACAGGGTTGAGTGGGTATCACCATCTCTAGCTCTAGCTCTGCTGTTTTACTTCTCTCAACCTGTTTCTGTTTTCTCGCTCTCGAGCCCCTTTTTAAAATCTCACTCTTGTAAAGCAGTGTCTCCTGAGATGTACTTTTAGAAGCAGCAGCAAGAGCTTATTCCTGTCACAGGCAGAGGGGGGGAAGAACAGTGTGTGTGTGTGTGTGAGAGAGAGAGAAAGAGAGTGAGCGAGCGAGCAGAGAGTGTGAGAGAGAGAATTAGACAGAGAAAGAAAAGCAAAGGGCTGCCGAACCCAAAGGTTCAGCTCACCTAGATAAAGTGCATATATATATTCATATACTGTACAAACACAAATGTACAAGAATACACACACACTGTACAAGGGTCATGTCAGGGTATGTACCTGGCTGAAGTGACGCTCAGAGTTGTGGTTGCATAAAGACCACTCTGTTAGGGATTGTACCTCTACAGCCTCTAATGAGAGCGCCTGCACACGCGTACGTGTACACACACACACACACACACACACACACGGCTTCATTCCAGCCTCTGATGAGGACGTTCACATGCACACGCACACAAACACATACACGCCCAGGGCACCATTCCTGCCTCAGATGAGGACATAAAATAATAACAATAACAACAACAATAACACAGCCAGCCAACAACACTGCCACTCTCTCACACACTCTCTCTCACACACACTCACACACAACTGGCATAGTGTGGATTACCTCTGCCACACAAAGCACTAGCAGCAGTGCCATCGTTTGGCATTGAGGCAGAGCCAAGCGGCGGAAGCCTGAGGCAAAAACACAACAACACAGAACACTGATCTGCATGTTATGACCCAGCGGAGACAGGGATGCTTCCGTGCCCCAGGCTATGTCAGCAGCTTTGGAGGAGTCAGCATGCCGGCTAGCATATGGGAGCAGGCTGGGTGTCTGACTGGGCACAACATAACTTGCCATCAGGCATAGAAAAACACCTAGTTTTATTAAAAACAAAAAAAACCACATGGCCTTCACATGAGAATATATGAGTAGGAGTGTAGCGAAGGGGAGGAGAAGTCACCCCACCACCGGGCTTTGAACCCAGGTCTCTGGGGTACCAACCGTGCACTTTGACCACAACACCAAAGAACCAGGCTCGCTGGTATGGCAGTCAGAGCACACCCACAACCCTAGTGATGGTCACTCCATCACAAGGAGGAAAAAAAAATTAACAAACTAAATATGTGTCTCATCCAAAAAAAACAAACAAAAAGGAGATGTTTTGTTGCATGATACAACAAAATATTGCTAAATGCTGATTATCAATTGCTTTCCTCAATTGTAAGTCGCTTCGGATAAAAAGCATCTCCCAATGTGTAATGATGGAGCGCGAAGAGGGCCACACGCTGTGCATGACTACTGACCAGCAAAGGTCAAAGGTTACATGGTTGTGCCATCACAGAGTGAATTCCTGACATCACACACACACACACACACACACACACACACACACTGCCTGGGGGCTAACACAGCCTCACAGCGTGACAGACAGAACAGGAGAGCTCGGCTGGGGGTTTGTCAGAAGCAGCTTATTCACCCACACATAACGGAGGGAGCAGCACAAGAAGAAAAAGCATTCACTCCACTGACGGTGAAACGGAGCATCAAAGAGAAGAAGTACAAAAGCTGGTAAACATTAGAAACTCAGAGGTGCAGATGAATGCCCCCAATCCATCAATATATACACACACACACACACACACACACAAACACACACACACTCACACACAGTAACAGTCAATGAATAGCTAAAATGCTGCCAGAGCAGCAATAGACACTTGCAGCCCCACTTTAAAACTCAGTTTAGCAGACCAGTAATGTTTTTCTCTGCACAAACACACTCACACACACACAAACACTAACACACTTACTGCTTACTTCTACTGAATCACCATTAATCCTGGGTCTTAGGTAAACTCATGTTCGCCTCCGTCTCTCATCCTCTTGCTCTTGCTGTCTCTAGTTCCCTCCCCTCTATCTGGCCCTGGGCCCTGGGCTGTGACTGATAGCCCGGCCCATAGCAGCGAACTACGGCGCGGCTGCGGCCCTGCTCCGGCACTCACGTGGGCCGAGTGCGCGCCCCAGTCAGCTGGGGTTTGGGCTGGGTGGCGTGTGCCAGGTGTGTGATAGCTTGATTATAAATATCTCCCCAGGGGCCTGGGGCAGGCTCAGGTTACTGCTGAAGAGACAGATCCCTCGACAGGGGGGCGGGGGTGGGTGGGTCGGGGGTGCACTGGGGGGCCACTGCTGAGATGGCACTTAACATACTCAGGGGGTGGGGGTGGGGGGTGATTTCAGGGTTTGGGGGGTAGGGTCTTTTCTATACTGTACAACTAAGTGCAGGTAAGGGTGAGTGGGTGGGGGGTTGGAGAGTAGGAATGAGAGAGGGATACTGAGAGGATGGTATGGCAGAAGGATGGGGGGGGGGGGGGGGTACACTCAACCCCCCTCAAGTGAAAGAGAGAAGAGATGACGAACATGCTCTCCCTTCCTATCTGCCACACCCCAAATATTTACCCCATCCTGACTGTGCCCACATAAGGCAGACTTCTGTCTCCTTCCCTATGACTGGATGGAGGCCCACCATGGCATGCACAGTTATAGCAATGTTCCCATAACATGCATTACATTACAATAGACTAAGCAGATGCTTTTATCCAAAGCAACGTACAGATATGCAGAGAAGAACAGAGTAAGCAGAAGCACAACAAAGTTAGTGCAGCCAGGGTACAGGGCAGTGTTGGTGAAGTGGAGGTTATCTTTGTTTGAAAGGGAAGTACTTTGGGGAAAAAGGGTTTTCAAGAGCTTCTTGAAGGTAGAGAATGATGACTCTACTCTACATTGCACAGCCATACCAATGTCTGATCGTCTACATGACACACACAGTCATACCAATGGAGTTTGTCACTGACAGCCTAATTAGGATAACTACATTGCCCATCGACCAACACAACACATCCTGATCAATCATTACGATACACTAAAAGGAAACCACTGTCATTTTTACTATTACACTAAAAGCAGGTCGTTATATTTAACGACATGTTTGTGTTTTTTTTTTTTCGTTTTGAATGTGTGAACCATGAAAGAGTAGAATGCAATTTCCTGCTAATGGAAACTGATTTCAGCGATTACAGAAATTATTTTTAGCAGTCCTAAAATGCCGACAAGAAAACAGAATCGAAAACTGAACAAGAACTCACCAGGTATGACAAGAACCCATCTTTTCACCGGAGGCTTTTGGATAGACAAGGGTCGAGGACATTTGACGTTGAAAACTATAGGGAACTGGCAAACAGGTAGCTCCAATGCGTCATAGCGTTTCTTTACTTGTGAGATGTCATTAAGCTTACGTTTTGGTTTTATCGAGAAGAAAGACAAATACGACGTTGCCTTTTTTAACAGTGCAGGTGAATGAGGGCTAGGTGTTGAACGTGAAATGTAAATAAAACATTTGTGGTTTGAGGTCCAGGCCTTCTCCGAGAACACAAAACGCGGATTAAACATTAATTCGTGGGGTGTAGACTTGACGTCTTAAATTTGCTTTACTCGCTAACGTGTTCTGCTGTTCTAATCAAACTGTCTCTCTTCAGTTTCAGACGTTTCCGATGTGGTTTACTACGCGCACCACCTGTGTTTGGCATGAGACGGAAAATAAAAGGGGTGCACAAAAATACTTCAAATCCTTCACACAGATGTTCACTCTCAGGCACTTTCAGAATTCGCTCTCTGGGTGACGACTGCAGTTAATTGTCTTGGATGTCTCTTGATGTGACTTCCTGTTAACCTGAATGAGCACGTGCACAGATGACACGGTAACCTTTTATCAAGAGCGTGTTTTCTTGTGTAGCCTGCTTTTTTTCGTAGGGCTTTTTGTAGCGCTTCCAATGAACATAAAACACAAATCTGAAATACAAATGAGATGGTGATACAGTATTTTTCTTCTGCCCGTGTGGGGGAAAGGACTGCTCACTGAACATGTCACGACCCTGTCAGTCACAAAAAAAAAGCTGTCAACGAGAAGGTATGATATATTTATCACTTGTTCACACATCTACTGCACATGGCTTCAGGTTTGCAAGGCAAACACATAGAAAGTCATACGCACATGGAATGCGTCCATTAAAATTCCATCTACTAGTAATGAAGGTGTTGGTAAAAGCTTTTATTGAAAGGCCCTTAACAACAAATAACTTGAATAAAAGGTGAAGGAATATTGAAAGGAATACATAGTTTGGCCTTGCACACAGTGGCCTTGCACCACCTTCAAAAACCGAAATGGTGCGCTGGACAGCAAGTGCAGAAATGTGTTTCTTCCATCTGACGAGTCTTCGTTTTGTCTTCATCTCCATCTTCATCATCAGGGCCTGCACATTAGCACTGACCCAATGTAATGGATTGACCCCTGCATGATGTGCACACACACACACACACACACACACACACACACACACACACACACACACACTGAACTTATGTGCGTGAATATGGTTTTGTGGTGTAGAGGGAATACAAAGCACCCCTTAACATAGAAAATCTCTCTCAACTCCTTTGAGTACTCATGTAGTCAGTTCCTCTCTTTCATCTTCACTTCTATTCATTCTGTCTATCCTCCCCCCCCCCCCTCTCCCTCTCTCTCGCTCTCTCACACACACACACACACACACACACACACACACACATTGGATGTGTTTAGTTCATCAGGACTTTATATTTTTCTTGCTTCCTGTGCCTGTGCCTGTCTCTATATGAGTGGCATGTGTGAGCGCTGTGTGTGTGTATGTGTGTGGGTGTGTGTGTTCTTTTCTGCTGTCCCTCTCTACCTTTCTGTGTATTGCACTCGTTTTTTCTCTGCTCAACTCCCTCCCACTCTTTCTGTCTCTCCCTCTCTTTCTTTCCCTGCCTTCCTCTCTCTATCCTCTCAAACTATTTCTTTCCACCCTTCTCCCTCCCTCTCTTTTCTTTCTCTCTCCCTCTCTTTCTCTTTCTGTCTGTCTTTGTATTTGCCCTCGCTCTCTCTCTCTCTCTTTCCCTTCCTTCCTCTCTCCCTCCTTTATTTTACCTCTCTCTTTTTCCCTGTTTCCTTTCTGCTTCCCTCTCTCCACCACCTTTTTCTCTCACTCTCTCTCTATTCCCCTGCTTTCTCCTTCTCTCTCTGTCTCTTTCTCTCTCTCTCTCCTTCCCACCCTTCCCTCTCTCTCCCTCCTTCGTTTTACCTCTCTCACTTTCCTTTCTGCCACCTTCTCTTTCTCTCACTCTCTCTATTCCACTGCTCTCTCTCTCTCTCTCTCTCTCTCCCTCTCTCTGAGTGCCTGTCTGCTTGTCTGTGATCTGTCTCTATGCTGTGCTCCCATTAGCATACCCGTGCCGGAACACACCAGAAGCAAAACTATGCTGCTGCTCCAGGAATCTCACTAATTGGGTGCTGCTCATGCAAAGTGCCACCCCCAACTCCCTTCTGCGCCCCCCCCCTCTCTCTCTCTCTCCCTCCCTCTCTGTCTCTCTGTCTTTCTCTCTCTCTCTCTCTCTCTCTCTCTCTCTCTCTCTCTCTCTCTCTCTCTCTCTCTCTCTCCCTCTCTCCCACATCTTTGCCTCCTCTCTAATGCATGTCTTTGATATTTCTTCAGACAACTTTAAATATGCATGAGGGCGTATACCAGCTCAATTTCAAATGCATTACCAGAATATTCCCCAAAACCGTTTTTTGGGGAGGGGGTTGGGGGGAGGAGGGGGGGGGGGGGCTGTTTGACAAGCCCTTGTGTCTACAGCTGTGGGGCAGCTCAGTGGTCTGTAAGAGAGTAGGGGGTAGCACATCCACACCCTGTTCCTCCAGCACTCCATACACATTAGGCCCCTAATAATGGCTCCTGTCAGGGCTGCGGAGGAGAAGCTGCAGACACAGCACACAGCAGCTCTGGGGTGTGGAGCTTTTCAGCACCACGGACAGCTCCAGGCTGAGCCTCCGCACTGAAGGACAATGGGCTGGACACTCTAAGGCTGACACAGACAGGCACTGCTTAGCTTTTTGAACAAGCTGCTGGGAAGGGGGTAACCCAGACAGACAGATGTCCAGAGTTGGGTGGTCCAGTTTTTAGCGAGTGAAATCTCGAAGCACATATTTTATTTCCATCCATTTCCCAAAGCCAGGCGAAGGGGCGGATGAATTGCATGACCTGTGTGAGGTCCTTGGCGGGGTGGGGGGCTAAGACCTATATTCGATAAAGCTGGGAGTACCCTCATCTGAATGACAATGCATTTGCCCAGCTGGGTCGAGGGAGGGCGTTGGCAGAAAGAAGAGGAAAGGATATGCTTTGCCGAATAATGGGTATTGCCGTTTGTAAGAGAAGGGGAGAGGGAAAGAGTACAAAAAACATAAAAGGAGAAAAGCCATAAACAGAAGCGAGAGAAAGCGAGACAGAATGTTTGAAAGTACAAACAGCCCCAAGACAACAAGTAGTGAGGTGAGTGTTAGAAGAAAGGAGAGGTGTGTAGAGAATGGGTGACAGAGAGCATAAAAGACTGAAAGAGTGAAATGGGTCGACAGGGAGTTCTAGTGAGACAAACGAGTGGATAAACGAACAACCTCATCACAAAGAAAGACAAAGACAGAGAAAGAGAGAGAAAGTATGTGTGTGAGAGAGAGAGAGACTATTGGGAGGAAGAGACAGAGTAACAGAGAGAAGTACAGAGAGATACTAACAAAAAGAAAAAGAAGTAGAAGAAAGAGTAACAGCATCATGACAAAATAGAGTGAACGTGTGAACAGAAGATGGGAGAGGTGAATAAAGGAAGCAAAGAAAGAGAGAGAGAGAGAGAGAGAGGAATGGAGAGGTAGAAAGGGGTTGGGATATAGTCTCATAAATACTGCTCGTCTCAAGGGCGACCCTTTCATAGAGATCAATACAGCAAACAGAGCACACAGACAGGCACTGCCTCACCCACCTAAAGACAGCAGCCTGGGAATAGCAGTGAGATGGGGGGGATGAGAGAGAGAGAAAGAGAAAGAGAGAGAGAGAGAGATAGAGTAGTATCTTAGCCATCTAGACACTAGCCCAAGAAAGATACAGATAGAGAGAGGGAGGGAGAGGGGGGGGGGGGTGAGAGAGAGAGAGAGAGTAGTGCCTTACCCACCCAAAGAAACTAGTCTGGGAAAGGCAGGGGGAGAGATGGAGAGAAAGGGAGACAGAGGGAAATGAGAAAGAGAGTAGTGCCCTACCCATCTTAAGAAACTAGCCTGGGAAAGGCAGGGAGATAGATAGATAAATAAAGAGAGAGGGACAGAGAGGGGAATGAGAGAGAGAGAGAGTAGTGCCCTACCCATCTAAAGAAACTAGCCTTGGAAAGGCAAGAAGATAGAGAGACAAAGAGGGGAGCAGAGAGGGGAATGAGACAGTTAGAGAGAGAGAGAGAGAGAGAGAGAGAGAGAGAGAGTAGTGCCTCACCCATCTAAAGAAGCTAACCTGTGAAAGGCAGGGAGAGAGACAGAAAAAAGAAGAATAGAAGGGGCAAAGGGGAAATGAGGGGCAAGTCAGGCAATGTCTTGTAGATCCAAAGATGCTATTGATGCTGGGGGTGTTGGCGGGGGGGCATAGAGACAAGCAGGGGTGGGGCGGGGGGGGGGGGGGGGGGGGGGGGGGGGGTAGAGCCATAAAGACGTGCATAGAAAATCAAAGCGGTTAAAAGTCAGTGTGATAAGAGCATAGACAGGAAAAGAGAGAGAGAGTGAGAGAAGAGAAGAGTGGGAGGGGGAAGGTGAGTGGGGGGGGGGTGTAGGGAGTGGGGGGGTGGAGAGGAGAGGAAGGGGAGCTTTACACTTGGCAGGTGCCACTTTGTCTCTTGCATCGGCCCATATATTATTCATCCTCTCCCAGCATTACACACAAACACATCAACAAGCAACCCCATCTATGCAACATTACACACACACACACACACACACACACACACACACACAAACCCACCAACAAGCAACCCCATCTATGCAACATTACACACATACACACACAGAAACCCGCCAACAAGCAACCCCATCTATGCAACATTACACACACACACACACACACACACACACAAACAAGCAATCCCATCTACCCAACATTACACACACAC
>CM059270.1:16532696-16545196 GCA_030347295.1 Setipinna tenuifilis
CTTTGTGTAGCGTGCGGGTGAATACCGCCGCCTTGTAGGGGTTAAAAAGTGTCAGTCCTAAGGGAGGCCTGAGTGGGAAAAGATCTTGGTCCCCCACACCCACGGCCTAAAACCTCAATGTCCAGACTGTGGATCTGTTGTCCTCTGTTTAGCAGTCTAAGGCTAGTAAAGACCATGTAAGATTGGGTAAAGTAGGCTTTAGGATTTGCATTAAGACACAGTGGCTACCTAAAGTGAATGTAGTGTGTGTGAAGTTACCAGATTAGTGGGACACTACTTCCTACTTTCCCCAGTCTAACTAAACAGGTGAGGCGCCCCTACCCCTCAGGAGAATAGCTCGTTGACACCATTGAAATACTCAGTCACATTTATTATGACTGCTACTAACAACATGAAATACAAAAAAATAATTCTGGTGTGATAACAGGACTTACAACAAAATAAATGCAGTATAAAAATAAATGCAGTATAAAAATAGCAGTATAAAAATAAAAGCAGTATCAAACAACCTCAGTATCAATACACAACAGATCAGCTTCCGGAAAGGGATACTAGTAACAGCCCTGTTCAGCTACACATACCTATAAAACACACTGATAATTGACCCCTTTTGAACAGTTATGAAACAGCTTTGGTTTTACCCCACCTTCAATAAGCATACTCAACAACGGTTAGAACAGCAACCATTTCACCATATACCCTTCTGTAAAAGAAAATGGTTTCAAGATTTAAAACATTAAACATGAAGTAAACTTACATAAACAAGTGTAACTCAGTGTAACTATTCAGTGTAACTATTTTCTCTTGTTTTTCTTTTGTGTCAGCAAACTTGTAAAGTGGTCCTGCTTCTCCAGATCAGTGAGGCACTGCAATGCCGTTCAAGGCCTTTGACTGTATGAAAGCGCCAATGTATGTGTATGTATGTATGCACGCGGAGGCTCGCCCGTTCGCCCCGCTTCTTCGTGTTTGTGTGTGCGTGGTAGTGAGAGGACATGCTGCGTAGCAGTTCACAATGTTCCCCGGTGTGTGTGTGTGTGTGTGTGTGTGTGTGTGTGTGTGTGTGTGTGTAAGTGAGAGGGTATGCTGCCTAGCAGTTCACAATGTTCCCCGGTGTGTGTGCGTGGATATGCGTAGGCACGGCTTCAGTCCAGTTCAGTTCAGTTCAGTTCAGCCGGCTATGCAATTGTTAGTCAGTGTAAATGGTGTAGTGTTGTGTGGTGTAGTGTTCTCGACGTTACCCACAAACAGCAGAGATTACTGGGGATGTCTGGAGGATGGCAGGGTACACGTCTAGGCAAACGCCAGGCACCCACGAACTTGAAATAGCGCCTGGAGTTAGCTACCACAGACAAAACATGGTGTAGGGCTACTGCTGTCTTTCGTCTTCCGCAAAGCACTACACTCTCTCTGATCAAAACAAACCGAATACTCACGAAGTGGATGCTGGATACACAGCCTAGACGAATAATAACCGCGATAGACACACTTTTACACGCTCCGAGACGTCTTCTCTGGGCAGTCTATTCGTGTATCGTCATGCTACTGCAATACCCAAGTTTTCTGTCCGTCGAAAACATTGATTCACTTCGCAGTAATAAAGAAAACGCACTATAACAAGTCCGGCACTACTATTATAAACTTAGCTCTACTTACATCAATTCACGGTCCTATACTTAATAAAAAAACCCACGTTACCCAAACGTGCTACCCACTTGCTTCTCCACCAAGGCGCTAACTACCTGGCTCCAGCCCGCTTCCCCACTCTTACACCCGAAGGCTCGCTCTTAAAGGCGCAGGGTACTATTTGTGTCTGCCACATTCCCCCCTGCGAAACCCTGCCATGCCATCCAACATTCCACGTGATCTCTGAAAGACAGCAAACATTGCATTAATAACACATCAACAACGTAGTAACAATCACAGTCACATGACATTGTTCACAAGAGGATGCCCCAGAACACTGTTTAGTTACTGAACTAATGAAAACCATAACTCACCCTTTTGTACGTTTATAACACTTTAAGTGGACACAGATTACTTCAGAATATAATCCCTCCTAAACCTACAGGGAAGTGTACCCTTATTTTGCCTTGTGGACCGTCTAGGTTCCTCCACACTTTCACTTTCACTAGCTGCATCTGACCCACCCACAGCCCCCAGCACTTCTGGTACAGACTCAATTTCAACTAAGGCCTCACCCTGGTCCTGATCCCCACCACTGAGCTGCTCCTGTTCTCTATTCCCCATGTCTATGTTTATGTTGGGAATGTATGTAGTGGCAGGGATGCAAATTATATCAGGGTAATCGGTGTCAGTGTCAGAGTCTTTCTGAGGCTGGCGAGTGCTTGTGTGGTGTGGTGGTGGCGATTGGAAAGTACAATGCCTGAGCTGGTCCCTATGGACAACTTTTGAGGGGCCTCCTTTTTTCTGGGCAGATAGTGTATACAGGGATGTCACTATGGTTCTGCTTGAGCACAATGTAAGGAAAGGGCTCCCACTTGTCTCCTATCTTATTCCTGCCACGATGGGAATGGTTGCGTAATAGAACGCGGTCTCCAGCCCTGAGGAGAGCTCCCACAGACCTGCGGTCATAGGCTCTTTTCCTCTTTCTGGATGCATCCTGTGCTGCAGCATTAGCTATTTCGACAGCAGTCTTTAACTTGTCATGATGGGCCTTGACCCAGTCATCAAGATTATCCACTTCTTCGTCCTCTAGGTCCTTTCCTCCTAGAATGTCCATTGGCAGCCTGGGATCTCGCGCAAACATGAGGTAAAAGGGCGAATAGCCCGTGGATGAATGGATGCGACTATTATAAGCCAGGACTAGCTCAGGCAGGTACTCATCCCACCTCCTCTTCTTCTCAACTGGCAGGGCCCGCAACATTTCATGCATTGTTCGATTGAATCTTTCACATTGGGCATTGCCCTGTGGGTGGTAAGGGCTGGTGCGGCTTTTCCCAATTCTGTAAATTTTGCAGAGCTCTTTAATAACATTTGCCTCAAAGCACCGCCCTTGGTCTGAATGCAATCGTGCTGGGCATCCATAATGGACAAACCAGTTCTTTACAAGGTGTTTGGCTGTTGTGTATGCCGTTTGGTTCTTGGTTGGGACAGCCACTGTAAACCGAGTGAACATGTCCGTAAGAACTAGCACATTCTCATACCCGCCGTTTGACCTCTCCAGAAGCGTGTAATCCATTGCCAAAACTTCAAGGGGTGCTGTGATGTTGGTGCATGTCATGGGAGCTTTAATCCGTGGGAAGACATCTTTTGCCAAAGTACAGCGCTTGCATCCTCTGATCCAGGTTTGCACATCTTTGGTCATGGTTGGCCAGTAATAGCCCCGTCTCATTAGCCCCAATGTGCTCTGTTCTGCAAAATGACCACCATGCTCGTGTTGGCTTTCGTACACACGACGCTGCAAGCTCTCTGGAACTACCAACTGTCTGATTTCCTCTCCATCCCTGGGGTCACTGATGGATCGGAAGAGAACTCCTTTTTGAAGACTCAGCCGTTCGAACTGCTTTGCAAGGCGTTTCAGCTTTGAGTCCATGCATCGTAACTCAGTCGGAGAGGGCTTTTGTCTCTTCCACACAGCTGAGTGGACAGGCTGGATGCTGGGATCTCGCTTCTGCTCTTGCTCAATCTCGGCCCAGCTGAAGCCACTCACAGTTCCCCTTACAGCATTCTGTGTTGCCTTTACTGCATCAGGTGCATGAGTCTTCTCTTCCGATCCTGGCCAAAAACATGCACGCACTTCCTCCGTTCCCATTCGTATGAAGTCTTTGCCCATGTCATCTTCGTCTGGTTCTGTGGCTGCTGGTATTCTTGACAACACATCAGCATTAGTGTTCTGACGCCCGGGTTTATAGCAAACTTCAAAGTTGTAATCTGCGAGCTGAGCAACCCAGCGTTGCTCTACGGCTCCAAGGTTTGCGGAGGCCAGGTACCGCAGCGGGTTGTGGTCGGACATAACTGTGAACTTTGAGTACATAAGGTACTCTTTAAACTTTTCTGTTATTGCCCATTTCAGAGCAAGCAGCTCTAATTTGAATGCGCTGTAGTTTCTGTCGTTCTTTTCTGCACCACGCAGGCCCCGGCTAGCGAAGGCGATGACATGTTCAACCCCCCCTTGCCTCTGGCTCAGTACAGCTCCCAAGCCCTGTTGGCTCCCATCAGTGGTGAGTATGAAAGGTAGGCTGAAATCAGGGTATGCCAAAACAGGTGGACACATGAGACTGCGCTTCAACTCCTCAAAAGCGCACTGACACTCATCACTCCACCTAAAAGGTTCTGTGTTTACCCCCTTGCCGCCCTTGCCAACTAGAGCATGGAGAGGTCGGGCTAAATGAGAAAATCTAGGGACAAACCTTCTATAATAGCTCATAAATCCCAGCACTTGCCTCACTTCTCTCACCGACCTGGGAGATGGCCACGTTTCCAGGACCCGGACTTTTTCTTGGTCCACCTGGATGCCCTTGGCAGAGATTATATGACCGAGAAATCTCACCTCATCAGTCAGAAGATGGCACTTGCTTGGCTTCAACTTTAGGCCGTGCTGTCTCAGTCGGCCAAATACAAGTTCCAGCCTCTCGCAGTGTGTTTCAAAGTCTTTGGAAAAGACTATGATGTCATCCAAATAAATAAGGAGGACTTCGAATGTCAGATCACCCAGCACCACTCCCATAAGCCGTTGAAAAGTGGCTGGGGCATTGCACAACCCAAACGGCATTCTGGCCCACTCAAACAGCCCGAATGGTGTGGTGACTGCTGTCTTTGCCCTGTCGGCATCATCCATGGCTACCTGAAAATAGCCAGAGGTCAGGTCAAGCGTGGAGAACAGTTGCGCTTTCCCTAATGCATCCAGCGATTCATCCACACGCGGCAGCGGGTAGGCATCTTTGCATGTCACCTGATTTAGCCGCCGATAGTCACAACAAAATCTGACACTGCCATCCTTCTTCAGAACTATTACGGCAGGTGAGGCCCATGGGCTACAGCTCTCCTTGAGAACCCCCTGAGAGACGAGATCCTGAATATGTCTCTTGAACTGTTGGAAGACCTGAGGCGGTACTCGCCGATGGCGCTGCTTAATTGGGGGAGCGTCTCCTGTCGGTATACTATGAGTAACCGCGGTGGTGTGTCCAAAATCAGAGTCACTCTTTGAGAAGACATCTTGGTGTCTATCTAACAGGTTTCGGATTCTATCTCGCTGGGTTGGAGTAAGCTCTCCAAGCTCGATGTGGACTGGGACGGGTAGCTGCTCTGTATCCTTCTTTTCAGCAGGAATAGGGTCATGTTCAATGACTTTTACATGCAGTGCGCCATCTCTCTCTTCGAACTCCACAAGTTCTTTTGGCAGCACCTCCTGTGGCCTATACACAGCTGCAACGCGTGAACGCGGCTTCAGTCTCACAGGCTTTTGGCTGGAATTTAGCACTCTAACAGGCACACGACCTCCCGATGCCTTAGCGAGCACATTAGCCACCAGGAGGCTCTTGGGCAGGCTTATTCCAGAGGTAGCCTCCAGTAACACTTGACAGGTTGTTTTCAGAGGCACCCCGCAACGGCCTTCGAGAATACGTTCACTGAATGGAGGGATAGTTACAGTTTCTCTTCCGGCCACTTTCACATAGCCAATTCGGTCGTTCTGCCCAAGGGTCCCTGCCTCTTTCCCGATATTGGCTAGCACTCTGTGAACTTTGGCCTCCGGCCCACGGTGCTTGCTCATTTTCTTCACGCCGTCTGCAGCTACGAAAAGGTCTGTCAACTCACTCAGCACATTCATTCCCAGGATTCCAGGAAGGCCCTTCATGTCCTCTATGTCTGGGCTCTTGTCCTTCAGCACGAAGACACACTTTCTGCCAACCTTCTTCCCCATACATTCTACTTCTGCCTCCAAGCACCCTATGAGCGGGATCTCGAGGCCGTTCGCTGCAGTGAGCTGAACCCAGTTAGCTGAAGATAAGGCAACCTCGCCAAAATGTTTCTTAAAGTAACATTCACGGATTGTGGTCACCTCTGACCCAGTATCCAGAAGGCACTTTGTTCTGACACCTGCGATTCTAACATCCACCACCAAACAGTCTCCGAAGGCGCCTTCCTTTGAACCGCCAGATGCATCAGTAGACTGCTCCGCCAAGTGACTGGTGACTAGGGAAACGCCTGGGCCTTTCTCCCCCATCCCCGTAGCCCCGGCTGGATGAGCTGTGACGGGTAGTCGAGGAACTGGGTTAGTGCGCACTCCCTTCTGAGGACAGCGTCGACTTGTGTGCCCCGGCTCACTGCAAGTGTAACAAATATACCTTCCTTCCGCATCCTTCAGAGGTGGGCTTCTCGTCGCGCCATCTTTCTCCTGTGGGGTGGTCCTATTGGTCATCATCTGGAAAAGTTCGTCTTGGCGTGTTGCTATCTTTCCTATCGCTTCGTGTAACATCGCCAGAGTAAGTTGCGACGTGGGCTCTTCTGCTGCTGCTACATTTACGATGCCTTTGGAGCGGGAACTGCTTCTCATGCCATCCAAAGCCCTATCCTCCTCTTCTTCGGACCATGAAATGGCATCCTGCATTAACTCAGAGAACTTCAGGCCCTCATTATCTTTGAGTCTTCTTTTTATCTCCCTCCGCAGGATATCATCACGGATTCCAAGCGCAAGCTGTTCTTTCAGCATCAAGTCCGCATCTGGAACACGTTTGGAGTCTCTACGCTGGATTCGCAGCAGCTTTTCTTGGAGGTCGTAAGCGTACGAGCGGATGGTTTCTCCTGGCATCTGTCTACGGTCGTAGAATTCCTTAAGCCGTGTGCCCAAAGGCACCTTGTCACCATACGTCTCACGCAACGCATCAAATATCTTTCTCGCACTCTGTTCAGTATCTTCCACCGCATACTTCACGGTTAGTTTAGCTTCATCTTTAAGGTGTTGCCTAACAAACTCAGCCTGATCTTCGGCAGGAATTTTCATGATCTGCAAAGCGGACCTCATGGATGAAATCCATTCTTCAACCCTCACATCCCCTTGTTTGCCACTAAAGTCAGGGCACTTGCGGTCTCTTGGGATGTACACCGTAGAAGTGGGCGGCTTGTTTATCTGTTGATCTATAACCGCTTTAGCCAGGGCCAGAGCCTCTCTTTGCTCGGTTCTGGCTCTTACTAGGGCATCGGCCTGGTCATTGAATCTTTCTTGCATCTCCTCAAACTGTTTTCTGAGCTCTTCTATTTCAGACATATTGTATTTTCAACTAAGTAACAAGCTAAACTAATTAAAATCGCTGTATATTCTATCCTGTTCGTGACGCCACTTGTAGCGTGCGGGTGAATACCGCCGCCTTGTAGGGGTTAAAAAGTGTCAGTCCTAAGGGAGGCCTGAGTGGGAAAAGATCTTGGTCCCCCACACCCACGGCCTAAAACCTCAATGTCCAGACTGTGGATCTGTTGTCCTCTGTTTAGCAGTCTAAGGCTAGTAAAGACCATGTAAGATTGGGTAAAGTAGGCTTTAGGATTTGCATTAAGACACAGTGGCTACCTAAAGTGAATGTAGTGTGTGTGAAGTTACCAGATTAGTGGGACACTACTTCCTACTTTCCCCAGTCTAACTAAACAGGTGAGGCGCCCCTACCCCTCAGGAGAATAGCTCGTTGACACCATTGAAATACTCAGTCACATTTATTATGACTGCTACTAACAACATGAAATACAAAAAAATAATTCTGGTGTGATAACAGGACTTACAACAAAATAAATGCAGTATAAAAATAAATGCAGTATAAAAATAGCAGTATAAAAATAAAAGCAGTATCAAACAACCTCAGTATCAATACACAACAGATCAGCTTCCGGAAAGGGATACTAGTAACAGCCCTGTTCAGCTACACATACCTATAAAACACACTGATAATTGACCCCTTTTGAACAGTTATGAAACAGCTTTGGTTTTACCCCACCTTCAATAAGCATACTCAACAACGGTTAGAACAGCAACCATTTCACCATATACCCTTCTGTAAAAGAAAATGGTTTCAAGATTTAAAACATTAAACATGAAGTAAACTTACATAAACAAGTGTAACTCAGTGTAACTATTCAGTGTAACTATTTTCTCTTGTTTTTCTTTTGTGTCAGCAAACTTGTAAAGTGGTCCTGCTTCTCCAGATCAGTGAGGCACTGCAATGCCGTTCAAGGCCTTTGACTGTATGAAAGCGCCAATGTATGTGTATGTATGTATGCACGCGGAGGCTCGCCCGTTCGCCCCGCTACTTCGTGTTTGTGTGTGCGTGGTAGTGAGAGGACATGCTGCGTAGCAGTTCACAATGTTCCCCGGTGTGTGTGTGTGTGTGTGTGTGTGTGTGTGTGTGTGTGTGTGTAAGTGAGAGGGTATGCTGCCTAGCAGTTCACAATGTTCCCCGGTGTGTGTGCGTGGATATGCGTAGGCACGGCTTCAGTCCAGTTCAGTTCAGTTCAGTTCAGCCGGCTATGCAATTGTTAGTCAGTGTAAATGGTGTAGTGTTGTGTGGTGTAGTGTTCTCGACGTTACCCACAAACAGCAGAGATTACTGGGGATGTCTGGAGGATGGCAGGGTACACGTCTAGGCAAACGCCAGGCACCCACGAACTTGAAATAGCGCCTGGAGTTAGCTACCACAGACAAAACATGGTGTAGGGCTACTGCTGTCTTTCGTCTTCCGCAAAGCACTACACTCTCTCTGATCAAAACAAACCGAATACTCACGAAGTGGATGCTGGATACACAGCCTAGACGAATAATAACCGCGATAGACACACTTTTACACGCTCCGAGACGTCTTCTCTGGGCAGTCTATTCGTGTATCGTCATGCTACTGCAATACCCAAGTTTTCTGTCCGTCGAAAACATTGATTCACTTCGCAGTAATAAAGAAAACGCACTATAACAAGTCCGGCACTACTATTATAAACTTAGCTCTACTTACATCAATTCACGGTCCTATACTTAATAAAAAAACCCACGTTACCCAAACGTGCTACCCACTTGCTTCTCCACCAAGGCGCTAACTACCTGGCTCCAGCCCGCTTCCCCACTCTTACACCCGAAGGCTCGCTCTTAAAGGCGCAGGGTACTATTTGTGTCTGCCACATTTGTAAAGCATTTGTTAACCATTATCTCTTTATTATTTCCCATTACTTGACCATTAACATATACTGTTTGTTAATGGTTTGTTTATGGTTAGCACACGTTTTGCAAAACAGTAACAAAGCCTTGGTAAAACCTTAGAAAACCCTTTCTTACTGATGTGTTAACCCATTAACTCTTTCTTATGTAACATAACTTAATCATTAGTAAGTAGTGTTAGTTAATAACGTGTGTCTCCAATAAGCAGTATTAAAGCCTTAACCCTATTTTATTCATGTGTCAAACCATTACTTATTTTTCATTTTGCATCACTTAATCATTAACAAGCACTGTTTGAAACCTTACTAAACCCTTTCTTAATCATTTTTTTTTATCTATAATGCTTTTTCTCTCATCACTTAAGCATTTGTTACTAGTTTGTGGGTAGGGAACACCTACTCCCAGTAGGGTGCTAATCTTGGTTAACCCTTTCTTAATCATTTGTTAATTATTTGTCATCATTACTTAAGTGTATATGTTAATGGTTTGTGTGTGGTAACTGTGACATGACATTAGTATGGTAGAGGCTTATGCAACTGCCTCTCAAAGATGTTTCAGGATATTTACTACTGCTTTGTTAAGGCCTAACCCCTGAGTAGTTAAGGAGTTACATCTCATTAACAAAGTAAATCTGGGGGGGCTATTCTAAAGTGAAACCTGTTCATACATTAACAAATGATTTGTTAAGCATAACTCATGTGTAGTTAAGGAGTTACATCTCATTAACAAAGTAAATCTGGGGGGGCTATTCTAAAGTGAAACCTGTTCATACATTAACAAATGACTTGTTAAGCATAACTCATGTGTAGTTAAGGAGTTACATCTCATTAACAAAGTAAATCTGGGGGGGCTATTCTAAAGTGAAACCTGTTCATACATTAACAAATGATTTGTTAAGCATAACTCATGTGTAGTTAAGGAGTTACATCTAATTAACAAAGTAAATCTGGGGGGGTTATTCTAAAGTGAAACCTGTTCATACATTAACAAATGATTTGTTAAGCATAACTCATGTGTAGTTAAGGAGTTACATCTCATTAACAAAGTAAATCTGGGGGGGCTATTCTAAAGTGAAACCTGTTCATACATTTACAAATGACTTGTTACACCTAACAAAGTAAATCTGGCGAGCTATTCTAAAGTGAAACCAGTTCAGAAATGAGTTTTTGAATGAAATGTAACAATTCTTTGCACTGGACAAGTAATTTATAAAAGATTTCTTAAGGCTTGTGCAGAGGTAGACTAAACAACAGTTTACTATGACAGATGAAACCAGAAGACAGATGGAAAACAAAAACATTTATTTTAAAAAATTGCAACACATGAACATGGTAACATCAAAGACATCTAGGCTATATTAAGAGTTGGGGCGTCCTTTGATCTTGCCACCAAATGGTCATGTGATTTTAGTCTAGCCTCGGAGGTTCCATGTAAACCCATCTCTGCCATAAGTTTGTGAGCATGGTAAGGTTATGTCTACTAATTCTCCAAAGTTGGCTGATCTGCTATTGTCCTGAATCAAGTGCACAGCTGATGTCAAGTAATTAAAATGTTGGTAAGGACCACTAAAAGGACTGTATTGGCTGGTTCGGGATGTTGAGATGAGTGTCGTATGGGGGGTGTCTGTTAGAACACCATGAAGCAGTTGTATCCTTTCAGTCTTTATTAAACTTTACACTTCAAAATGACATGTGACAGAGCCTTTGGTTATGTGTGGTCTGTAAACAACACAGAATAAGGCTAATCAACATACTGAATTACAATAACTAACATAAAACATACATTGACTGAAGGTACACCTTAACTGAAATAATCTTACATAAAGATGTAGCTGAACAGTAACAAAATCACCAGAGTATAATAATTATCTTCTTAACATTACCTCAAATACTGGAACATAGCTTAACTAGCATGACTAGCAGATTTCCTATGCAAACCAATCCAATGCTAGTTTTCAGCTTAGCATTGCTAATCGGAAATAGCTAACTACTCTAATAATAGTAACATTAACAATGCAACCTAGACACCCAAACTCTGATAATTACTTACTATCTTGTACACATAACACTTACTTGGTCAGAAAGCACGCACACAACTCCTCATATGTCATAATCTTAATACTGTAACCTAGCTGACCAGGTGCTCTGTGCTGCCTGTCAAGCTGAACTGAAAACTGAATGGTTGAAACTGAACGGTAAACTGCACGCTAGGGGGCGTGGCTAAGCAGCAGTCTCAGAGTCTTTCTTACATCCGCCCCGAATTGCTGAGACAATTCGCTCACGTGATTATGCCTTAACAAGGCAGTAGTAAATATCCTGAAACATCTTTGAAAGGCAGTTGCATAAGCCTCTACCATACTAATGTCATGTCACAGTTACCACACACAAACCATTAACATATACACTTAAGTAATGATGACAAATAATTAACAAATGATTAAGAAAGGGTTAACCAAGATTAGCACCCTACTGGGAGTAGGTGTTCCCTACCCACAAACTAGTAGGCCTAACAAATGCTTAAGTGATGAGAGAAAAAGCATTATAGATAAAAAAAAAAAAAAATGATTAAGAAAGGGTTTAGTAAGGTTTCAAACAGTGCTTGTTAATGATTAAGTGATGCAAAATGAAAAATAAGTAATGGTTTGACACATGAATAAAATAGGGTTAACTAAGGCTTTAATACTGCTTATTGGAGACACACGTTATTAACTAACACTAATTACTAATGATTAAGTTATGTTACATAAGAAAGAGTTAATGGGTTAACACATCAGTAAGAAAGGGTTTTCTAAGGTTTTACCAAGGCTTTGTTACTGTTTTGCAAAACATGTGCTAACCATAAACAAACCATTAACAAACAGTATATGTTAATGGTCAAGTAATGGGAAATAATAAAGAGATAATGGTTAACAAATGCTTTACAAAGGGTTACCTAAGGTTTGAGTAATGCTTAACAAATGCATAACTAATGCTTAACAAGGAGTTAGTATTATAAAGTGTTACCCTTTTCATCTGTGAATTTATCATGTTTTAACTGAGCACACACACAGATCAAGCTCAGTTAAAACATGATAAATTCACAGATGAAAAATGTGTGTGTGTGTGTCTGTTGTCTGTCTTTCTGTCTGTGTTTGTGTGTGGTTGTGAGGTCAAAAGTACCCTTTTCCTGAACCCTTTTCTCTCTCTCTCTCTCTTTTTTTTCTATTTCTCCCTCTCTCTCTTTCTTGTTTTTCTCCAACGCATTCAGGCCAGTCAGGCAGGGACATTCCAGTTACATGACAATCAGCAGAGCATCACACACGAGTGAGACAAGACACACACACACATACATACATACACACACACACACACACACA
>CM059270.1:16550196-16560196 GCA_030347295.1 Setipinna tenuifilis
TGCTCATGACTCCATTGTGTCAGCCCTTTGAGAAGCTAAATCCCCTAGTGCACACCTACACACAATCACACAGGTAGTCACACAGACACACATACATACTCACATACACACACAAACTCACGGGCTCATTCACTGACACAAACACCAATGCACACACACGCACAGACACAGACACACACACAGACACACAGACACACACACACACACAAACACAGGCACACACACAGCCCTCTGCAGGAACTAAAGGAAGAGCAGAATGCCCTGGTGCCCTGGAACACTAACAAGGCCACAGATGAGTAGAAACGACTGAATCTGAATGAAAAGAAATGAATGCAAATGGATTCGCATTGACTGATTAATGCTTCAGACATTCCACTCATTGAGACACCATTAACCACAAAGCTGAACAGTTGCGACTGAGTTTGCTTTGTGTGAGGAGTCAAGGGTGTCAAGGGCAGATGATATTTCTTTCATGAGCACAACACCCAGGATGGGACTTAAGCTTTTAGAACTGAGTTTGTTTAGATAGGCAGCTGCAGACCCTGAGGTAACTATGGAGGCAAGTGCCAGTCACTACGTGCACATGGTAGGATTGTATTGGATTTCTCGAAATCCGATGTTGATACCTAGTGGGTGGTCTGTCCCAACATCCAAGTGCACATGGAGTTTGTGTAATCAGATAATGGTCAGAGACCTGGCTGAGATCTCCTCTACGCTAGGAGGAATGCTGTGGTATATACTAAAAGCTGCCTGATGAAGCCAATGTGTTTCAAACACACACCATCAAGACAAACACGCAGGATTTTTACTCAAAGGAAGATGCTGACTAGGTGAGATCTACATCTCTGAGCTAATTAGGCAGAGCGTCTGCCAAAGCAGATGTAGACTTATTTATGGTGCTAAAGTGTTCAAAGAGGGCACTTTATGCACAAGCCTCCTTGCTTCTTTATTCAGCAGGAGACTAAGGAAGACTGAGTGGGCAGGTTTCATTTGTGGCAGCATGTTGTTAAAAGGCCATCAGGTAAATTGAAGCTTTACTATGGATAGTTACTAATCTTTACGATGTATAGATCTGTGGGTTCCTATTGCGAAAAGAATGCAATGTTTGGATTTCTGTAACTAACATCGAATAAATTACCTTATCCTATGAACTATTTAGCCCGATATTGGTTTGACAAGCCCTTTCAAAAGCAATTTATAAAATCCTATACAGCACTGGCAAGCAAATGCTAGTTTGTGGCTTGCTTAAGTTTTATGTGTATTTCCTTTTACTCCTTATTGAATTTATACACTCACTGAAGTTGCATTTCCAATCGTTGTTTACCTCACTAACAATGAAAGTAACGTCTCCGTAAAGGTCAAGTCATGAAGCAGTTTTATGCTTTAGGCTACCTAAATAAACGCAGAAGATAATTTATGAAGAGAAACTGTATACGTATTAGTATAAGTTGTAATGTGGATAGTTACTGAATGGTGAATGAGCCAGTGTGGTAGCTGAGACATTACCCTGCCTGGTTGTTGTTGCGTTTTTATTGTTATTATGTCGGTATCCTGATATGGCTGTATTAGCATGCTAGTTTTTTCTTGTGTGGTTGTTGTTATCATGTGCTAACATGCTAGTGTGTTTGTCGGTAAGGGCAGTCATGTTAGAGCACCAGCGGATAAGTCCACCCTATCCCTCAGGACTTTCCCCATCTCCTGCCATGAAGTGTCCCTTCCTTGACCAGATTGACAGCTCTTGCGTGTTCCCAAGCACTCAGTGGTCATCCATATTTCACCATGATGACAGACAGAGCTAGCACAATGTGTTCCCTCCCCTAAATTATTTGGTGATGGACAAAGATGCAGTTCCTGATAGAGCCTGCTATTTGTGTCTCCACCACCTTTCATCCCCCTCTCTCTCTCTCTCTCTCTCTCTCTTTCTCTCTCTCTCTTTTTCTTTCCCTGTCCCTTCACTCATCCTTAAAGCTACTCAGGCAGTGTCACCCTGGCCTCTTGGTGACATTTCTTGAGTCTATTTCTGATGTTTGTTGACCCAATTACAAAAAAAATATGCTATCGCAAAAAAAGTCGTGTCAAAAATGTGAGTGTGATAGCTGGACCTTTTCCAAATATCACTCTCCTTCTTCATGCTTTTTAGTCTCTGCCTCACCCTTACTTTTCCCCCTTGCCATCTCTCCCCCATTCTCTCTCTCTCTCTTTTCCTCCCTCGCATCATCACCCCACTTCCTCTCTGCTCCCCCACCCCCACATCCATTAGTGTATCTTCAGTGAAGCATGCAGCATGTTTCCCTAAAGCTGTTCGACTGTACAGTACCATCACAATTTACACATGAGTGTCCACACAAGCCGCTCTAGTGGTTCCATACCTACAGTATAGCCACATATGCTATGGCAAATTTACACACTCACATTCACATAACCTTTTCTTTCTGACCTAAATAAACATGACTTCCAGGACCGTAGCCAGAAAACTATGGTCTAAGGTCTGTTAGGCACGCAAAGCATGCACGAAAACTAATTCAACATATTTAAATGAGTGGGGGTGAATTACATGTTACACAAAACATTTATTGCTGAAATTGAAAGGTGTTTAGACACTATTTTTATTGACTCCATAATAATTTTTAATTCAGCCAGGGCTGTCTGAAGTTGTGTTAGCTATCTTTATAAAACAGGTTATCCACAATCAAGGCCAATAGCTTATTTATAAAAATAAAAAAAACCTGTAAGGCCAAAGCCGTGTCCATATCATTTCTACATGTATCAGCCTTCTATCAAGACGGAACGCTTGTTACAAATTTAGCAAATGATTTCTTAAAGTTCACAAATCATGCACATCTGTACTGCTTCAAATACCTGTAGGCTAAATTTTAATAGCTTTATTAAAGTGCACTGATGGTTACAATGCACATGCTTTAGAATAAGCACTGGCAGGGTCTAGAACTGCGTTCTCATATTTCATTGCTCACGCACCGAAAATGCAGATGCAGAGGACCCCAGTCCCACCAGGATCCTCTTACCCTCTCTAATATCACAGTTATGCCTGACAAACATAACTTGAAACTTTCTACTCTGTTGCTTTGGCTTATCCACTGATTTATTTTCAAAATCACAAACAAGGTACAACTGGGCTGCTTCGAAAATGTACATTTTAACAGCTTATTGAATGTACGCTGATGGTTTCCATGAAAAACCACTTGCAGTGTGTACTGAACTGCATTCACTTCCCTGAGTCATGTACGTATTTGTTTTTGTGTCCTTGCTCTCACACGCTCACATGAAACAGGCACAGAAGACACAATATTATCTTTTTTTACCCAGTTAAACATTTTGTGTACAAATTTGTTTTCAACTCTTATAAACTACCAAGGTCCAGACCTCAGTGGCCTCACAGCTGGCTAAAGCCATGATGACTACACAGACACTCAGAAACAACAATTATAGACACTCATGGACAATTAGCATAAACAACACAGGCTCTGTCTCTGATTCTAAAAAATGAACATTTTTTACATAGGATCACTTGGACCTCAAGGAGCTTTTGTGGCAAGAAAGGATCCTCACAGTTGGGGATGAAAGGTAGGTATGAGTTTGTTCCTGATGTTAAAACAAAACACCAGAGAAACACTCTTTGTCATCTTAAGTGGATTTTCCACGAACCTGAGAGATACACTACAAAGGTGACTAAGTGACAAACCTGGGTTTACCCCAGTGGTAGTCATACACCTGATAAAAAAAAGAACCTGTTGGCATTTGTTAAGTTAAAAAAATGAAACCCTGGGTTCTTCTACTAACAGGTTTACAACAGGTTTACTGTACCTCTGGGTTAATTAAAGCAGGTTTATCACTTTATTACAGGTTTCCCCCCTGACTGTCTGAACGCCAACACCAAGATCTACAGGTCACATGCGTTCATAGAAGGCATAGAACCCTGAAGTGATACCCCTTAGGAAGTTAGACTGAAGAACATGAACATTCATGTGCATCTTGGGGCAAGTAGGAGATATTTTGTGGCAGAACTATTAAATCTCTTCTAGCCCGATAGCAGATATCTTATTGGAGAACAAGTGCGTGCATATTCAAAATGTCTTTGAGGCTATGAGTGGATGTTATTATATTGGAGAGGAGGAACATGCATATACAGCATCTCTTCAGGGCTAGAGCTGAATGTTATTATTTTGCAGAAGAGGAAACAGGCAGCATGGGAAATCTTTGTCTGCCTCCTTGCCTACACAGAGATGTGTGTAACCGTGTTTGACTGTGTGTGTGTGTGTGTGTGTGTGTGTGTGTGTGTGTGTGTGTGTGTGTGTGTGTGTGTGTGTGTGTGTCTGACTCTAAGATGCATGTGGCTGTGTCTGACATGCTTGTGCACCCTATCAGGCCCAGACTCCTCACCAGTCAGTGGCCTCTCCATCTCTCCTGCTCTCCTCCTCTGCATCTCTCCTGCTCTCCTCCTCTCCATCTCTCCTGCTCTCCTCCTCTCCATCTCTCCTGCTCTCCTCCTCTCCATCTCAACATCACTGCATCTCTCCTACTCTCCATCTCTCTTGCTCTCCTCCTCTCCACCTCTCCTGCTCTCCATCTCTGCATCTCTCCTCCTCTCCATCTCTCCTGCTCTCCATCTCTCCTCTTCTCCATCTCTCCTGCCCTCCATCCCTACCCCATTTCCCATCTTCCTTCCTCTTTTCTCCTTTTCTCTCTCAACCCTTCTTCCCCTTCTTCATCTCTGCTCCCATTTCCTTACTCCTTCTCTTCTCCCAACTTCTCCTCTTCCAATTCCTCATCCTCTGATTTCCTCTAGTCTTCTCAGCTCCCAAAAAAATAATTAAGTAAAAAAGTAATTCATTTAAAAAATATTAATATTGTATTGAATTGTATTGGATGAAGAATTGTATTGTATTGTGACCTTATGTATCAAAATCGTATCGATTCAGGAAATCCGTACCAGTGCCCAACCCTATAAATGTGTGTGTGTGTTTTTCTTTCTTCTATGAAAACATCTGCTTCAATGTGTGCATGACATCTCTGAGAAGCTGTGCTGCAAGCCCTGCCCCTTGGAATGATTGGCATGTGGGGTGATGTGACATCACTTCTTATTACGAGCCAACCTATCTAATGAGCCCCCCCAGATGAGCCTGTTGGCCCACAACTAATCTGTCATTACAAGTGCCCTCAGCCCCTGCCGATCTGTGTGTGTGTGTGTGTGTGTGTGTGTGTGTGTGTGTGTGTGTGTGAGAGAGAGAGAGAGAGAGAGAGAGACTGTGTGTCTGTGTGTGTGTGTGTGTGTGTGTTTGTGTGTGTGTGTGTCTGTGTGTCTGTGTGTGTGTGTGTGTGTGTGTGTGTGTGTGTGTCTGTCTGTCTGTCTGTCTGTCTGTCTGTCTGTCTGTCTGTGTGTGTGTGCGTGTGTGAGAGACAGAGTGAAAGAGGGTGAGCAGCTATTCTCAGCCTCCCACTCTAGTCCATTGCCATTACCCATTTAAATTACATCTGCCCTGGAGATGAGAAATCACATGCGCAAACGAAAACCCCGCAGAGCAGTGTGTGTGTGTGTGTGTGTGTGTGTGTGTGTGTGTGTGTGTGTGTGTGTGTACCTGTCTGTTTGCCTATATGTTTGTGTGGGGGAGATGTAGGGAAGCCCTGGAGATGAGAAATCACATGTGCAAACGAAAACCCCGCAGAGCAGTGAGTGTGTGTGTGTGTGTGTGTGTGTGTGTGTGGGTGCGTGTGTGTGTGTGCATGCGGGTGTGTATGTGTGTGTGTGTGTGTGTGTGTGTGTGTGTGTGTGTGTGTGTTAGTGCACTAAGAGTGGGATCAGTAAAGCCAGGGCAAAACGATGCAGGTTTTCTGGTTGGTTTCCAGATTGTTCCGTAAGCCCCCTTTAAGGTGTGAAATGTGTGAGCGTACGTTTCTGAAGCCAAGTGGAGTTCATGCATGGCTGAATGGTTTTAGTGCTCTATGAGTGTGGCAGGAGTGAGTGTGTGTTGGTGTGTGTGTGTGTGTCTATGTGTTAGTGTTCCAGGTGTGTGTGTCCAGTCGTAAGTAAGTCAGGAGAGAGAGAGAGAAAAGAGAAAGAGAGAGAGAGAAAGAGAGAGAGACTGTTGGGGTATGTAGAGGTGGGGCTTTTAAAAGTGCTGGTTATCTGTCGATAATGTTGAGTGCACTGCAAGTAGACTGTTTGTGTGTGTGTGTGTGTCTGTGTGTGTGTGTCTGTGTGTGTGTGTGTGTGTGTGTGTGTGTATGTGTGTGTGTGTGTGTGTGTGTGTGTGAGTGTGTGTGTGTGTCTGTGTGTGTGTGTCTGTGTGTGTGTGTGTGTGTGTGTGTATGTGTGTGTGTGTGTGTGTGTGTGTGGGTGTGTGTGGGTGTGTCTGTGTGTGTGTGTGTGTGTGTCTGTGTGTATGTGTGTGTGTGTGTGTGTGTGTGTGTGTGTGTGTGTGTGTGTGTGTGCGTGGGTGGGTGTGAGAGAGAGACAGGAAGGTATATAGGGCCTCAGGACCTTCAGGAGCAATGCCTTTCACCCGATGACCTGAGAAATAACCACATTCACCTGGACATCACACCACACACACTCACGGGCTATTACACACATACACACACACACACACACACACACAAACACATGGACACACACACATACACACGGACGCACAGGCCATCAAACCACAAACACACACATACACACACAAGATCCATCACACCACACACAAGAGCCATCACACACACTGCACACACACACACACAAGAGAATCACACCGCACACACACACACACACACAATAGAATCACACCCCACACATGGCTATTACATCACGCACACAAGGGCTGTCACACCACAGTCACACACGGCCCATCACACAACACATGAGCCATTGGAAACAATGGTACGGTCACGCACACACACAGACACACAGACAGACTAAAATTCATCATTACTATTTACATAGCCACAGTAGTACATACTCTATCTCATCACTTCACAACCCATAGTGTGTTATTCAGAATAATGCACACTGAACTAAGAATAATACACACTCAACCAGGAGTAATGCTTCTCAGAATAATATGCATTCCTGTCAGAATAATACAGACTTTCCTATGAATAATACAGAGACAACTCATAACTATGCATACTTATCTCTAAATAATGTACACGCAAATCAGAATAATGCACACTCATTTCAGAATAATACACATAGACCTCAGAATAATATGCATTCATGTCAGATTAATCCAGACCTATCTCTGAATTATGCATACACAACTCGGAATAATACACACTTAATTCACACTAATATAATACACAGCCATTTTAAGGCTATGCAAACTCATCTCAGAGTAACACATTAATGTCAGAGTAGTCTACACACATTTCTACACACTGTAGTGTTTTTATGAAAAATGCATACAGCTACTAGGCAATATTATGGACAGTACACTGTTGGATATTCAAGCAAATAAACTCTTTTAGTTGAAATAATCTTGAGCAACATGAGAAGCCTTAAAACAGTTTTCCTTTAACAGAATGATGCTAGTGAATTAAAATGTCATAACGTCCCATGCTGATTTCGTTAATGCAATAGACGGTTTTCAAAATTGGTATTAGAGCAATATAATTATTTTTCCATCACATATGTCTCTCCAACTTTTGGATGCGCATCATTTTTAAACTAATTATCTTTTTGATGGAAAAAAGGACTAGTGTAAAAAATTCAAGTTCTCCAATGAATCATTTTTTTTGGACTGACTAACCACTCATGGCCATTACGAACCCATCATTAGACGGAGAAGGGGCAGATGATGATTGGCTGGTTTCCTCTCGGGTGGGACACACACACACGGACACACACACACACACACACACACGCACACACACACACACACACACACACACACACACACACACACACACACACACACACACACACACACTTCCTGTTATTTCCTGAGCGGAGGCCTCGTGTGTTTAACCTGCGTCACAGGGAGCCCTGGAAATAGGGGGGTAATCAGGGCTGACTGCTCTAATGGCTACGCACTCATGCACAGCCAGGGGCTGATTCTGTCCTCCGGGTCCAGTATCTGTGACGTGTGTGTGTGTTCACACACTTATGTCATCAATTAGGTATGACACACTCACACATATAGGTACGCATGCACATACCCACATACACACACATTAGTGATGTATAATGAAAGCACTTAAGTTATTAGAGACGGCATTGTTTTTAACCACAGTGTAAGTGTTCAGTGGAGTGTTTGTGTGCAGAAGTAGCGGAAGAGCCCAGTAAGTATGAATGTGTGTGTGAATCACCTACAGAAGAGCCCAGTAAGTATGAATGTGTGTGTGTGAATCAGCTACAGAAGAGCACACTTAGTATGAGTGTGTGTGTGGATCAGTTACAGAAGAGAGCAGTGAGTGTGTGTGTGTGTGTGGATCAGTTACAGAAAAGCACAGTGAGTATGAGTGTGGCTATGGGCATACTAGGGCATTACAGTGAATAGATAATGTTACCTTTGTCTGTAAGCCACCTTAGTAAATGTTCTGCTTTGCCACTGAATAAATATACAAGCAAAATGACAGTGGGACTTGGGGAAAATCTGGCTGCTGAAATGTGTGAGGTCCTCGCCGCAAGACCAGTTGTAAAAATGCACACACACACACTACTATACACCAAACACACACAAACACAAACACACACACACACACACACAAACACACACACACACACACACACACACACACACACACACACACACACACACACACACAAATACACACCACAAACACACACACAACTGCAATAAATAAGGAGTCAATGCACCCCTGTGTTTGGTTCCAGTGGCTTTGGGAGGGTCAGCCCTGTTAAAAGCAACTACAGATTAACCAGGAAGTGTCAGATTCATTATTAAATAAATACAACTTTCCTCTCTAGCAGACAGAGATGCTTACATCTCCAGCATAAAATATTTAACCCTGCTTTGTGAGCTGGGGCCATGTGTGGGTGGCATAGGCCATCTCTACAATACACACACACACACACACACACACACACACACACACACACACACACACACACACACACACACACACACACACACACACACACACACACACACACACACACACAGCCCTGAAGTAACTTTAGCTCAAAGACCTGTACATGCACTCTGCAGGAGTGCTTAAGATGCAGCCCGAAGATACCATCTGCACACACACACACACACACACGAGCACAGAAGTTTGGACACTGAGTCATAGATGACAGTGCATAGAAGAGACACCTGGAGTATTTGCATGTTCACCAATGTTAGCACCAGTACTAGTGTCAGTATTAATGTTGATATTATCATCTGTCTCAGAGTGAGCCTCATAGCTGACTGGAGTGTCTTAGTGAAGGAGCCTCAGTGCCAAGACTTGCTGCCTGTGCCTTTCACTTCAGAGCCAGATCCTGGGATTGCAGGATCGCAGGTTCGATTCCTGTACCAGTAGGAAAAATGTGGTTTGGGGCAGTAAATAACTATTGCCCTCTTGTGCACTCATTAACGGCCAAAGTGCGCTTGAGCAAGGCATCTAACCCCCCCTACATTGCTCTGCTCCAAGGGTGACTGCCCCTTTACCTCATTCACTGTACAGTAAGTCACTGTGGATAAGAGCATCAGCTAAATGCAACCCCTCTACATTGCTCCAAGTCCCTGTACCTCATTCACTGTAAATCGCTCTGTTTATGAGCATCAGCTAAATACAACCCCTCTACATTGCTCCAAGTCCTTGTACCTCATTCACTGTAAGTCGCTCTGTTTATGAGCATCAGCTAAATGCAATGTCATGTAATAATACTGTGATGCACACATAGGAACCCTGCACACATGCTGTAGGACCCTGCAAGGACAATGCAAATAGGACAATGGAAATGCAGGTTTGCTCCCAACTCTCCTCGGCTAAATGTAATGTGATGTAATGTAGAGCTCCTAGTGTGCAAGTGTCAGTGCAGGGCTCAGTACCC
>CM059270.1:16565196-16570196 GCA_030347295.1 Setipinna tenuifilis
AGTCCCCCCGCCCCCTACGGCAGGCTTGGAGCTCCACTGACTCCAGGAGCAGTGCGCTGGCTACAATCACCCACAATGAAGCCGCTCTCAGAGGAAATCATGTCCATAACAGACAAAATCATCTGTTGTGATGTAAGAAGCAGAGAGTCCATGAAATGCAACTGGATCCAGTCAGCATTCTCTGTGCATCGTCATGTGACACTTGACTGACATTTATCGAAATCGTATTTGTCACAAACTGTGAGCATATGAGTCAGATCAGAGGAAGTTAATGTCAACGGCTGCGTTTCGCACAAGAAAAAAAACAAAAACGAGAGAGAGAGAGAGCGATCGAGAGAGAGAGAGAGAGAGAGAGTAAGTGAGCGAAATGGTTGAGTGAACTTTCTATGGGCTCTGGCGCCACTGTTTCTATTTGAATGGTCATGCCAGGAAAGCTTATTGAATTAAATTGAATTGAATGGAATTGAATTGAATTGAGTTGAATTGATTGAAATGAAATGGAAATCGAAAGAGGAGGCACGGTAACAGAGAGGGTAAGAGCATTAGAGGAAGAGAAAAGAAAGAGAGAAAGAGAGAGAGAGGGGTAGAGAGGGGCAAAATTTCACTCAGCAGCACTCTATCCAGTGTAGAGCATACCTCTCATAAGACCCGCATAAGACCCTCCCATCACACACACACACGCACACACACACACACACACACGCACACACACACACACACACACACACACACTCACTCACTATCACAATCACTTCCCTCATCTAATGTACTTTATGGGGTCAGGCCCAATTCCTGATTCTAATTTGTCTGACCACTAAATGTCACAGGCTGCTGTCCAGACTTCCCTATTGAAGAGCACATTAGCAGACACACACTTTTTCACAGACTCATACAACCCCTCCCTCCATCCTTAAGGTAGGGATGCCTTAACTTGCTTATTTATCATCTTGTCTACCATTTTCTATTCATTCTTGTTCATTTGTTCATTTTTGTTACCTGCTCCTGACCTCTAAGCACTAAAGATGGCACTTTATTGTCATTGTACAGTGTGACAGTGGCAAATAAAGACATTCTATACCAGTGTTTCTTAAAGTTTTTTCCGATCGAGGACCACTCCCCTCTATGAGGCTAAGAGGGCCTCTGTATGTAAATTCCATGCACTGGTGCAGCATCACAGCCCTAACAAGGAAGTGGCATGATGATGATACTGTATACATGTAGCTTAAGAAACACGAAAAAATAATATTTTAACACAACTGTTCACGGGCTTCTTGCAGGCCACACTTTGAGAAACACTGTTCAATTCTATTCTATTCTATACCATACTATTTTATTCTATTCTATACTATACTATTGTATACTATACTATACTATTCTATTCTACTACATACTTTACTATCCTATCCTATACTATTTTATTCTATTCTATTCGGGCTGTGGCAGCAGTGCAACAGATGGAGCAGCCTGCAGTGTAGCAGACTGGAGAGGGTGCCCCTACAGCACAGAGCAGCTGCTTTTTACCACGCTAGTCCCAGCCGCTGGATATTCAAAAGGCCCCCCCCCCCCCTCAGGCTGTATGATCACAGATCACCGAGCCCAACTCAAGCAGTGCACAGCAAAAGTGTTCCAGTGTTTAGCAAAAGTGTTCATTTAGGAGTGTAAAGTGTAAGATTAAGAGTTGAAATTACACTGCAAAAAAAGTTCATTTAACTGTAAAGGAATTAAATATGTAAGGGAGGAGTGGTAAATGAACACTACAAAGATTGGGACAAAACAAAAACACTGGCATAGTGTTAAAACTGACTCCTTTAGAGTTGATTGAACACTATAGAATTTGCTGTGTACAAGCACATGAGGCCCATATCAGTCTACATTGCAGAGGCTGTTGATCAGTGAGCGGATCAGAGACTCAGAGCCCAGCGGTGGAGACAGGGAGGATGAGTGTATGTCAGTAGCGCTGACACATTTCAAGCAGAGCAGAGCAGGACACTGACACTCAGTGCTGTGAGTGACTTAGCTGTGTGTGTGTGTGTGTGTGTGTGTGTGTGTGTGTGTGTGTGTGTGTGTGTGTGTGTGTGTGTGTGTGTGTGTGTGTGTGTGTGTGTAGGCCAGAAGAACACTAGTTCGCACCAGTGAGCACAGCAGTTTGGCTGCGCTACTGAACACACTCGGAATAGCCTGCCTGGATGTCTGTCTCCTGTGTCTACCTGCGTTGGATCCACAGGAGCCTGTGCGTGTGTGTGTGTATGTGTGTGTGTGTGTGTGTGTGTGTGTGTGTGTGTGTGTGTGTGTGTGTGTGTGTGTGTGTGTGAGACAGAGAGAGAGAGAGAGAGAGAGAGAGAGAGAGAAGGAAAGATAGAGAGAGAGACAGAGAGAGAGCGAGGTTGTGTGTTTTAGGGGTACATGTACAGTTAGTAGGACATGTGTCTCTCCTGTGATTTAAATGGCCCCCGTGCAGGTCCTGTCAGGCTGGATGTGAATGTAAGATGTAAGAGCAGTGGGGCATGGTGATGAAGAGGCTAAGCCTCTCTGCTGCTGCACCACCACCACCCAGCACACAGCAGCACACAGCAGCCCCATAGCCCCCATTACAGGAGCAGCGGGAACTGTCCATGGTGCTGAAACAAAGCTCCTGACTCTGGGGCCCATCTGCATTCTATAATGCTGCACAGAGCAGTTCTGCATTCCAGAATGCTGCCAATGGCGATTAGGCATTCTAGAATGCTGCCCATGGCAATTCTACATTCCAGAATGCTGCCCATGGTGATTCTGTATTCCAGAATGTCACCTGTGGCAGTAAAGGTGGTCTGTGACCATAACCTGCTGTGCATTGGATGCTGCATCCATGAGATGCATAATGTAAGAGGGTGGAAGGACTCTATGCTTTACTTTTTTACATGATCTCAGCTGTGGGTCTCTTGAGTGGGTCGGACTGGACTAATATTACCCCCGTGGACACTAGCCAGTAGTGTAAAAGCATCTTACGATCATGATTTATTTATCTAACCTAGTTTACTCGAATACTGTACTGCCACCATTACAGCCCCCCACCCCCATTAATCCATGTCTTCCTCTATGATTTACAAAAGAGCACTGCTTTGTTTTTTAATCAGAATGTTTACTGAAGTGATCTTACTCTATGGCTACTGTAAGGTTTCTCAGGTTTGTATTGTATGGATATTTTACTTTTCTGTATGAATATTGTACAGTTCTGCCAGCATTCTGTTCACTAGTCCTATCTGTATGCTAGAGCACTGTCGAGGGGTGTAAGTGTGTGTGTTCAGCAGCACTGCTGACAAGCTGTCATAGGGTCTCAGAGTCATGTGCAGAATTTCCCTCTGGGAAGTGTCTGCTGGTATCTAGCTATAGGCAACAAAGTGATCTGGTACATGTCTTGTCCTAATAGGATTCTGGATATAGGAATTTTAAAACTTTTTTATAAAAGGACTGGATTTTTCGTCTCTTAGTCTTTTGTCTTTTTTTGTATTATTCTCAAAAAAATAATATTTAGTGCGTTTCTGAAGAGCGTGAATTTCATCTTCTTCCACTTCCATTAGGTGACAGCCAAGTGCTGAGGTCCTGGTGTCTCTCCTTCTAGGAGCTTTGGTGGGTTTTATGTTTCTATCTGTAGTTCATGATCACTCAAGCAGTGAGGCATATCATTTGTGAGGGTTTTTTGTTCAGTTTCATAAGACGACCAACTATAGCATTCTCTGTTTAATTTCATCTAGCACTGAATTTGTTTGTTAGGTTGGACTACTCCTTTATCGTCTTGTTTATTAATTTGTTCTTCCTCTCCTCATTTTTTTCTCTTTCATGCTGTCTCTCTTTCAACCTCTCTGCCTCTCTCTCTCTCACACTACCTGTCTCACTCTCTGTGCCTCTCCCTCTTGGAAAGTAGGTCGAGAGGGAGACACCCCACAGTGCAATGCCCGAGGAGACAGAGAGAGGGCAGCAGAGAGAGAGACAAAGAGAGAGAGAGAGAGAGCAAGAGAGAGAAGGTAAGCTGGAAAGATGGAGATAAATACAGGAGGAAGTGGAGGACACAGATGCATGGAAGATAGATGAAAAAGAGGTCGGGGGAATGAGATGGAGTGATATAGGCTATAAAAAGGGCCATTTTTATCCATATGTTTCCACAAGCAACCATATGATGTAAGGTCTGGCAGGATTAACATATGCTCTTCAATTACATTAAAATGATGATTTATTTCTCCAGGTACAGATATAAACCATAACTAACAGATGTTGTGAAATAACAATTGACAATGACCTTAATTAAAAACGCGTTTGTTAGGAAGAGAGTGGTCAAAACAGTGTGCTTTGCCAAAGCTCTCACCATCCACCATTATTCACTAACACTGTCACCTGCACCCTGCACCACCTGCACCTATAGAGATTTATACACAAAAAGAAATGGCTATGTGGCTATAACAGCTCAGATGGAGAGAGACACATATAGAGAGAGACAAATAAGCACACAGGCCCCACTAGTTCCATAAGAGAAAGCAAAGTCCCACTTCCCTACAGTTCCACAATTCCAAAGTAAACATTAGCTCTGTTTACATTAACAGAGCCGACATTTCTATTTACATACACATAGTAGTTTTAGTGTAGCTGAAAATGACACACATCAGGTAAAGGGTCTTTGTCAGTTAGCTGAATGTGTTAACTACAGCTTCCTGGGTGTAGGCATCTGAAAAGGTCTCCCCATCCATCATTGACAGCCAGTGTTCTATTTGCGTTAGCATCAACCTAGCGCTCCTATGCTATGCTAGCTAACTGTTGTTGTGTATATGGAGAGCTAAAGGCCACATGGTCTGGTGAGTGGAGACCATTTCAAATCCCTTTACCTCACTCCACTTGTGCAGTACACATCACACTGCACTTCACAAGGGGTTTGTTAGACCTTACAAACTTTGCTGTACTATGTTGTCGTATTTTTTTGCTGCTACTGTGTAAATGTGTGTGATGATATGCATGTTGTTTTGTTAGTACTT
>CM059270.1:16580196-16587696 GCA_030347295.1 Setipinna tenuifilis
AAGAGGCTTAGCGGATGCTCTCATTTCACCAAAAATTATGTATCTTTGTACTCTCTGCATGCCTGTATGTGAATGTGTGTGTGTGCCTGTGTATCTGTGTGTGCCTGTGTGTGTGTGTGTTTGAGAGAGAGAGGGGGGGGGGGGCAGAAAGAGAGGGGTTACAGAGCATCTTTTTCATCATGTTTTTCTGTGTGTGTGTGTGTGTGTGTGTGTATGTGTGCATGCGGGCGTGTGTGCGTGTGAGTGTGTTTGGCCCAAAAGCTCCTCTCACTTTCACTCGTTTCCTCTTACAGGTGTAGCCTGTTGTTTGTTTCCTGTGTGCGGTGTGTAAGCAGAGAGGACTGGGGGACTGAGGCAGCACAGTCAGGATTCTCTGCCATCACTGACGATTGCCCACAGTGTGTGTGTGTGTGTGTGTGTGTGTGTGTGTGTGTGTGGGCGTGGGCGTGGGCGTGTGTGTGTGTGTACGCACATCAGTGAAACCTACACACATGGGGCACAAATGTCCCTGCTAAGATAGGAAAACCAGACAAGGGGTACAAATTGTGCCCCCCACTAGTCTAACAGTGTTTTTCTTGGTTATGATGTTATTACTGATAAAACAAAAAGTGCCAAAACACTGCTTTACACTGCTTTACTGACAGGTTAGGGTTGGGGATGGGTTTGGTCTGGGCACAGTTTGGCATTCTTTAGTTATATTATAATGAAAGCCAATGGAGTACCCCACAAGGAAAGAAATGTAAGCTTGTGTGAGAGAGGGGGTAATCTGCTCATAATGTACAGTGTTGCTGCCAAGCCCCAGGCTAGAGACCTGACACCCCCCTACACACACACACACACACACACTCACACTAATAAAATGCGGTTTGGTGGTCCTACGCTTCCTCAGAGGCCCTCAGCAGAAAATTGCTGTCTCTGCAACCATGCCACAGCTCATCCACAACACCATTATACAGCCCCGGATCTTGGCCTCCCTGGGGTTTTAGTCTACACACACACACACACACACACAGGCACACACATACACACACCTACACACACAAAGACACAGGCACACAGGCATACAAATACAGGCACACACTGGCACACACACACATGCAGGCTCCACTACAGCTCACCCAAAGCAGCCAAAAGAGCCCATATCTCAGCTGAGACAGAACTTTCATCTCAAATTCTTTTTAACTTTTACCTCATACTATTTACCGGTACCTTAAACTCGTTTGAAGTCTTAGCTCAAACTCTTTGAAAGCTGTTTGAGACTTTTACCTCAACTTTGTTTGACGTGTTAGCCTAAACTCTTTTAAACTGTTGTTTACCTTTATGAATGCACAATGTGAAGTCTCCATTATCACTTCCTTATTTCACGGGTCGTCAAAGTGTTGCAGAAAGTTTCATTTACTGAATAGGCTATCCCAACATTTGGAGGTCTGATATTTTCGAACAACCGTTCATTGCCAGACAGAAAGACATAAAATATCAAAAGACATTTTATATCACTAAAATGTGTTCTGTAATCTGTTTTATTTCTTTGCTAAGATGTAAATATTAAGAGTTAACCACATGATAAGTGGGATAGTAAATGAATAAGCAGTGAGTCAGTCAATATGCTTCATGATTCATGATTCGTCCTGCATCACTCTGTCAGGGTTTATTTAAGCACTATATCACGAGTGGGAGTGAGGGGGTTGGGGGATATCCTCACGGGTGTGGTTCGGCCGCAGGCTCCCTCCTCTCTCCTCTTTCTCTCCTCTTGTCATCACCTGACTCATATTTTACATCAAACAAGATGTTAAAATCGTCCATAGCTTCAATAGATTTCACTTTTTTAACTTTCTCCCTAGCTAGAAGTGGGGGAATGGAATTTTGGTTTACAGTTTTAACGGTTACATTGTATCTTTGGCGGAGTGATTATCAACTGTGAAAAGGCACCCATGGTATGGTATACTGTGGGATATCCTCACTCCTAGTGACGCTTAGAATGCGTCTCATTCAGTCAGACAGTGCTAAATAGTTCAACCGGACTGTTGTATAATTAGCAATACAGTATCTAGCAAATCTCTGCTAGCTTATTCTATCCTTTTGTAAGTCGCTTTGGATAAAAGCATCGGCTAAGTGCAATGTAATGTAATGCAATATAATGTAATATTCACCTTCTCACCCTACATTCTCCATATTATACACTACCGCATAGCCTCCCTTTAGGCAAGACAGCTGTGTATGACGGACGCAGTGATGCACCAAGAGGGCTATGGGAGTAAGTACACAGCAGTAATTACATTTCAGTAAGCAGAGGACCCTTAAGAATGTACAGCTTTCTGTGTGTGTGTGTGTGTGTGTGTGTGTGTGTGTGTGTGTGTGTGTGTGTGTGTATGAGTTAGAAAGAGAGTGAATGTTAATCAGCTGAAGTGCACATGCTGTCATTTTTGTCGCATAATTAGTGCCACTGCATCCACAGTCCTACACACACACACACACACACACACACACACACACACACACACACACACACACACACACACACACACACGTTGACCATTAGTGCATTTAAGATAGTTGGTTCTGGCTGTCTGATACTCCATGTGGCTCTACTGAATAATTAAGACACGCCACACTAGGGTGAATCAACCACAACCAAAGAAACGCAAAGAAAAGGCAGTGATTGGACACAAACTGCTATTTTGTGTTGCCTTCTATAAAGTTTGGGTCAGAAAAGTACAACACACACAGACACACACACACACACACACACACATACACACGTATACATACACAGGCACAGAATCAGTGAAGTGGACCCGAGTTAAAATCACACAGCAAAACACTTTAATTAAATCCTTTAGCAGTGGAATGACAAGGTTAGGATAGCAGTTGTTTAGTGCCGAGGACATTCGTCTGAAGAAAATGCTTTTGAAGGCAGGGGCAAATTATGGAATTTTTCACAAGCATTCAAGTGCTGACTCCTATTCTTGAGAACAGAATGGCTTTAGACCTCATTAAATTGTCACTCTCTCCCTCTCGATCTCTCTCTCTCACACACACAAACACACACAACAGCCTCTATCTCTTTCTCTCTTTCTCAAACACACACACAAACACATTCTCTCTATGTCTCTCTGTCTGTCTCTCTCTCTCTCTCTCCCTCTCTCTAATGTTCCTAAAAAACAAATGACAGCACTTACACTCTGAAGATGACACAGCTAGTGTTACCCCAGTGACACAGTAACTCATCCAGCCCAACACACACACACACTTACAGAGACAGACAGACAGAAAGAGAGAGAAAGAAAGAAAGAAAGAAAGAAAGAAAGAAAGAAAGAAAGAAAGAGAGGCAGAAAGACAGACAGAGAAAAAAACAGAGGTAGAGGCAGACACAAACACACACACACACACACACACACACACACACACATGGCACAAAGAGAGAGAGGCATACACACCACTCTCGTTTTTTACAGCAACAAAATCCTGCAGCGGCCTCAGCAGTGTCTCTGAGAGGGTAGAGAACAGCTCAGTTTCTTTTCAGCTTTTATGAGTTTCTGTATAGACTTTCTGTCTCAAGGCCTCCTGCACAGTTCAGGCCCCTCTTCAGAGAAACACTGAGAGATCCATTGCACAAGTGGGATGTGAAAACAAGCAGTTATTGAAGTCAATATTTAAGTTTTCCCTCTAGCAGTCCTGAACTAAATTATTGAATAAGAAAGAAGAAATAAAAACACGGTGCATCGGTGCATCCGATGGTTGTACAGTGGTTTGTTTTCACCAAATAATACAGATTGCCATGAACAGCTAGATAGCAGATGGAATAGCTAGGGTAGAAAACATGTGCATTATTATTATTGTTATTATTATTATTATTATTGCTGATGTTGTTGTTATTACTGATAATAATAATCATTATAATCATAATAATAATCCTAATAATAATAATCCTCATGTATTTCTGTAACCAAACTAAAGACAGATTCATGGTTATTGTAAAGACAGACAGGAGATCAGTAGACATCGCTGTGTACACAAAAGATTCAGCATCATCCATGCCAATAAAAGAATCCATTATACACACCACATTTAGCGATGAGCATAGGGTCTGGTCTCTCTTGGCCATGGAGAATTGAGTGTGTGTGTGTGTGTGTGTGTGTGTGTGTGTGTGTGTGTGTGTGTGTGTGTGTGTGTGTGTGTGTGTGTGCGCGTGCGTTTGTGCGATTGAGTGCCTGTTATAAATGTGTGTGTGTGTGTGTGTGCATGTGTGTGCAGGCTCATGTGTGCGTGTGTGTGATTGAGTGCCTGTTATAAATGTGTGTGTGTTTGTGCGTCTGTGCATGTGTGTGTGATTGAGTGCCCCTTAGAAATGTCTGCCCTCTCCACACCTGTACTGCCTGTCAAATTGTGTGTGAGAAATTGGCTGCGGATTGTCACCAGATGTGCTAATATCAGTTCCTGATCAGTTCCTTTTTTCGGGTTCGTTTGCAGCCTGGACACGGGCCCAGTTTGCTACGCTCCACTACACCAGGAGAGACGGTCGAGATGAGACGAGACAAGACAAGACAAGAGGAAACGAGAAGAGATGGGTGAAACCAGAACCCTGGGCTCACAGGACGCCCCTGATTACCTGCAAGACTGTGAACAGAAGACAGCTTCCACACGAGGATGAGCATGGCCTTCTGAAGCTTGCACTTGTTGAAGAAATTGGGAAAGTCGGTGCCTGAAGCTGAGCCTGAATCACTTACATTGCAGTAAATTGTAATTAGCCATTTAACACACACACATGCACACACACACACACACATACACACACTCAGTGGTGACCTTAGACTCTGATCTTGTTAAAGCCATTACACATCCCTGTTGCAACAGAGGGGTCAGTCAGTAGAGGGCTAGGTCACAAGGGGTTAAAGCCCTATGCAGGAGATTTAGAGGGATTTGCTAGATGTGACCATTTGGTCGCAAATTAAACCGTTTCACCCTTGACAGTTAGCTTAACATAACAGCTAATCCATTCAGCAGCCATTTGGTGTCAAGCTATTCTTCTACACTGAGGGGATAATGTGGAAAAAAACAGATGCTTCCTGATGCCTCTACCCTGTCAAGATATGTATCGTCTGTTCTCTACTAAATGTTGCTATGTGGTTATGCTTTCATGATAGACTCGTTGATGCTATGCTAGTGACATATGTGCTTTCTCATATTATGCCACGTGTGTTAGCTAGGAAGGTTGTGTTCTTTGATACTAGGTGTGCTGGCTTGGTATGTCTTTGTTAGACATTAGGAGTGCTAGCATGCTTTGATCTTCCTTAAAAGGTTAGGTGTGCTAGTTGGGTATGCACATATTTGATATGCTAGGTGACTGTACTAGCTGTTTTTACTTTGTCTGTTCATCTACATAAGATGATCCATCTTCTCACTGGTGAAATCACACTAGAGGACTGTAGACAGACCTGCATGCTTTATTCTTCAGGTTCCTGCACAACAAGCACACCTCAGACATCCCTTTTAGTGCATGTACACACACACACACACACACACACACACACACACACACACACACTAATGCACAACGGATATCCATACTGAACAGCTAATTGCTTTTATTTGGACCAAAACGACATGCAGGTAACACATGATTGAAATATTTTGGCAAAAGTCACTCATACGGTTTCCAACCTTTTTACAGGTCCTTCTGGTATAGCAGTTTTGGATAAACATAACATCTGAACAGAATTTTGCCAGTCTTCCTGCCTCTGTGCTTTGCATCCCACCTATTTGCAGCCGTCTGACAACATTTTTGTCTACATGACCTAAACTTCTGAACACCAGCACTATTAGCCTACACCTATATCTGAGCTGTAGGATCAGTTCTATCAGTTGTTATTATTTCAGTAGTTTCAAGTAGTAACAGGTGTCCATGTACAGATCGAAGCAGCAGCCAATTTCAAAGATGAATACAGATTTCACACACACCTACTCATACACACGCACTGGTAATTTGATCCAGCTTGGCATTCTGATGTAGTCATTAGCAGGCGGATGTTTAAGGTAGGTGGGTGGCATATTCATCCACGCAGGCAGCCCAGAGCCCGCTCCGAGAAAATTAGAACATTTCACCCGGCTCCCTACAAGAAACAAACCCATTTATTATTGTTTCTGTTGTGCTCTGACCTTTAGAAGTCTTTTTTTACAGGCAAGATTCTTTGCTGAACTTTACCTCTTACTCTCCCTCTCTCTTTGACTGTGTGTATTCTGGAACTTTCCCCCCAAAGTGTTCTTTGTTTGTTTGGATGGTCTAGTGTAGGTTGTGAGATGATGCTGGAGACTGCCTCCCCCCACAAGGCCAATGTTTCATCTGTTGTCTCAGCTGCCTCTGTTAGTACACTCTATCTTCGGGACTCTCTTAAGAGTCTGACTTTATTAGGTGTTTTCCAGAAGGACCTTTAAAACTTTAAGCCCTCTTCCAAACAACAAGTCATCACAATGTGGTGCATGTCTTGTGGTGAGTCTACTGCTGCCCCCCTCCCCTCGCTACACACACACACACACATACACACACACATACACACACTCACATACAAACACACACAAGTGACACGGTTGTGTGACAAATACACATACACAGTGTAATAACACTGAATGAACGCCTATGTTGTTTGAGGCTAGCAGACTTCATTGAGTTATCCAGTAAACCTGATCCGCTCTACTTCATCTTTAAGTGAGTCCATTCGGAGTCTAGTGGCTAACTGTCCTGTGATCGCGATTACAGTTCCCAGCGCCGCGCTGCTAACTCGGGGCAGTTAACCTCAGCAATGGCCACTGCAGCAGACCTGCACATGAGTCCATGAATCACACAGGGTCATTTGGCCTCCACAGCCCTCAGGCTAACTAACTCAGGCAACACACACACACACACACATACACACACACACACACACACACACACACACACATACACACTCACACACACACTCACACACACACTCACACACACACACATTAGTCTCAACCCTCCACTAAGGATACAGTCTACTGGATAAGGGGAGGTCTGGGATGGAGAAAAAAGAACGAGAAAGAAAAAAAGTGAAAAAGAGAGAAGAGGAGAAGACAAAAAGTGAGAGGAAGTAGTTTCAGCAAACTGCTAATGAGTCCAGATTGCTGGAGCAAGGTTGGTGCAGGATAGAGGGAAAGACAGAAGAAAGGAGGAAGAAAGAGAGAAAATAATAATAAAAGACAGAAAGGGTATGGTTGTCAGCACTCTGCCAGTAGTCCAGCCTGCCAGAGGATAGATGATAGAGAAAAAGGAAAAGGGAAAAAAGCAATCAGAGTGAGACAATTAATGGCTCGGATATTACAGAGATTGGGGGGGGAGGGACAATAAGGAGTTACCTGAACAATGAAAAGGATTGAAAGGTGGGTGGGGGGGCTGTGAGGTGAGATCTGAACAAAGGCAGACTGCATGGAAAAGCAAAAGTCGTATGAAAGCTTTCACCACTTTATTCACATGGGACTACT
>CM059270.1:16597696-16600196 GCA_030347295.1 Setipinna tenuifilis
GTGCCAGTGACACCCTTGGTACCTCGAAGATGCATTACATTACAACCTCATCTGTCCTAATAATAATTGTAATAAAAAAGTCATCATAAAATGTCATACAGTAAATGTGATTGTTATTTATAATTCAAATAGTTACAGTGAAGATGTCTGCTAAATCCGATTCCAATCTACAATCATTAAATAACCTGACGTATTAACCAGGCTGGGCCAGATAAAAGATTTTTTTTCTTTGTTCGGTTCCTTTTGCCAGAGTCGCTATTCACAGACCCAAAGCCCATTTACCACCTCTATTCACAATCCAGAACCATTTCACAGCGGACCTCTATTCATGTCCCAGAACCATTTCACAGCGGACCTCTATTCATGTCCCAGAACCCTTTCATAGCCAGACCTCTATTGCTATGCCAGAATCAGAACCATTTTACCGGGCTCTCTATTAGCGACCTGAAACCATTTCCCCGTTTCAATCAGACAGAATGGTTCCTCTGCTCGGGTTTAAATTGTTTTCGCTAAGACTCCCAGCTGTGCCTCACTGTCATCGGAAACATTCATCTCTCTCACTTTCTCTCTCTCTATTTCTATCTCTATCTCTGTGTGTCTCTCTCTTTCTTGTCTCTCTGTCTCTCTTTCTCCTCTCTCACTCTCTCTCTGTCCCTGTCTCTTCTCTTTCTCTCTCTTTTTCTGTCTGTCTGTCTGTATCTCTCTCTCTCTCTCTCTCTGTTAGTCTGTCGTCTGTTTCTTTCTTCTCTGTCTCTCTTTTCTGTCTGTTTCTCTCTCTCTCTCTCTCTCCCTCTCTCCATCTATATATCCCTCCATCACCCTGTGCTATGGGATGTCTTTGCCTGTCAGTGTGAGTGGGTGTGTGGGAAGTGCTCCCTGGAAGGCCATGATCAATGGCGTGTGATAAAAATCACTGACGACTTTGTTAGCCTTGTTCCAGTGCGCTGACACTCTGACACTTATCAGCAGTCATCTCAGAAGCAGCTCAGAGCAGCACAGAGCAGGTCAGGGCAGCACAGTTCAGCGCAGCGCAACACTGTCTGTCTGTCTGTCAGATACACCCGTGTGCCATGGAACCCTGGTCACCTCCACAGGGAGCTCAGACTGGCATGGAGGGGATGAGTTGGTGGGGGGAGGAGGGAGGAGGGCAAAGGGGGAGGGAACATTGTGAGAACAGATTAAAATTGAAGAGTGAAATGAGGGAATGTGACACGTGCACACATGTGCTGAATGGCATTATATTCAAGACAGCTTCTCAACTGATTTATTTGACTTTGACATTGTACATGATTTGATGTGTTTTGTGTGTACCTACAGGTCAGTTTAAGTGTGTGTGTGTGTGTGTGTGTGTGTGTGTGTGTGTGTGTGTGTGTGTTGCACTTAATCTTGTGATCTATGACTGTATGACTTTACTTTCTCTCCTTCACTACCTCTCCTCTCCTGTCCTCTTTTCTCCTCTCCTGTCCTATCCTCTTCTCTTGTCTCTTCTCCTTCTGTGTTTTTGTATGCTACCCTTCTCTAGCTATAGGAGCAGATGTGACCATTCTTTTTCTTCTAGGGTTTTTTCCCTCCTCTACTTTCCTCCATCCCTCTCCTCTCCTTTCCTGTCCTCTTTTCTTTTCTCTTTTTCCTCTCCTCATCTTTTCCAGAGGTGTCTATGTGTGCGTGCATGTGTGTGTGTATGTGTGTGTGTGTGTGTGTGTGTGTGTGTGTGTGTGTGTGTGTGTGTGTGTGTGTGTGTGTGTTTATGTGGTCTAGAGTCTGTTTAGGGGCTAGAGTGCATCAAAGGCCCTTGTGACATTTCTGTAGCCGAGGGAAAAGAGAGGCTGACCTTTCATCACAGGAGACAGACTAACACAAACACACACACACACACACGCACACACACACACACACTCTCTCACACACACACACACACACATACACATACATGAACATGGACTAGCCTTGCTACACACCACCCGCATAGGCACCTCGTCCTGATGACACACCACAAGAAAGGTCACACACACACACATACACACACACACACACACACACACACGAGTATGGTAAAAATTAAGGAGACCAGAGGCAGGGAGTCAGAATGTGAACTTGATCTACACTTGACCTCAATGAGGGATGCCAACAACACTGAGAAAATTAGTAGAAGAAGAAAGATGCATTAAAAAGCACTCAGTGGGTACACACACACACATACACATACACACAGATAGAGATACTTGTGTCTCTATTAGGGATGAGACCATAAATCATTTTTTGCAATGAATCACAATGAAAAACATCACAATTAATTAATCGTAAAAGCTCCCCAACATCGTCATGGCAACATTCTTAAAACATATGTTTTATGCCGGTAGCCGGAACATTAGACCAAGTGGCACAACTCAGCCAGAGGCAACTGCACAGAACTGCTGTTGTTTTTGGCTGCAGCGTGCACCACGGTTGCCGGCAGAATCAGGACAACTGTCATGACTATTGCAGAGGCAACAATGAAAGC
>CM059270.1:16612696-16617696 GCA_030347295.1 Setipinna tenuifilis
TGTTTACACGCACAACTTCCTGCCCCTGCTTGCGTCTAGGCAACCACGGGAAACCCTAACTGTACACTGACAGAAGCTATGGTTAGACCGCAGCTGTCCTAATTAAAGTCTTTTATTTGAAAAAAGCTAAATTAGTTTTTTTGGCTGTTTTTTGTTTCTCAATTTATTCAGTCAGTGAATCATCTGAAATCAACATAATTGTAATTGTGTGGGATTGTAAATGTCTGCAAATGTCTTATTAATCACATTTCCACAAACACTTTGTACCACCCTGGCCAAGTTGAAGCTGTGAAGATGTGAGGGAGGGTCACTCCTCGACCATGGTGACACAAAAAAAATGTTTACCAGACACATTCTGCCCATGAGTGCCATCAGTGGAATTGTGGGATATGTTTTAAAAAGGTCAATCTGATTTGGGACATCGGGGCCGCTGAACCAGCATCATCATTTGATCCCCTCTCTCCCTTAGCAACCACAGCCACTGCTCAACAATGCTTCTGGGACACACACACTCAACATCTCACCTAACTATTGTGGTCACCCGCACAGGAAACACACACATAGGTGGCCATTATTTCACAGGAAACACACACAGGCACACACACACAAACACACACACACACACACACACACACACACACACACACACACACACACACACAAATAGACATAATTTCCCCAGAAAAACATACACAGACACACGCACACACACATACACACACACACACACACACACACACACACACACACACACACACACACACATTCTTGTGAAACCCACAGACACAGGAAGGCTGCCTCACTCTAAATAAGCAGCAGCACCCAGTACAATAACAAACCTTACTCTTGTTCGAGAGCATCACCCACCCATCAATACAGCCCTGCTGCAGATGCCAGTCTTCTTTCTGGAGTTTCTGTGCAGTTTGTGTACCAGGCAGTGTCATAAAGCACAACTTCTCAACAGCAACACCTCTGCAAAACATCATTCACCCTTCAGCACACTCTAGACAAGAGCTGGTTTGGAAATGGATCCATACCGGGAAGTAGGAATAAATTCCTAATTAAATTCTTTTCTCAGGCAGGTTCTGACCCTATTTCAGAGAGGTATACAGTGATCCCCCATGCACTATATTGTGGTTCACCTTTCGCAATGCCGCTGTATTGCGTGATTTTTTTTTTTTCAGTAATGGATCCATGCTATGTCACTATGCATGCTGAAGAAAAAAGTCATCAAAACAATAATATAATTCATGATAACTATACTGTAACATAATTCAATAATACATATAGTGAATGTATTAAAACAGTGTGTTGGAGGTGTATTTTAAGGCTTAAACTATAAAACAAAATGTTTTCTATACGGTCTCGCTATATCCCAGATTTTCATCTATTTAAGGTGATTCTGGAATGTAATTATTGCGATAGACCGGGGCTCACTGTATATCAATGGACACAACTCATGTCTAATACCTAATATATCTGGTGCTGATGAGATTGGGTCAGTTTCCAAACAGCGTGGGTCAGTGTGCTTGCCATCTATATTGTTTCATTTACTCTTAAACAACAGGAATAGTGAAAGCATATGTGCGCTGTAGTCTGCCACAGACCTGGCAACCACCAGCACCCATAGAAATGCAACCTGTAGTCTGCCGCAGATCTGGCAACTACAAAGCACCAACAGCAGAAACAACCTGTGGTCTGGCACAGACCTGGCAACCACAAACACCAACAGCAAAAACAAGCAGTAGTTTGGCACACATCTGCAGAACATCTGGCTCCTATTTGGCAACGCTCCGGCTGGGTTCACTTCCCAGCCAGCCGCTATCTAGGTTACAGGAATCAGCTACACACACACACACGCACACACACACATGCACACACACACACACATGCACGCACGCACGCACGCACATACACACAGGAATCAGACTCTGTGATGCCAGCACACATCAAACCCTACTGCCATGAGACCTCTAATACATCTAATGCATGTCCACAGTCTGAAGAGCTGTTCACAATTAGACACAGATCCAGATAAACCATCGACTGTTTAGAGTCACCGAAATTAACAAGCATTAGAGAGTAAACATTTACCAGCTTTTAGAAACGGGTGGCAAATGATAAAAAGGGAGCATGAGAGGCAGAGTAGTGTAAACTACCGGGAAAACAACACTGCAACTGGGAGAACGATGAACAGAGATAAAGAAGGAGGAGAAGAAAGAGAGAGCGGGAGGAAGAGAAAGAGAGATAGAGAGAGAGAGAGAGTGAAGAAATGGTACCTACTGTAGCCCTGTGGTCGTTCCCCCTGATCCATGTCAGCTTCCTCTTGCAACTTGAGCGAACGAAGTGTGTGTGTGTGTTTGTGTGTGTGACTGACTGTGACTGTGAGAGCGTGTGTGTGAGCGTGTTTGTGTTTACAGAGGGAGAGATAAAGAGAGCGTAAAAGGGCAAAAAAGAGGCAGATAGAGAAACAGTTAAAGAGAGTGGAGAGAAAAGAAAAGAAAGTATAAAAGGGAATAACAAAGATGGAAAGAGAGAGAAGAAGAGAGAGAAAGAGAGGGAGGGAGGGAGAGAGAAGAGAAGAGAGAGAGGAGATAACTGCCTCTGACAGAGAGCACGCGTGTGTGTGTGTGGAGTGCTGCCTGGACCACTGAGTGAGTGTGTGTGAGTGTGAGAGTGTGTGTTCATTCAGACAGCCTCCCTGCCTGTATGTGAGAGAGATCCTCCCCCTTGAGCATCTTAGGGAAATTACACTCAGCGTGAGGTGTGTGTGTGTGTGTGTGTGTGTGTGTGTGTGTGTGTGTGTGTGTGTGTGTGTGTGTGTGTGTGTGTGTGTGTGTGTGTCTCTTGGTAAGTAAGTGAATGACACATTGAAAGTAGAAAAAATAGTACATACATGAAAATAGTGAAAGAGGGAGAGTGAGAGAAATAGAGAGAGGAAGAGAGAGGGAGAGAGAGAGAGAAACAGAGAGAGAGAGAGAGAGAGAGAGAGAGAGAGCGGTGAGGGTGGAATGAAGAAGGGCAGTTGTAACACCGCCCCTGTAGGTGCAAAGTGGTGACTGAGGGACTGAAGAAGGAGGGAAATTTGCGCACGTCGGCCATCTTTGCCTCAAGTTCATGCCAAGGTGCGTTCTACCAGTGGTCTTGCACTTCGACTCGACAGTGGTGAAAAGGTCGACCCAAATATTTAACATGTTACATTTCCAAATTAGGAAACAATGTTCATTGGGTAAATGCAGATGTTGAAATGATCTGTGTGTGAACCACAGAATATGCACGACTGACTAATAGGTTCTAACAGGTTTTTTTTTGATATCACAAAAGACTGTGAGACCAGAAGATGTGAATTAAATACCCAGCTTTGCAAACCAAAACGATGAGGAATAAACCCATTATCATTTAAATTCTGGTGAGAAATAAGTAGTGTATTTTAACAATTCATACAACAGAAAACAACTAAAGACACATTAATTGTGATCTGGGCGTAGCTTTTATTTTAGCATGTACTGTACACACGACCATTGGTAGATTTTACAGTGCAACTTCTCATGAACTTGACTCTTAACTTCTTTAAAAAAAATGGTTTGAAATGTTTACATGTTTTAACATTTCTCTCCAACTACTGTCCCTCATTCACCAGTCAACAGTCTTTTTTTCCTGGTGACTTCATGGAAAGCCGTGAGGATGGGTTGGTTCTACCATACCCATAGTTCAGTGTGCTCTCTATTAGGTCCATATAGCACCATGATCTTACTGTGTTGACAGTTTCATTTGTGTGTGTGTGTGTGTGTGTGTGTGTGTGTGTGTGTGTGTATGTGCGTATGTGAGAGAGCATGTGAACATGTCTGTATGTATGTATGTGTGTGTGTGTGTGTGTGTGTGTGTGTGTGTGTGTGTGTGTGTGTGTGTGTGTGTGTGTGTGTGTGTGTGTGTGTGTGTGAGTGTGTTCACAGTTTCATCTGAATCCGTGCTGTGTTAGCTATACGTCTTTGAAATGACAACAGAACCAAGTCTGGAGTCTACAGGGAGGGAGAAATATGAGCAGAGAGATGCACACACACACACACACACACACACACACACATTCCACACGTGCACACACACACACACACACACACACACACACACTCACACTCATGCACACACGCATGCACGCACACACGCACACACGCACACACACACACACACACACACACACTACCCCAACAGCTATACACACAGACCTCTCCAAGTGTGTGTATTATTTATCCCTCTCAATGTTTTATTGCATATTAATGTGTTATTGAGTTCTTGTGTGAGCCTCGGCAGCTCTGCCTCCACACTACACAGCCAGTAGCTAATGAAGCCACCTTACACTGACGTCAACTAAAAACAGAGAGATAGCGGGAGAGTGAAGGAGAGAAGAAGGAGGGATGGCATAGAGGTGGAGAGAAAAAAGGGGTACGTGGATAGAGAGAGAGAGAGGAGGGGGACGGAAAAGGGAGGAGGGAAACATGAGAGTGAGAGAGCATGCAAAGAAGATGTACTGGGTAGTGAGAGACACAGAGAGAAACAGGAGAGAAAGTAAGAAGAAGCCAAAGAGAGAGAGAGAGTGAGAAAGAGAGGGGCAAAGTGTGTGACAAAGAGAGAGAGAAGGAGGGGATGGGGTGACACAGAGAGAGAGAGAGACAGAGAGAGAAAGAGAAGGTGATGTACTGGGTCGTGAGAGAGGGAGGGAACAGGAGAGAAAGAAAGAGAAGGAGCTGAGGAGAGAGAGAGAGAGAGAGAGAGAATGAGGAGATAGGGTGACGGAAAGAGTGACAGAGAGTGATATGGTTTTTATGTCTTTCCTTTGGTTTCTTTTACATTCATGACATTAACTTAATTTACTTAAGTGAATGTAATTTCATTTTCACTTTAACCTTTCTTTTTATTCGCTATTATTTATCATTAACTCATACCCATACCATTACTTGCAGTAATGCTTTGCCAATGTTGGACCTATCTTCCTGGAAATAAAC
>CM059270.1:16627696-16630196 GCA_030347295.1 Setipinna tenuifilis
CACACACACACACACACACACACACACACACACACACACACACACACACACACACAGACCCAGACATACACCCACACACACACACACACACACACACACACACACACACACACACACACACAGACCCAGACATACACACATGCACATGCACATGATACAGACCACAAAATGCACACCCACACACACACACACACAAACACACTCACACAAACACACTCACAACACCCACACACACACACACACACACACACACACAGACCCAGACATACACACATGCACACGCACATGATACAGACCACAAAATGCACACCCACACACACACCCACACAAACACACTCACAACAAATACTAGGCCGTGACACGACAAGCCATCTGTGAGGCTCGATAAGAGAAGCCATAACCTACAGCTTTATGGTCTGGCTAACACACCCACACACACACACACACACACACACACACGCACACGCACACACACCCACACACCTTAGGGTACAACATAGCATTTGTGTTCTCTATTGTTTGTGTGGTTGTAAAGGTTTACAATTATCTATTTATTGTTTGTAACTAAATGGTGCTGTGTGGGTGCTGCTCAATTGAAAAGCTTGATGACACAGGAGGACAAAAGGTAAATACAAATGTGACTCAAATAAAACATTGCATGAGCACACACACAGGCGTGTGTGTGTGTGCGTGTGTGTGTGTGTGTGTGTGTGTGTGTGTGAGTGTGAGTGTGTGTGTGCCTGTGTCTGTGTCTGTGTCTGTGTCTGTCTGTGTGTCTGTGTGTGTGTGTGTGACTAAGACAAGCATTATCATAATTAAGCAAATTGTAATTTAAGAAACGCTCATCATATTTAGTCAGTGACCATAATGGTTCTGTTGCAAAGTTTAATTGTGGGAATATGAAGCACGGAAGATGTAGCAGTGACTCATGGGAATATGTAGCACTGAAGTACTGTAGCACTATAAAAATGTATACCGGCTAACTTCTTACTTAAATTTCCCATTGGGATGCATTATTTGGAATGTCAGTTAACTGCATTACCACTCAAACGTACATTAACTTCTGATACATGAAAACAGAGTTGTCTTTTATCCCATATATGTAGCAAGGATGTGGGATGATGGATATGTGCTGTATATAGCTAAGGTATGGGAATATGTAGCATGGCGTTGAATATAGAAATGTGCAACATGGTGTTGAGCTGTGAAAAGTATATCATAACAATGTATTATGTGAATATACAGTATATAAAGCAGTGCTGAATTAGGGACTATGCAAATCTGAGTTATAGGAACATGGCTACAAAAAAACGGAATGTTGATAACACAGACAGAAACCTTGGGTAGAGGGCCAATCTCACACTCACACACGTCAACACACGTCAACACACAGTCACACACACACACACACACACCCACACACACACACACACACACACACACACACACACACACACACAAAGGGGCAGAATTCAATCACAGTCCAGATTCCACCTCTCTCTCTAATCACAGCTCTGAGCCTCAGAGCTATAGCAGGCTGGAGATTGAGTTCAATAAGCATGTTCCTCTGTGTTTACACACACACACACACAAAAAACGCAATTCACTTCATGCCCACTTTTTACACACACAGAGACAAAAGACTCGCTCTCTTTCTCTTTTTCCATCTCTCAGTACAACCTAGCTCAAGGAGCTCAAGATGCTTTGTAGGAATGATAAAGCAGTCATTTGTATTCTCATAATTAAATATATATATTTTGCTGCTAAAGTATCTGAAGGTCCTTTAGAAAATAACTTTTTTTATTTCTGTCAAGGTCTTGTGAACGGGTTTGGAGCACTTTTTTTGAGAACCACACACACACAAAAAGGGCTTTTTAATATTTCTGAATACCTCTGTCACTAGAGAAGATAACTTTTTTTTTTCATTTTTGTCAAGGTCTCATGTAGAGGTTTGGCCCATCGCTTTAAAGTCTACTCACAAAGGCTTTTCATGTTTGTGTACACTCCTGACAGCGAGGAAAAGGAATAGCAGGCCTCTCCGTCTGCCCGCCCTCCATTTCTGTCAGGCACTGACCACATGTTTTGTCTGCTTTTGACAGCCAGGCTACCTGTGCCTACGTGTTTTCACTGACACATACACACACACACGTACACACATACACACATACACATTCACATACACACATACACGCATACACACACATACACCCACACACACACACACACACACACACAGAAGCAAAGAGTAGTCTTTCTTTTTTTGTCTCTACTGCTCTCTCTCTCTCTGTGTCTCTCTCTCTCTCTCGTTCAAAACACACAGACATAGACAAACACACACAAACAAACACATGCACAAACACAAGCACACACACAGACAAGCAAAGATTAGTCTTTCTTTTATGTCTCTGCCTCTCTCTCTCTCAAAGCACACAGACACACAGACATAGACACACACACAAACACAAAGACACACACACACGCACACACACACACACACACA
>CM059270.1:16635196-16637696 GCA_030347295.1 Setipinna tenuifilis
AAGACAGCAGGATCAGAAACTCACTCCAACAAACAAATTGTAGTGAAGAGGAACATTTTCAAGGACAAAATGCATAGCTGTATCCTTTGAGGTGTTCTTTGTTTCTGTTCTTTGTCTCCTGTGAGTGATTACACCGCTCCATATAAGGACTGAGGACTTGAGGCATCTCTATAAGACAAGACATCATTTGTTAACTGCCAACGTGACTGCACTAACAAAAAGTAGTTCTGGTAAGGATGATACTTGTAGAATACACAGCTGCACCTGAGATAGCCCCATAAGTGTTATCCCACACAAGAGTATCGGTAGCCTGTGACAATAACAGAATCAAAATAAAGTGCTTGTTTTTACTCCTCTTGACTCTACTTTGCCAGTATCTGAGTCTGAGCTGCATGTAAATGTTTGGGGCTCCACATCGCTTGCAGGCACAAACAACCTTTGGAGCTAAATTAACATCACGCTCCAATTCATTTATTTTGCTTGTGCAGACATCAGCTGCGTTTTTTTTTTAAATAAACAAAAACATTTCAACTACTTCCTCTGCCTTGCATCTCCAGAAGGTTACCTGGTGTGTGAGACGGAGTGGCCTACGCAAGACATTCTGCCCACACTAACCTTTTCACCAGACAAACATCTCTTTTTATTTTGCAAATGCAGATTTTCAGTTTTTATTTCCTTCACTGATATTTTTACAGCCCTATTAAACTAAGATGTTTTGACGCTGACAGCAGTGCAAACTGACTGTCATTATGGGGGGAAAAAATCTGCCCTGAGGACAGATTTCATTCCTCCCCATCATTATGCTAATGTCAAAAAAAGGGGCCTTGATCCCTCAACGTGACAGCGTTCCCCTCTGCACTGGGCTATCTTGCTATCTTTACGTCCCCCCCCTCCCCCCTGTGATAACACCACACAACTCTAATTAGTAGCCACTGATGCCCGGCCTAATCATGCTGTCACTGAAGTGGTAGAGATAACAATGGGAGTGTTGTGTTAACGAGGCCTTAACAAGGTTTTCTAAGAAGCATCAGTGATCTTAGCCTGTTCTCCTCTCTTGTCTTTTTTGTTTTCAGGCCAATCGTCATGACCCGTCTAGAGCAATGTGGCATTGTTTACGCTGCGTAATTATAATTCCTAATGGAAGGCCTTTAACGAGGACTACAAGGGCATCGTTAAATGATTACGGGAAGACGCGCCACTAATGATGCCCCCCTCAGCAGATGCCATTAAGGGGCATACTGAGTGGTAATGGCTGTCTGGAAGGGCCTGACTGTCTCTGTCTGCGAGGCCAATCTCTGTGTTTGTCTTTTTGTCACAGGAGCACAATATCAAATCTTGCCTCTGCCTCTGACACTCCACTAAATCCTAATTAATTCATAAATCATAATTGTCTTTTATTGAAATGCTAGTCTCATTTTGTTTTTTGTTTTGTTTTTTTGTCTTTTTGTCTCTCTCTCTTTTTCTTTCTCTCTCTGCCTCCCTCTGTCTCTATCTTTCTCTTAAATCATGTCATTGCAGCAGCAAACACATCTCATAACCAGCTTGCAACTGGATTGCAGCCAAGCAGAGCAAAGTACAAACCTGAAACAACCAGTTTAACTGAAGGGTGCTTCCGAAAGCTTTTTGGCAACGTTGGAAATGTAATGTGTATTAACAAAGAGTGAGACCGACAGAGAGGGAGAGAGAGAGAGAGACAGAGAAAGAAAGAAAAAAAGAAAGAAAGAAAGAAAGAAAGAAAGAAAGAAAGAAAAGGACATAAAGAGAGAGAGAGAGAGAGAAAGAGAAAGAGAGAGAAAGAGGAGTGGTTGTGAGTGTCACAGAAAAAGTAAACACAGCCAAGTGCTTGTCAGAGTCAAACTTGCACCCAGAGGCACAGGGTGAATTTGCCCATTTTACATCACAAAAGTTTCTTTGTGTGTGTGTGTGTGTGTGTGTGTGTGTGTGTGTGTGTGTGTGTATAATATCATGATTCAGACAGCTTTAATGATGACATGAATTTTCTGGCAATAGGGCAATGCAACTCAATTTACCAGAAGTACCAGCTCTGTTCCACACACACACAGACACACACACACACAGACACACACACACACACACACACACACACACACACACACACACACACACACACACACAGTGAATCAATACAACAGCTACTCTTTCACCATAACACTGGTGAGCCACCCTTCTGTCAGGTGTAACAGGTTTGGCATGGTATCATGTAGGCCTGGGGAGAATACGTATCCACTAATAAACGTCTCACCTAGGCCTCGGGAGAATATATGTCCACTCATAAATACTCCCCTGAAATGGCATCATGGGACATCATGGGCAACATGACACCAATACGCCAGCTGATGCCACTTCAGCAACAGTTCCCATCGGAACTACCGTCCAGGCACAACCTCTCCCTCATGATTGTGTTTCCATACACACACAAACACAAAAACAAACACAAACACAAACACACACACACGTGCGTGTACATACAGCACACATT
>CM059270.1:16645196-16665196 GCA_030347295.1 Setipinna tenuifilis
CACAGTAAAGTCAATGAGACAGAGTTTAGAGTGAGACAGCTACACACAGTAATGTCAGTGAGACAGAGCTTACAGTGAGACATCAGCTGTTAGAGGCAGACAGCTACACACAGTAATGTCAGTGAGACAGAGCTTTAGAGTGAGACAGCTACACATAGTAATGTCAGTAAGACAACACTTAGAGTGAGACAGCTACACACTTTAACATCAGAGAGACACACCAGTGCTGGGAGCTTTTGCTCACTGATGTGACTAAGAAAGAGTCAGATCAAGTCACCAGCTTACCAAAACAGGAGTGACACAGTGTGTACAGAATGAGACACCATCTTATCCAAATCAGGAGTTTAGAAGACACAGTGTTTAGCGTGAGACAAACAGTGATGTGGGAAAGACCGTGGTTGGCGTGCGGTACCAGCGTACTGTAACAGGAGTGTTGAAGCATTTAGAGCGAGACATTGGCAGGCACACAGTAATATGAGGAAGACAGTGCTCAAAGGGAGACAATAATGAGACACAACACTTAGCACCCCACACACACACACACTCACACACAACACTAAGCACCACACACGCACACACACACAACACTTAGCACCACACACACGATGTTAGAGAGAGATAACAGCACACACTAATGGCACAGTGTTGTAGGGAAGACGATGATTAAAACAAGACACCAGTGTGCAATAATGTTGGTGGGGACAGTGGTGAGACTGAGACACCAGAGCACAATAATGTGTGTTCACAACCTGCACATTCCCTCATTTTCTCTCTACAATTTGCTAACATGGTAGGGGAAAGCCTGTTCCCAACCTGCCACTGATTGGGGCTAATGATGGTGGAATGTGCCCCCTGTTTTCACCTGCACCTGATAGACTGACCAGCCTGAGTGGGTGCTTGTGTGTGATGGTATGCTGGATCCTCTGCCCAGCTGCTGTTTTGTCCCAATGAAGTTGCTGTGTTTGTGAGTCTATACCAGCAGCAAACACTATAATTCAGTCCAGGTCAATAAAACCTCAGAAACTGGGTTCACTGAATCCTTCAAACTCTGATCTTTCTGACTGGCCGTTCTCATTACACATTGCAAGTGATTATTGTGTAGTGCTCAGATGCGATAAAATTACACACACCTGGATTGATCAGGTAGAATTTCACACAAACAAGCCTTTATGGATGACAGATGATTGATTTTAGATATATGTCAAATTATTATGCGTAGCCTTGGCGGAAATGCTTTACAATTTGTGAGAAAGCTTCAGAAACAGCTTGGCTGGTAGCCCTGGCACCCACTGAATCAAATCCAATTGGAATTCCCGGAATAAGAAATTGGAAACCACCTCCGTTGTGTGGGTTAAATTGATTATGAAAAATCACATTTCATTTTTTTTGAATTGCTGCCATATCCCGATTGCCATTGGGCTGTCAGTCTGAACAGTCTGGCAGTCTGCACATGTCCTTAAAGGGCAACTTTGGTCAATTTTAACATGCACCTCTATTGCTAAAGCTACCCGAGACTTGCCAGTATCGAAGATGCGAGAAATTTTGGTGCAACCTATATAGGTATATAGGTCAGGTATTTAAACTGTGTTTTTAGCATTTTAACATGCTTCAAATCCCAGCCCAAAAGTTATGCAACATCATCAGACATCCTACAACACAGCACTGTAACCTGTATGACCAGCCACACACTGGTTTATTTACATCCCTGGCTAGTCCAAACAAGTCAATCTGTCAAGCTTGCAGTTAGTGCAATAGAGGTGCATGTTAAAAATGACCAAAGTTGTCCTTTAATGGGCACACCATTTCGCCAACACAAATCCTACCCAGCCAAACCACACACAATACTTTACAATGTGAGTGAGACAGTGTTCTGGGTCAGACACCACCTTTAGTTCAAGGACGCCCGCTTTCTTTCTTGGCAATTTGACTTTGGCTGTTGACTTTAAATCCAGCATCTGCATTTAAGGACAGTTGTGTGCACCAATTTCCCACTGTCACACACTGACACGGGACACCGCCAAACAGACTCCTGTGCTGGGTGGAGACCAGCATCCCCTGGGCAAAGCTGGACAAGCACGAGAGACCACCTCAGCCAGATTAGTGTTTCCTTTCTCATGAGTCTCAGCTGGCAAATGACACTTTGATAAAGAGTGTGTGTGTGTGTGTGTGTGTGTGGGGCGGGGGGGTGCACTCTGGGCTTTAATCCAAACATCAGAGTTGGTGTACCGAGTGCTCGCCTTACAGTACATACAGTCAAAGGCATCTCTTGATGATGCTGGTCTGTGCACACAATAGACAAACTGGCAAGAGTGTGTATGGGATGAGCTTCTAAAAACTGACATCTTAAATATTAATGGTGAAATATTAGGATCTCGGGTGTATAAAAGTGTCTGTGGTCATCCCTGTCTTTTTATATCTGGTTGTAAACACAGCACGCATCAGCAAGTACCAGCACTGCTACGATAAGTCTTACTTAAGCACCACCATCAGATCCACAACTCTCAAGAGCCTGCTCCGTACATATTGCCCAGCATTTGTTATCTTCACACGCCATAGAAATACTGTTGATAACTGTTGGCTGGGTCAAACACACACACACACACACCCACACACACACATTTTGATTATTTTATTTGTTTTATTTTATATAATAAAAAGCCACATAGCACCCAAATAATCACAAAGAGCATTTTGTGTCTCCCACATCAATACAAATACTGAGCTGGCCTACAACCACATGTGCATGCTAAGTGACTCAAGAATACAGGTGGCATTGCCAAATATGCAGACAGACTGCCTATAGTTGCTGACACAGAGCAGTATGTTGCTATCTGCTTTGGATTCTTCTTATTTAGTCCAGCTATTTGCAGTCCTCTAATGCATAGTCTATGGACATGTCCAAGGCTACCGTAGATGAGTACCACCAGGTTTGTGTTACACACACACACACTCTCTTACACGCCACTCTGCTCTCATCAGCTAGTGAAGGCCCAAATATGGCCAGCATCGCTTGGCCCCCACCCAGGGCAGCTCAAAGCCCCTCCAACCCCCTCTGCCACCACCCATATCTGCCACTGCCAGCTCCCTTTCCAACAAGACTGATGAGCAAATTCCTGCCACCCAGATCAGTCTCCCGACCCCCAGCACTGCGGATCTGACAAGGAGATCAAGGCCTGCCTCACATACCGGCAGCATCAGTATTAGGTTATATGGCAATTTATTGTGCACTGGGCCTGGAGGGGGCTGGTGGGGGCTGATGGGGGCTGGTGGGGGCTGGAGGGCGAGGGGGGTGATCATGGGGGGAGGTGGTACTGGGAGACATTGATGCCCAGGCGGGCTCAGTTTCAGCTCCCTCCCTTTGAGACGGGCGACGCGAGAGAGGAGAGACAGCGATGGTTTGGGGCAATCGCGTCATGTCGCTGCACTCCACTGACAGCCTCTCTGTCTCCCAGCTGCCGCTCGCTTGTATCATTCTCCTCGTCCTCATCCTCGTCCTCACCCCCCACACACACACCCCCTCGCTTCCAACTGGCACATCGGCCAAGTCACACAAAAGGCCCTTTCTCTCTCCCTAAGCCCGGCTCCTGTAGCCTCGGGTTACATTCTGCACAGTGAGCAGTACTGCACGCCAGTTACTGCCCTAATGTTGCAAGTAAAGGAGAGGGAAAAAAATCATAAGTAGGGATCATTAAAATAAACAGCAACAGTAGGAAAAACACTAGCGAAGCTTTTTTTTTAAAGTGTTGCAGAAAAGAGAGAGGCAGTACCGGCCCTTGTTTGAGAGATGATAGGATCAGTCACTGTACTGTATGCCATTGTGAGTGTGTTCATTCACCACAGCCTCAACTATAACACTGAGATCTGTTTAAGGGGTTTGGTCTATTTAATGAGAGCTTAATGAGTACAGCATTAACAATATTACTGAGGCCTGAGGAGTGTTTCATGTGCTGCAGCTTGCTCAGTCATCTCTGGAAAGTAATAAAGAAACCTCACCTGAGGTCCCCTCAAAATGGCTTCATAAACACACACACACACACACACACACACACACACACACACACACACATAGACACACACACACACACACACACACACTCTCATTCACAGTCGGACCTTTAGGTACTGGTCACGGCTTTGGACCTGTCACCAAACGGTGGCTGGTTGGATCCTTGGCCACTAAAAAGAAATATGGGTGGGTGAAGTGGTTTAATACTGCTCTCCCATGTACACATCTACAACTGAGGTGCCTTTCAGCTGCTTTCTGCTCTGGGTTAGTGTGTATTCATTCAGTTTACTGTGTGTGTGTTACTAATTCATGGAAAAATGCAGAGACCACATTTTAATCAGAAATGAAAATAGTTTATATAATAACACTGTTCTCTGCACCATCTCTGCTGTTCTTGCAATGGATTTTACAATCTATCTGCATGTTCCGCAATAAACTGTCTACAGGCCCTCTGATTCACATCGACTAACTATTGAAACACTGTCAATTACAACCTATGGTTAGGGTGATTAGGGGTTGGGTTTAATGAAAGTAATGTTCCGTGAACAATTTAAAAAGACTGACGTTAAATTTCAATTACACATCTGGAAAATCTCTACAGGTAGAGCACACTAATCCTAGTGAAGCTTTACCAATGTTTTTATCCAAAGTAATTTACAATTTAGGGGGAAACATTTAAACTGCACTACCAAAGGGCATTCAGGAGTGGGTGCTTAAAACTGAGCTCTTAAAGTAATGGAAGTGCAACACAGCACAGCGCATGTCCTGAAGGGGTGTCTTGACTAAGTGCAGAGCGATAGAGCAGATTTACGACAACATGGGCCAGCTTGGCTAACGCCCCCTGTACCAGAAGCCAGAAGCCATGGAGACTTTTTCCAACAGCACTCAACTACAAACTGTTGAGTGCTGTTTAACTGTAGCTCACTGACAGTCAGCATTTATCACACACACACACACACACACACACACACACACACACTTTTTTACACAGTTTTATAGTGCTGTAGTGTTTTAGGGATCATTTGGCACGTTTTCACATAAAGATTAATGCCAGTCATGAACTTTAAAAAACCTGGAGGGAACAAAACTTTTCCTGTCATTCATTCATTCATTCATTCATTCATTCATTCATTCATTCATTCATTCATTCTCTTTCTTTCTTTCTTTCTTTCTTTCTTTCTGTAACACTTTCTATGACGCTTGTATTCAAAAGCTCTATAAACACATTCATAAAGACTTCTAATGCATTTATGAAGTATGTGAAGTATTCGTAACTATTTATATATACTTATGACTGTACTCATAAGGCATTATAATGCTATGTCATAAGCCCTATTCCATATTCAAGTTGCACAATGCATTCTTGGTTATATAGCTTTAGCTGCCTACGAGTGCAGTCATGAGTATGTATAAATAGTTATAAAATACTAATTTCAACCATCATCAAGCTTTATGAAGGCATTATAATCCTTGAATGTGTTTATAGATTGTTATAAATACAAGCTTTATAGAAAGTGTTACCCTTCTTTCTTTCTGTGCTTTCTTATCTACTACTTTGTTTTTTTTTTTTGCTCATACACACCCAGTTAAGATGTTAAGTTTTAGTACACAGTCCCATGAAAGAAATGAAACAATTCCCAACATGTGCTCACCAAAAAACATGAAAAACAACTTTCAAAATATAACTCTTTAGAACTCTAGAGCTCTTCCCTGTTCTACTATCCTTCCCTCAGTCTCAGGTAGTAGGGTGTGATGTGTGAATCTAATTCCCACACTGAATCTCCCAGGAAATTCATGACACATTAATGTTTTGCTTTTGAGGTAGGGCACAGCGTACATGTCTGTAGACACGTCCTAAAGGTGTATCGTGATGTGTGTACACGGTTCTGTCCTGATTTACGACACACATACACACACACAGCTCGGCAAGGCTGAATCACCTGTAGCCTGAGGCTAGTGAGAGTTAGCGCTCAGCGATAACACAGCGCTACGCTCAGACGGAACTTCAAACAGAAACAGCTGTGTCTGCTGTGTCTGTACTAATAGTGAGCATCACACACACATACACTCAAACACACAACCAAACACACACACACTCACACACACACACACACACACACACACAGGCACACCAACAAACACCCACTCACACACACATACACACACACACACACTCACACACAAACACAGGAGTTTCTTACAGTTCTTAGTGTTTACAAGATTAATGCCAGCAATTATTATCACAAACCCAGAGGGAACAAAACAGTCTCTTTCATTTATTCATTTCTTTCTTTTTCTATGTACCTTTCCTAACCCTAATACTAACTTTCTATATTCTTTTTCTCTCTCCTACCCCTTAATCTGCTTTTGTACCTGTGCATGCTCTCAGGTGAGGTGTTAGGTTTCGGTGCACAGCTCCAAAGAAGCTCAAAAGAAGTGAAAGCTTACACCAAAGAGAGGAGAGCACAAATCTTTTACAAAAGAGTGTGAAGCCATTCTGGCCAAAATGACGACAAACAACAAAACTTTACTCCACTTACTTCCCCACCTGTCTGACGTTTCTTAAAAGACTAACCACCCTTCTGTCGGCTTGCTTGCAAAAGTTCACAGCACAGGTAAAAATCCAACTCTCCTCTAATCAGCGCAGACCATGTGTTTTTCAAGTCTTCACCCAGAGCCAGCCGGCACTCCTTCCCTCTTCCTCTCACCTATGCTTAGCCTGACCACAGCACTGGAGAGCGGGGCTGGGGGTGGGGGGTGGGGGGTGGAGTATCGCATTACCTGTATGGGAGTGTGTAGGCACTCTTCCTGGGACTGCTTCAGGTAGTTTCGCCCCCCCCCTCTCCTCACCTCTCCTCTTCCTCCTTCTTCCTGTGTAGTGGTGGTCAACACAATGACCCACTTATGGCTCCGCGCATACACACAAGCCGGACGTCCGACACTGCTGCTGCTTCTGCTGGTCAGCAGTGGGTTAAAGGATGGAGGGAAACTCAGAGTGTTCACGGTTCGGGTCAGCGTAGGGCAGCTCAGAGCAACGGCGCCGTAACTCAAGTGTGGAGAGTGTCAGGAAGTTGCTACATGTCATTTGAAAAAGCTTTGTCTACAGTGGGTGTTCCTTCCCTAAGCAACCATTCTCTGCGTCAACACTGGGCAAGTAAGGGCAAAGGCAAGCTGAGGGGAAGGGGAGGGAGAAGGGGAGGGATACACACACACACACACACACACACACACATACACACATAAGCACGTGGGAAGGGGTAAGAGCGACAGAAGTACTCCAAGGAGAGTAGTGGAGGGAAAATCGGGACAAAACACTTTCAAGGGGGAAAAGTTGTGAGACTAAGAGGGAAGCTTTTCTCTTTTGGTTAGTTATTGATTATTGCTTGTAAATTATTTTGATTTTGTACAGATAAGTTAGTAACTTCTGTCGAAAGCAGGAGTCACATACTCAACTTGAATGCTATAATGAATATAACCCTAAATAATTTTTCATTTAAATTCTTTCTTTCAGAAGAAAATATGAATGCTAAAGAGTGGAACTGTACAATGTGTCTGCAATGTTATTTATAATTTAATTTGATTAATTAATTAATTCAATAATTCATTTAAATTCATTAATTTAATTCTATTTATGTGATTTCATGTAATTGTAATAATGGACTGATGAAGTACACTACAAATGTCATCAAGTTCAAATGAGTATGTTTACCTGCAGAGTACATTTTGCATGTGAATATGCCAAACACACCATCAAGCCTGACTGCATTTTAATGCATGGACTTATACACCTATCACCTATGAACACACATACACATGCACAATCACTTACACATTAGTCATGCAAATACACCGAATTATACAGCTCCCACTTTCTTCCTCCTCTCTCTCACACACACACACCAACAGAAATATGCATGTGCATGCACATGTGTACAATGACACCCACACACACAGAAAAAGAGAGGGAGAGAGAGTGAGAGAGAGAGGGAGAGACGGAGAAGAGTACTACAGCTGAAATATAAATAAACTTCAAGGAGCAAAGTCCAAGTGGGTGGCCTTTTTTCGCATAATGACTTGTGTGTCCGCACACCAGCTCTGCAGCATCAGTAAAACAGTAAAATGCAGTAAAATGAAAATGGCTGAGCTGCCCTGCTAATGGAGGCTACGGCCCCTTTGCCTTTAAAAACCACAGCAGCACCCCAGTCACTAGCACTGTGTCTGTCAAATTAGAAATGATCAGAGGCAAATAGTCCAGCACTGAGGAGGAGCTGGAGAGAGAGAGCCGCAAAGCTAGTAGGGACCACACTTCATGTGGATAGTCCTTAGGATGGCCCTCCTCTGGACTGTCTACTAATGCTGAGAGTGTTAATAAGCCGTCTGTTGAAACTCTAGTCTATATGTTTTTAAGTTTAGGGCTAAATTTTGGGTTTGATTACGGTGGATTAAGGATTAAGGATTAAGGCAGTAAACAATAAAAAATAAGAAACTGAATTTCAACAAACCATCTTTGACGTCTCTGTGAACAAACTATCCAAACAAAGTCTTACAAAGCTAAACAGCAGAGGGTTAGTGATTGGCGAGTGTTTAGCAAGGCACTCTATGCAGCAAAGGGTTAGCGGTTAGTGCGGATTCAGTAAAACCAGTTAGCGCGTGTTTAGCAAGGCTGTGCATGCTTTCACAGGTGCTGCATTGGCTCCAGAACTTCCTTCCTTATTGTGCTGGCCCCAATCGGGATATCCTCCCAATAAAAACAACCGCAACAACAACAACAAAAGAACCCTTTAATGAATCACTTTAAAGTCTGCAGATGTTGTTATATGAGCCATAAACAGAGAGACAGACACAAATATCCACACGCGCACACACACGCAAGACACTGCACACCTACTTAATCACACACACACACACACACACGCATGCACGCGTACACACACACACACACACACACACACACACACACACACCACTGCGCTGATGTTCTTTCCACATCAGAGGATTATGCCACTCAATTCACCAGACATAATTCCACTGATATTCCTTTATATAAACTAAACAAGCCATAGCAATGCACCATGACTAAGCCTACCTGTAAATTCACTCAGCTAAACCACTAAAGAGATTTAACTATAAACCAGAGGTCTATAAAGGCCTGTAAATGATGACTTAATCTGGGTGTTATTCAAAACTTGTACAAAATCCGAAGCGCTATGGGTGGCGATAGTAACAGTCATATAGGCTACTGAGTTATCTGTGAAATTAGAGAAAGAGTGAGTGTGTCTTACCTCAGTATATTGTACCCTGTGTGTGTGTCCCTGTGTCCTCTGGGCTCTGTCCTTAGATTCCCTCGATCAGGCCACAGCACGTAGCTCCCATCTGCAAGAAGTCACAAGTATCTCTTAAGTTTGAGTGTGCGCACACACACACTCACACACACACACACACACACACACACACACACACACACACACACACACACACACACACAGAGAGAGAGAGAGAGAGAGAGAGAGAGAGAGAGAGAGAGAGAGAGAGAGAGAGAGAGAAAGAGAAAGACACACACCTCCCTAATTGTAAACAGAGAATCAGCCTGCCTGCGTTCAGTGGGTAAATAGGCTTCTGCAGGTCGCAACGCAAACATCTGACTGGCACATGTTGTAGCCTATAGGGAGGTCTGGTGGCAGCTATAATGTGTCTGTAACTACTCACTGCGAGAGTGGCATAGAGGTTGTTTTTATTCACTGGACATAAAAGGACTGCTTTCCTGATGCGCTTACAAAGAAACTGGTTCTGCAACCTACAAAACTGAACTCAGGGGAAAAAATACAAGTAGGCTTATTCAGTGTCTTATCTCCAGAAGCAAATTTGAGATTAAAAAGTCTCTGTAGTTAAAATTCGTAATTTTGAATATATAATCTTTGTTTGTACAATTTATAAGTGTGTGATCAAAGTTCAGCTTTAACCGTGAACAATGGTTGTTCATACCTCCAGTCTATAGGGGACGCTGTAAGCATTTAACGAAATATTTCACCTACGGCAGTGATTGTGATGGCTCTCTTTTCCATGTTGTGAATTCTCAGTGTACTTCCTGGTACGGTTTGTGTTGGGAAAAATCTTTCGTGTAAAACTGTAAGCAAATATTAAATGTTTAGCTCTAGAGACGCTCTAAAAGATGCTTTAAAATAGCTCCGGTTGTATTTTCTGGAAGTAAACAGGGCTTAATGTCTTGCTTGCTCCTTAAAATAGGTAACAATTCATGGTTGTCCAGAAGTCCAGTGCATAATCATGCATAAGTTAGACACCTGGGGAAACGAGAAGAGTACCACCCATGGTAATTTCGTATGTCGGTAGTCTGCTTGTGATGAGTGTCAACTAAATGGACTTCAGAATGTTATCTCAATATCTGCCATACCGTATCTGAAGCTTAGGGGCGAGAACTCGCAGTGTTTGTCAGCGAAAGAGCTCAACATTACCCCGGTAATTTATGCATGCAAGATGCCGCTTGCCCCTGCAAATCAACCGCAGCTGATTCGCTCCAGTCAGAAAGATGACTATTATCAGACATCTCTGAAGAATAACGCCAATGAGGTTTTCCAGGCGTTCACTGGTAAGCAATCACAACTGGAGCTTTGCAGCCTGCTCCAGTTTGCTTGCAACTGTTAAAAACTTTTCCGCACACAGCGTCGAAACGTTGTCTGCACCCAATAAAACTTAAAAAAGCATCTGAGTGCTGCTGTGTGTTTGAGTGTTTCCTGGGTTCAGTCCTTTGAAGTGGGCTAGGGCTGTGTGCTGATTCTGCTGTCCTGCTCCATGAGCACAACAAAAGACTTGCACGCAAGTGACTCCTTCTTCGCTTTTTGAAACTGTTGTTTTTAACAGGGTCCAGGCAGTGGTTGAAATGGAGAAAGGAGGTGGAGTTGCTCTCCGATCTGGCCTACTACAGTTTGACAACATTCTCAGGTAAACTGAGGAAAGATGTATTTTAATGTATATTTCTATTTATTAAAACAATCTCTTATTGCATGGTCATCTTCAGATATTAACACAGTTCTTTGGTTGTGTTTAGGGTACCAGACGCTGGGCGAGGAGTATGTAAGCATTGTGCAGGTGGACCCCACTAAGCGTCGGGTGCCTTCGCTGACCAGGCGCGGTGCCTTCATCCTCTTCCACACCTTTGCTCCTTACCTGCTCGACAAGATCCTGGTGTGCGTGGAGAATGAGCTGGAGGCTGAGGATAGGCCTGGAGCTCACAGGGACTCCCCTTCGCGCTGGAACCCCATGTTCTACATCAAGGCCTGGGTACAGAAGGCTATGCAGACCCTGACAGAGAACCAAAGGAAGAACCTGGTGCCGGTTCTCTATGCTGTTCAGCAGGGCATCACCATCATCCACCGCATCCACGTGGCCATGTTCTACATCTACAGCTCGTACTACCACATCAGCAAGAGGGCTACAGGCATCAGCTATGTAGGTGGTGAGAGGACAGGGCTGTGGGTATCAGCTATGTGGGTGGTGATAGGGCAAGACTATGGGCATCAGCTATGTAGGTGGTGATAGAGCAGGGCTGTGGGCATAAGTCATGTTCATGGTGATAGGGAAGACTCAGAGGATGTTAAGTCCTGAGTGCCCAGGAGAGAGGACAGATGGAATGTGCTTGTGGTGTGAGACAGAGATTTTAATTGAGTGAAAGGAAGAGGTTAGATGGAGAAAGAAAGATGTGTGTGTGTGTGTGTGTGTGTACTCATGTAGGGGTGTTTAAGTTTGTGTGTGTCTTCTGTATAGCTACGTGTCATGAGTGGCCAGAGAGATGAGATGAGATGTGTGTGTGTGTGCTTGTGTGCCTGTTTGTGTGTGTGGGTGGGTGTCTGTCTGTCTCCTGTACACCTGTGTGTCCTCAGTGGTCAGAGAGAGATAACAGGGTAACCTGTAACAGCTACAGGCTGCTGGGTGTGTACGTGTGTGTTTATACGTGTGTGTTTCTTTATACCTGTTTTTGTGTCTCCCGTGTAGCTGCGTGTCCTGAGCGGCCCTAGGGATGAGCGTGCAATCCGGACCAGCTACAGGCTGCTGGGGGCCGTGTCTCTGCTCCAGCTGGCCATCACCCTGGTCCTGCAGGCCAAAAACATCAGGCAGAGGCAGAGGGCCAGGCAGGAGTGGAAGCAGCACAGAAACCTGCCCTCCAGGTGGGTCACCTGCAGTGTGTGTTTGTATGCTGGTATCAAGAGGTCAGAAAAGTACAGTATGTATCAGGACTGTGGGGGTGTATAAAAGAAGGAGAAGGCAAAAGGTAACACAATTATCATACAGAAATGCATGGTATGTCTGTTATATTGTGAATAATTTGAAAGGCATTTTGTGTTATTTACCTTTGACTGTGTGTGTCTGTATGTCTTTGTGTCTTCGTGTGTGTTAGGTCTCAGGCTGTTTCCTCTCCATCCGTGCGGGCGTCTCGCTGCATCCTGTGCCTGGAGGAGAGACGGCACGCTACAGCCACCCCCTGTGGACATCTCTTCTGCTGGGAGTGCATCACCGAGTGGTGCAGCAACAAGGTCCGGCAGCACCCCAGAACTGCTGTTATGATTGTATACCTTAGCATTTACTCTAATAATTAATTTATGTAAATGTTATGCATTCTTGATAAATTCAAAATAGTGTATATATACACCAAATGTTAAAGCAGTAATTAAAGCCACAAACCTACATATATGAAAGGTTTGGGGTTCAGTAACACATTCTGAGATACTTGAGATGTTTCAATTAAGCGTTAAGCTTAATGACTCTGCATCCACAGCAACTATCACTGTGAAATGTTTTGTGGCCAGCAGGGTGGAAAAGAGGGAATGGAATGAAACCCATGGTTACCTGAAATATTGTAAAATCTGTGGTGTTTTTTTTTCTTCTTCTTCTTCTTTTTAGAGTGAGTGCCCATTGTGCCGGGAGAAATTTCAACCCCATCGGCTAGTTTACCTGCGTGGCTACAAGTAGCTGAAGGCCCTATAGAACCACCCCATTCACTGTTTTGCACTGTGTGCCCCACTGGACTGCCATGCTGTGGATCTTCTCAAATGGGAGCTGCGCCACATAAATGATCTTGAAGAGCCAGAGTCGCACAGAAGACATGAACTAGAGTAGACTCTGAATTGGGGTCATCATGGAGAGTGTGTTGTTCACCTAGTTGTGCTGAACTGCTTTCCTTTAGTTTGGTCTAGAAAAACCTGACTGAATATTGGACTTTAATTTCTTCTTCTTCGGATGTGCAATTGAAATGTTGATGATTCATCAGCAATGATCTGCTTGATAATTTTCTATACATAACCAAGAGTGACAATAATATGATGGATTGCATCAGTCCACTAATTTAAAGTGTTAAATAAAATAAATTGTGAAACTAGCCTACATCTGATGTTTGTGCCACACTAATCTGCAATAATAATAAAACATGCAAATATATTGGTATGCAGCTTGCCAGCAAAACAAAACATGTATTAAATTGTTAGATAAACACACCTGCTGCATTGTTTTTCAGGGATTTGCAATTTATGTTTTTTTCTAGATTAAACTGTTAGCTAAATTGCTAGCTAGTCCGGCTGTAAACTACCATGGAAACCGGGCTTCTTCCTCAAAATACCTCGAGATCAAAGGAAGACACTTTGTGACAGGAGGACACAGAAAATATTACTGGGCTCAAGTGCAGTAAGGTGACTAGACAGACTTCATAGGCCATCACATTGTAGCTTAGCTTACTACACTAATCTTGTGATCAGCTTAACGCGGTGGTGGCAGTATGTGTGCCGCAGGCGAAGTCACTTCAGTAGGCTACAGTGCTCTTCAGGCAAATGTGAAGCGTGGTGATCAAAGATACGCGTGTGCTGCTTGGGTAAGTGGCCGTTTTCGGTTGTGACTGCGTGGTGCTATCAGACACATACCATGAGTTGTATTGTAATGATAGCTTATCAGTTTGAGATTGCAGCTCACAGTGTGCCTATTTTGTCCGCAGGGAGATGAATTGCGCGCCGGTGATGTGAACCTTTAAACTGTTTTTCAGACGCTTAAAAATACTGAACAATCTCACAAGCTTTTCTCAGTCAGATGGCTGCCCGTTATTATTATGACAGAACAAGTTGGTCTCAAAGCGAAACTGAACACAAGAAGTCCCGGTTTCTGCAGTGCAACCTCCCTACGTGTGATGAGAATGTCGATGAGGTTCTTGAACTTCTTTCAGCGCTCAGTTACGATCAGAGTCCACACCTGGGGCCTGCTCTCGGCAGCACACCTGCCAGATCGACCTCTGTAGTGGAGCCCATACTCCGTCAACGGCATTTCAATGACACTCAGTCAGGTGATGAGAATTGTCTGTGTAGTTGGAAGAAAGACACCTTTCGTGTGAGTACAAAAACAGCGGAGTCAAAAGTTTCTGTAAGTGACATTGGTCGTACAGCAGACATCGACAGATTCGACACATCTCACAGCGTTGCAACCAGACATGTTTGTCACCCTATTAAAAAACGTTGGGAGAGGCAAGAGGGTGTCGAACCGTTTCATTCCCAGCACTCAGAGGCTCCGAGGTTGGGAGGGAGGAGGGTGTGTTTTGACAAGGATCTGACAGATGGTACGGATAAGGGGGGTGATGGTCAGAGGCACCTGAAACAGAGGGAGAGTCTCTCCACATTTGAGGATCTTCTGGAGTCCTCTTGGACATCAGCAGCCCTACACAGATCAATGCTGGACCTGGAGGTAAAACAACACAGAACTTTTCCCACTTGTCTGTGTGTTTACATGCATCCCCTAGTAGCCTAAGCTCTAAAGCTAAAATATCTCAATATTTCCCTGTGTGATTCAACCATGTACAAACATCTGCACTGAAAGTATTCGAACAGGTGCTGAAAAAAAACAACCATGTCGAAAGATTGAAAATGCCCACACACTATCTTACTTATCTTCCCATGAGTGATACATTTATTTGCACAACATTTCTAAGCATTGTGAAATTAAAATAGCTCTTAAGAGCATTTAACACAGTGCACTGGTACTTTTATTCTTTTCACCCTCCCACTGTTCAGTAATGTAACACAAATTTGATCTCTTTCACAGAATAATGAACAAGAGAACAGCTCCTCATTCAGCGGAATAGACTCTATATTCTTGCAATCCCCCCTAAGGCTTCCTTATTGCGGCTCAAAGACCCAGCTGGCTTTTCAAGATGCTGATTGTCATCCAGAGCCAAATTTAAGCCTATTTTCTCTTCGCCATGTTAAGCCATTGTCACAGAGCACAGAAGGTGTATTAAGGAGTCAGATGCAAGGTAGAGGCGAAGCCCCTAAATCTTGCTCTTTTCCTAGGCTCTCACCTCAGGAAGAGCTTTGCTTACAAGAGGCCCTTTCTCAGTCCAGTTTCAGGCCGACAGCATCAGTATCTGAGGCAGAGTTTAGATACGGCTCCACAGAAGCACCCCATCTTTTCTGTAATGGCAAAGCGTGGGGTAAGAACAGGGGATTTGCAGTGGCTGAGCCGGTGATAACAGCGAACAGCTTATCGCTAAATGATCTGTCATGGATCGATAGACTTGAAATGAAGGAGAATTTGGGCCAAGTAAATCTCAAGGGGAAGGAAAGCTGGCGACCCACTCAGGTCATGCTGGAGCAAAGCCATGAAGATAAGGTCTCCCATTCCCTCAGCGGCCAATGCCTACAGAGCAACGACTGGTCATTCGAGGAAGCCAAGTCTGTTGATAGATGGCAGCCCTCCCTGGAACCGATACACTCGCTGGGTAAAACACACTCTGACAAAGGGGAAGTCAACTCTGGATGCCTCTCCAGTCAGGTAGTGGGAGATGTGATGAGAGCACGATTGCCATCTACACATCTCAAATCCTGTCAGGTAAGTTGACCCCTGACCCCCGGAGTTCTAGCGTGGTGTTTGGCATAGGGGTTGCTTTTGAGTTGGTGTAACATGAGCCGACTCTGATGGGCCCCCAGTTTAACACAAGTGTGTTCTGTTTGGGCAGCTTCCTGACGGCAGAGAGATTTACGACCTGGGCCAGGAGGTTGGGACAGATGAGAGGTAAGGTAAATCTCAGAGGGTGTGTGCGTGTGTGTGTGTTCTTGGGGGGGGCAAGGGTGTCAGGTATGAGTAATGAATCGGAGTAGATTCCCTGAGGCTGGCGGCTACTGCTACGACAGTACAGCCGACACCTAAAAAACAGCAGTAGGTTATCCACACACACACACACACACACACACACACACACACACACACACACAAATAGGGTTTGTGCTGACAGGCTCCCAAATTTGCTGCATTTATTAGGAAGACCAAACTCAAAACGTAATAACATCAGTCTGCAAGGATAAACGCAAAATAAAAACATTGTATAGCTCTGGGGTGGGGAGGGGAACACTATAACTGAGGGGGGTTAATTTAATGACTCAGGTGAGCCAGGGTTTCCTATAAAATCTGTTCAGTGGGAAATCAGTCAATAGACATTTCAGCTTTACTACAGATTTACTAGCTGATGTTCTAATATAGTTTGAACATTAGCATTTAGAAATGGATGTAATTAAAAAAAAAAACAGCAGTGGCCAGGTAATGGTTTGGTGGTGGTTTTGCTCCCAGTTAAGATCCCAGGTAGTGTTCTCTGCATTGAACAGTGTAGTCTACCTGCCTTTTTCCTGATAATCCCAAAGCAAATCAGAAATGGGTTGGCTGACCATACAAACATTGCCAACACTGCTAACGTTTAATTTGCACAATAACAACTACTACTGTTAGTTGGTATTGTAGTATAGCAATGCTGCTCTTTTAGAGATTGCAGTGCTAAATGTGTTGATGTCCCAGGTCCTTGCACAGGCTTTAGTGCCAAACCAGGGTAAGCAAACTCAAAGTAAGGAGTAAACTATCTAATAGATGTTCCTGTAGCTTTGTTGTGCTAGGAGAGAATAACCCCAGGGCTCCTCTGTGAGGAGGTTTACTGCTTGAGTTAACTTACACCAAACCAGTGGCTGTCAAACTGGGAAACAAGTAGCCCTGGGGTTACAAAATAAACCTGTGAAGGGCTTTTTAGTTTTTATCTGTGTAAAGATATAGTTCAGATGCAGACCTCAATGGAAAAAGATCTTACATTTAAACTACCCCCATTACAATCCAGGTACCACCACATAATATGTGTTTACCATTTGTTTATGCAGCAATAATTATGCAAAAAATTAAATTGTTACAGCAGGCTGCTTGCGATACAGGGGGTACTCAGTAGAACATAGACTGTCTTAGGAGGTAGACGGAAGTGAAACTTTCGGAAATCGCTGCACTAAACCCTTTGCTTTAACACTCCCCCAGGTATTGTGCAAAGTAAAGGCTTTGTTATGCTGGATAATCTTAAACAGAGGCATAAAAGCTGGCTGCAACACTGTCACCATAAGTTACCGGTACATGTGTTGCTCTATCTGCTTCCACGGTTGTTGTGGATGATGCTACCGTGACTGTTGTTTTCCCAAAATTTTCAGTGGTCAAGATGCTGTCGATAGTGATATTTTTGAGTTGCATTTATTGTTGTTGTTGTTGTTGTTGATGTTGGTGTTGTCTTCATCATTATGTGTGTTGTGTGCAGGTTTGAGGCCTTGTACAGGTTCCGTCTGCTGCGGCGCTGCTTCAGGCGATGGGCGGGGCTTCAGCGGCGTGTGGGCATCCCCCGTGGGAGTGGGCAGCGGAGGAGGAGGGCGCTGTCCTCTGCCCTCTGTGCCCTGCACCACACACAGACACACACACTACAGCACAGACTCAGAGCTCTGGTGCTCGCTCAAGCATTCCAACATGTGAGTACCACACTGTGTGTGTGTGTGTGCGTGTGTGTGTGTGTGTGTGTGCGCATGTATGCACATGTGCACATGTAAGTAGATGTAGATATATCTTGTTTTCTTCCTTGCACACGTAGCTAGCATTCTTATTTTCTCACTTGCTCCTTATCTCCCCCCTCACCCTTTCGCCTGCTGTCTTGTTTGTTGTTTTGTATATTTTGATGAACAAAACAGATTGCCAGAAGATAAAAGAGAGGATTAGGTTTCAGTCTGAGCTTATCTCTTGTGAAACAACAGGCTTACATGTTTGTTAGTTTGTTGTTGTTTGTTTGTTAAGCTCTCTTGTCTCGTCTCTTCGTTCCTCAGACTTATAACACTTAGCCCAGAGCAGTGCGATACCTGTGCCTGTATGTGAAGCACTCCTCCCACTGTATCACTGTTTTCCCCCTTTCCTCTCTCTCTCTCTCTCTCTCTCTCTTTTCCCTCTTCCTCCTCCTGCGTCTCTCTCACTCGCTCTCTCTTACTCACTAACTCCCTCTTTCTTTCTCACTTGTGCTCTCTCTGCATTCCCTCACCACTCTCATTCTCTCACCCCTCTCACTCCAGCATGATACCCGTGCCTGTGTGCATACTTTTCTCTCACTCTTACCTTTCTTTCATTTTCTCGCTCACACCTCGCTCTTACCTCTCACTCTCACACCCCTCTCATCCTCATTCCTCTCTCCCTTCTCCGCTTCTCTCGGTCTCTCCCCTCTCTCAATCTCAATGCTCTCACCACCACCTCCCCATCTCACTCTCAATCTATCCTTCAACAAAAGGGGGTTTAGTTTTTGCCCCAGGCAAGCACTAAATCTTACCTGACCATGTTTGTCTGAGTTAACTCACTGCACAAGCACCTAATTATTAGAGGGAGACCAACAACCCCCACACACCTACATGCCCACACACACACACCCACCCCCACACACGCACACACACACTAACACACCTTTACACCCCTACTATCTCACCAATCCAATTATCATCCATCTTTACCAGGATGGAATGTGTGCAGTATTTGAGGAATGCAGCCCATGTCACGACTCCAAACCAAACCAGGGCCACATCAGAACCACAGGCCAAGCCCAAATCAGCTGAGTATCAGCTATGTGGTAGCTCATTCCAGACAAGTTTATGCTCATGCTATTTGGGTGTTCTTTTGGCCCCAGTGTTCTGAAATGGAATGGAATGGAATGTGTCATTCTTTCCATTATACCAGGAATTCATTCCCCTGCCTGGAGACTCAAGTGTCAAAACTAACAAATGCCTCTTTTACGGGGGGTGATGTTATGTAAGTGTTTATTGGGGGGCACACTCTGGAAATTTGTGGAAATAGTTGTTTTTTCACTGTAATGTCCACTGTGATGTGTTGGTTGACTAATTATCAATTAAAACCAGGCCTGCTCACAGAGATTATTTCCCCCCTCCCCCAAAGAACCCCTATGGTTTTTAATTGACGCATACCATGTACACCTTACATTAGCTAAAGATAAAACTTAGCTAAAGATGTTCTGGGAATGAGATGTTATGGTACAGCTTAATGTATAACATTTATATGTAACAGCGTCAGTTACTTAGCTGGTGAAGTCACTGGAAAATGCACCCAAGATTATTTTCTCATAAAGGAAAGGGTAAAGTGTATTTAAGTAAAAGGCCAAGTAAAATGTATTTAAGTAAAAGGCCAAATCCATTGAAGGGTCTGTTTGTGCAAGCACGTTTCAAATCATAGCTCCTCTGGGCTGTGTTTTTGCTTTTGTGTTGTATCTTTTAATTAACCTTCTCCCAAAAAAAGAAAAAAAGGGAAGAAAAGAAAGAATAAGTTTTGAACAGGAAAAAAAGACACCGCACTTTTATTTAGACACAGCTAGTGTTTGCAGCCAGAGGCTGTTCCAGTCTTTCGTCGGCTCCCTTATCTGATGTGGCTTGGCAGTGGATCACTCATCTACCTCTGCCGAGTTCAGCCCTCCTATTGATTAGTAGTACATTAGGAAACCAGCCACCTATGCTTTGTTCAGGCTTGATATGGGAGTGTATTAGGAAACAGCCTTCATTTGTCATGCCCACTAAGCTTTTTTGATCTAGTACACTAACCTATCTCCTGTAAAAAAAAAGAGCATTACTAAGCTGGCCCCAAATAAATGCTAATACAGTCATTATTCTACGCATCG
>CM059270.1:16670196-16672696 GCA_030347295.1 Setipinna tenuifilis
AGAGGTCATGATGAACATCTGGTGGGTACCCAGACACAAAATGGAAATAACTTCTTATAATGATTCCTCAGTTATAGGACAAGCTCTTTTTACACCAAAACAATGTACCTCATCAAGATTTTTTTTACAGACATGACAGTCATAGTTCTCTTTTGTTCTTAGTGGAAAAGCTCCAGTTCTCACTTCATACTATTGATAGTCTGACAAAACCTGCAGCTATAATGCCCAGTATAAGCGCATCTGAATCTTCTGTGTCTGTTTTTCCCTCTGAGTCTGTGCACTCCTCTATCTCTTGAACTACTTTTTTCCAGCTCCACTGTCTTTCTGTTCTGTTTTTCATTACTGTGCTCTGCCTCGTTCCTGAGTCTCTCAGTCTCCATCCTCTTTCTTACAGTTTCATCAAGGGTTCTTTCCAGCTCCTCCGTTCTTCTTTTCTGTTCCTCTCTTTTTTGTCCTCTGTCTTTTTCTCTGCTTCTACTAGTGTTCATCTTCATTGTCTTTTTCTCCCATTCTACCAATAATCTTTTCATCTCCTTTACCTGTGCTCCCTGTTCCCCATATTTTCAGTCCATCTCTTTTCTGAATCTCTCTGTCTCCTTCCTCTTTTTGATGGACTCTCCCTCTCCTGTTTTTACAGTCTCAATTCTCATTCTGTCCATCTCGTCTTTTTTTTACTTTTTTGTTGCTCTCTTTTTCTCTCTGCTTCCATTGTTCAGTGTCCTCTGTCTCCTCTGTCTATTTCTGATAGTCTCTCCATTTCTCCATTTCTTTTGCTCTATTTTTCACTCAGCCTCCTCTATCCGTCACTCCACCTCCATCCTTTTCTGTACCACCTCTCTGTCAGTGTTCCCTCCAGCTCCACTGTCACTCTTTTCTGTTTCTCATTTCTGTGCTCTGCCTGTTCCCTGGGTGTCTCAGTCTCCATCCTCTTCTTTTTTTTAACAATCTCTTCAGCGCTTCTCTCCAGCCCTCTCCATTCTTCTCTGTTCTTCTTCTCCTTTCTGCTCTGCCTCCACGTTTTCCAGTTCTTCTATCTTTCATTTCAGTTTCTCTCTATTCCACTCTTTCTCTACTACTCCCTGTCTCTTTATCGCCTGTTTTTCTCTCTATTTCTGCTAGTGCTCTTTTCATTTCTGTTTCCTTTTAACTCATCTCCTTTTCTCTGCCTGCTCTCTCTCTCTCTCTCTCTCTCTCTCTCTCTCTCTCTCTTCCCCTCTCTCTCTCTCCCTCCCTCCACCTCTGCTGCCATTCGTTTTTTATGTCCTCTTATCTTTTTTTCTGGTCCACATATTTTTACTCACAACGAAAACTTGATTCTCAGTCTCTCTTCTTTTGTTCTATCTCTGCTGATGTTCTTTCCATCTCAAATGATTTCTATTTTGCTCTTTTCTTCATTCTGCCTTCTCCATTCTTTCTATTTCTGTTCTCAATCTTTCTATTCTCTATCTCCTTTTTTCTGTCTCCATTCAGTCTTTCTTTCTCCCTCATCCTCTCTACATCCCTTGCCTGTTATACCACCTCCTGAGTCCTTCTCTTTATCTCTCTTTCCTGCATGAGCATCTTGCCTTCTTGCCGCTCTATCTCCACTCTCATTCTCTCCATCTCACTCTTTCGTTGTATCTCTCCCCTCACCTTATCCACCAGGGAGCCCATAAAGGGATCAGTCTTTAAATATCCCTTCTCTCCTGTCTCTTGTTTGTTTGGGTGAGGCTTTTTAAGAGGCACCCCTGCCTCTCTCTCCATAATATAACTCTAATGACTGTCTGTAGAAGAGAGGGACTGATTCGCATGAACTAATTTTGATTCGCACATGTCTCTTGTGACATCAGAATACTTGCAAAAATCATTGTCCCATCATAGAGCATAGAGCAGACTATCTTAACATTTAACAACCTCTTAGTAATGCATGTAACTTCTTCACCAAAATTACCCTAGCCATCTGCAGAATGTATTAGGCACACACACATTATCATTATGATATTATGTTCTTATGACAAGACAATCCTGTCATAGCATCAAATGATTTTCTCAGATTGCAACCAGTAGCCATAATGATCAATTGTGTTCTTAAAAACAACCTTATTAGGAACAAAAACATGCCACAGTTTCATTATTGATGTCTTGTTTCTATGACTCATGACACTGTGATTTAACAAATATGCCAGCCTCTGAATAATTTTCACAAAATGTTGTGATTGGAAGTAATGTCATTATGGTGTTGTGTTCAATAGCATCCTCCAGTGAGCTCTATGTGATTGAATATCTTGACAATATTCATTAAAAAACTAGGCATAGAAAAGAAAACACATTAAAGTATCATTGCAATGAAACTAACTTATTAGTATATTAAAGTAATATAAGCTTAGCCTAGAGTTTAACCACTACACAACTGAAAAACAGACTGACCATTGCCATTTTAAAAGTCAGATTAAAAGCCACATTCTTTCAAAATTATATTATTGATGTTTTTTATTCAATGCTCTTACTTAGGTACACTTAA
>CM059270.1:16685196-16687696 GCA_030347295.1 Setipinna tenuifilis
CTGCCTACTCAATAATGACACAACCTGGCTATTTGTATCACATGTATCTTAACTTGGAGAACAAAATGAATACTAATGTCATATTTTTCCCATAAGTTACAATGTTTTATTAGTCCTCTGCACAGAAAATATCGTGGACTGTAGTCAACCATTGTACCAGCTCTTTTGTGTAATTATGACTGTCCGTATGTTCCCGCTCCTCTCCCAGAGTTCTCCTGGGCTGGCATCACTACACGGTGACAGCCCAGAGGAAGCAGTACCAGGAGGCCTGGTTCCAGTGTCGGCGTGAGGAGAGGCTGGTGGGGGGGTGCTTTAGCCGCTGGCGGGGGGCTCTGTGGCAGGCTGGTGTCCGGCAGGCTGAGCTGGAGCAGAGGCTGGGCCAACACAGCAGGCGGCAGATGATGCAAGTGCTGCAGTACTGGAGAGCTGCCACTAGGGGAAGCGCTGCGCAAAAGAGACACAGCAGGAGTGCAGTGCAACAGGTGTGATGAAAATCCACACAGACATACCATCATTACATTACATTGCATTTGGCAGACGCTTTTATCCAAAGCGACTTACAAAGAAGGAGGACACAAGCAAACAGATGTGTAAAGGGACACAGAGTAAGCAGACAACCTTTATACATACAGGGAGGTGCATGTGTCTGAATAAGTTTCCCGGGGCAGGGACACTACAGACATATGTACTTCCACATAGGGACAGAGTTGGTTTAGTGATTGTTAGTTTTGTTAGGAAGGGAAGCACTCTCAGAAGAGAAGGGTTTTTACAACTTTTAACATCACACCAACATGCATATAGTTGCATGCAAAAGGGCACACACACAGAGACAGAGGAAAATAGTCGGTTTCTCCAAAATCACAAGATAATTCACTTTATGTCATACCAGTACACTTACAGTATTTCACACACTCAGTCATTGGTGTGAGGGGCATAAAAACATAATAATGGCTGTAATAACTGTGTTGTCGTCTAATGGCTACAGATGTTTGCTGTGTGTGTCTGTGTGTTTATGTGTGGGTGAATTTGTGTGTGGGTGTGTGTTTGTGTACATGCAGGTGCGTTTTTTGTGTGTATTTGTTGCGTTTGTGTATATATGTGTAAATGTGTAAGTATAACTATGTGTAACTGTGTACTTTGTGTATTGTATGTGTGTGTGTGTGTGTGTGTGTGTGTGTGTGTGTGTGTGTGTGTGTGTGTGTAGTGTTTTAGTGTGTGGAGGGAGAGCACACAGAAGTTGTGTGTGGCTGGCTATGTGAGAGCAGAACAGGAGAGGATGGCAGCAAGAGAGGCTCTCATCGCATGGCTCTTATGGGCCAAAGGTAGGTGCTCTAACACACACACACACACACAGATACAGACACACACACACACACACACACACACACACACACACACACACACAGACATACACACACACACACACACACACACACACACACACACACACACACACACGGGATGATCGAATGCCACTGTCACATTGTTTTAGTCACTGCATGCTTTTTAATCTTGAGCGTGTGTCGAAAGCAAGAAAATCAATTTTGTGTGTGTGTGTGTGTGTGTGTGTGTGTGTCTGTATCTGTGTGTGTGTGTGTGTGTCTGTGCCTGTGTGCATCTGTGCCTATGTGTGTGTCTGTCTGAATTTCTGTGTTTCTTTCCATAAACAGACTCCCAACACATGTAAAAGTGACAGTATGAGAGGCTTTATAAAGAGCCCCCAGTATTGAGCAATGAGGCCCTCTTTTTATTACTGTATTGATCTAGCCTTTATCTGTGTTTACTAACATAGTCCTCAAAACTGCATGTAGTGTCAATTGGGTTTCTGTTCACTCTATGAGAGGAGAAAAGAACAAGGAACAACAACATTCTTTGTAAATAAAATTTATTAATTAATAAAAATACCTGTGATGTGATATATAAGAAAATAATGTAATAATGGTAATATCTAACATATAATGTATTTTTCATCTAAGCTATTATTTGTGTCCACTGGAGGTCCACTGACTGAGTCCCTGCTCACTGTGCCAGGATGTTCCCGTGTCCCTCATGGCTGCCATTCTCAGTGCAGCTCTCTGCAGCCTCTGTGTTTGCTGCTTTCAGGATAGTGAGGTCTCTTCTCTCAAACCAGCCCAGCAGCTGCAGTCTCCTCTCCTCCTCCAGTACATCCTTTTGGTAGTCCAGGCTTGGGTGGATCACAGGGCCCTTAAGGTCTCCGGTAGTGAGCAAGTCAGATGGGCTCTTGCCATCCCCCTCGGCCAGCTGAGGTCCCCTGTTGCCCAGGAGAGTGCAGCTCTCTGCAGCCCGTGTGGCTGCTTCTTTTGGGGAAGTCACGCCTCTCCGCCGAAGCCAGGCCCGCAGCTGCAGCCTCCCATCCTCCTCCATATTGTCCTCAGAAGAGTCTGTTTGGTCTGTTAAGAAAGATGACATGATGTAAATCAGTCAGCAGTCAGTTTGGACAGTATAACACCAGACTTATACCTCAAGTGTAAGAATAAAA
>CM059270.1:16692696-16712696 GCA_030347295.1 Setipinna tenuifilis
TGTTTAACCTTTGCCCCTGCAAGCATGTAGACCCTTTACCTGACCGGCACTGTAGGGTAGAGTAGAAGGCACTTTCCAAACACACACACACACACACACACAGGGTATTCTCCTTTTTCTCATCAAAGAGCGAGTGAGTGCAACAGAATTGGGCAGGATTTGGGCTAGCACTGCATGCTTGGTCAAGCCTAGACATACCCAAGCGTGCTCTCAGGCGGAGTCCACTCCGCTCCCCCTTGTAGACCCAACCCTGTGCTGCAGCCTGGTTAGCTCTGACATGGACCAGCTGTGTGCCGTGTATATGATACTGACAGTGAAAACCTATGCCTGCTAACAGAACTGTCATGTATGTGTAACATTAGAAGTGTATTTTACAAAAGAATCGTGACACTTGGCAGGTACTTTGGCACCCCCTAAGAATTAGTGCTGCCATGATCCCCTCCTATCTCTCAGACCCGGTTCTGGTCTGAGGAACAGGCCATACAGACCTGACATGGGCCCGATTTCTTCCTCGGCTCGGCTTGGGTACAGAGCCTCTCCACCCTTACCCACAGTGCTTTTCTACGCCCCCTCCCTTCCTCCTCATGCCACAGGGGTTGCCTGGTGCTAAAATTACCCACCCACCCACGCACCCACACACATGTGGCAGCCGTGTGGTTCACTTATGAGGGGGCACGTGGTCAGGGGACTCCCTGCTAAAGGAAAGGAACTCCTCACTGGCCATGAGAGGGTGGCCATTTTAGGACACCAGCATCGATGGAGCCATCTAGAACGTGTGCCCTGTTTGGTGTGCTCTCCTCCTGCTTAATAAGGACTGTGGATGGAAAGTTACTGGGAGGAGGAGAAAGGACACAGGACCTCTCCAGCCCAGCCCAGGTTATCCAGTAGACTGAGATTAGCAAACTCAGGAGCAAACATGAGCCTGAACAGGACCTAAAGAGGGCCATATCTGGGCCGGATAATTGCTGCACCTGTGCTAGATGTGTGCAAAGGAATTGAGTGTTGAGCAAGCTGCTATCCTAGTCATTGCAGCACTGTGGTAAATGGGTTACGGTCCTCCCCTTATTAATTTAATGGATGATAGTTTAGACTAATGAGACCTATCTGTGCACCAGGCTATTCTTGTTGGGAGGGAGGGTGTGGCTTCTTCATGCCACCTTTTTAAAATGTGTGTGTGTGTGTGTACATTTGTGTGTGACAGACCGTAAATCTTACCAGAGCTAATAGGTGTGTAGAGAGCGGAGAGGTCATCAGGTTCAGCAGTGGTGCTTGTGTAAGGTGGGCTACCCTGCCTCCACGTCTGTCACAGCACAGCACACATTCTGTTATGTAACTCAGCACTTTAGTAACGGCTTCTTTACACACACACAGACTCTCTCTCACACACACACACACACACACACACACACACAGCATACATTCCCCCCCTTAGCGGTACCATAAATCTCCATGGAGACAGGGCTGCCATGTGGCTCAGTGAGCTGAGTGTGCCAGGGGCGACACTGACTGTAGTTAGCTGGCAGAGAGGCGTACAGTAACCATGTGGAACGTGTCAGAATAAAGTAAGATTACTAAAGAGGCTCACTGCAGGGATCTCTCTTTAATTCAGTGGAAAGAAACACTGCTACCATCTACTAACACTGAATCCCATGCATGTGTTTTGTCTGTCTGTCTGTCAAATACTAAAAAATGCACAGAAACACTTACGTTGTAAAATAACACAGGACAGTAGAGATAATGTTGGGTGGCTTACAGACAAGGGCTGCTGCTGAACATTTTGGGCCCCAAAGACTCACTATTGAACCCCAAAGATTGACTGGTAATTTGTCTATAAACTCACACACATGCACATACACACATATGCATAAACACATGAAATATTCTCTTGTACTGCAGTCCTCTAAAGGAAGTGAAAGCGAATGGGGCACTACTGTGTGATGATGTCATTAGGACCCTCTAAAGGATGTACTCCGACACACGTGTCACTCCATCATGCTCACACACACATGTACACATGCCCACACGTAAAAGGCAGAGGTCTAAATGTTCTGACATTTCTGTACAGCTCCTCACCCTATGCTCACATCCTAATCACACACACACACACTGAGTACTCAAGCACACCAGCCAACTGGGGCTGTAATAGTTGGAGCTGGTCCAAGTGGTGTCATGTTCACAGGGCAGAGTTCAGCAGGGCAGTGGAGAGGAGGGGTGTGTGAAACAGTGGGAGTGTGTATGTGTGCACATGTGTGTGTATGAGTATTTGTCTGAGAAAATAAGGGAGTGTGTGTTAAGGGGGAGGGGAGTGTTTGACCAGCGTGCTCTCTTGCATGTTGTAAAACTATAAAGCTGTGGACTCTGACAGGAATGTGAGTGAATGAACCCCTTAGGTCTAGGCACAGTCAGTAATAGCCTGGTAAACCAGCCCCTTTTTTATACAGGTCTGGCTGTGCTTCCATTGACACGGTTGACTCTAGGTCTAAGATCTAATCATTTTGAACTTCAGCAGAGTCTACATCTCCAGGAAGCAAACGTTTCTCAATGCAGCACAGCCAGACCCTCTGTACGAAAAGAAGCATGGTATGAGGGACTGGTTTACTAGTCTAAGACAGTAGCACACACACACACACACCTGTTGCAGACATATATTTTTCTCATGCACACACACACAAATCTCCTGGTCACGTCTCACCCTGTGACTCAGAGGAGATTATCCCAGCTCCAGCAAAATTCCTGGCACATATTTGTTCCATTGACCCAACCGATACTAAAAAGCACAGCACACCGGCCCATTATATGAGCGGATTAGTGAAGTTGCCTGCATTATTTCTATGTCCTGGTGCTGGGATGTCCAGTTCTGCACACAGGCCCCTATAACTTTCTGCTTTTTCTGAGCAGTGCTTTCTGGCGTATTACTCTTTAAACAGGTGTTTGTTGTTAGGTGTTGTCACTCCCCACTTTGAGGCCCCTGTCCCAGACACACACCTACAAACATCTGACCATTACTTATAAACTTAATTGTCCTAACTATCCCAATGAAGCCCACAGTGAGGGCACATGATGACACTGTGTGTAAACAAACACACAAACAAAGTTAGAGTGGCATCGTGGACTCTGACACATGGCACCATAGTTGGCACAAAGTTAAACAAAAAACACACACAGACACAGACACAGACACACACACACACACACACAGTGCTGGCTGCATCTCAAAGTGAAGGACAGATGCAAAGCTACAGTGGTATTTTGGACTCATGACACATGGCACTACAGTTGGCAGGAAATTAAACACACAAACAAAAACACAGTGATGGATGTGCATGTCAAAGTAAAGGACAAACGCAAGGCTGTTTCTGTGAAGTCATAGTTTATTTATTATGCCATACCCTGACAGTACAAAACAATAAATATATGCATACACACCCACACGCAGTCCTCTCTACTGTTAAAAATCATAAATATACAAAATGTGTTGTGAAAACACATGCCTTAAAAAAATAACCAACAGCAAAACTAAAACATCTTCAGTCTTTGAGGGACATAAAATGCTCCTGTATCAAGGCCATCGGGGAACACACACATACTGCAATTTAAGAAACACGCCACCATTTTGGGGTCATATGCCTCTATGCTTCCCTGTGCTGCCTAGGAATAGCTCTCTGAAAGTAAACTATGCTAAGCTAACTGTGGGGTATGGTTCGAGGCTAATGTACACAGAGCAGGTAAGGGTGTGTGTCTTATCTAACTCTGAGGTAGACAGCATAGCAGCTCATTTCCCCCCAATGGTGGCACATTCCCTTAAAGGACTCTCATTCTGGTCTTCTTAGGTCACACACTGTATTTGAAAGTGTCTTAATGAGAACTACACCTCAACCTACTAACTACACCAATTACAACTTCAGGTGTGACCACCACACCTTTACCTACTCATACCCAGATTTAAAATGGGACAGTGTGTGTGTGCGTGTGTGTTCCTTTCAAGTCCTATGTCAGCTTAGTATGGCAGACACGCTCACTCACAGTGAATTAAAAACCTCTTCCTACAGTAATTACGTTTCTTGTATTCCATTTCAAGTCAGTATCGTTTCAGTACAATATTTCCACTTCACATTGTTGCACTCCATCTGCAAGTTCATGTTCATACATGTAAAATGCATAAACTAAGGCCATTAAAGACTAATATATACACTTGTGTGTGTATACACTGTATATCAATACTGTATACAATCGGGGGAGAGACAAAGCATAGAAACGCCATGTCTTCCACATCCCCAACAAAGATGAGACACCATTCTGTTTGCTTTGGTGTCAAAATGGAGACCGCAGCAGTTGGTCTGCCCTTCTGCTGTAGTAGGCACAGATGTTAACTGATGTTCTGTAAGAACACATCAATATTGGAAATCCCATAATGCCGTGGCAACACAGACGACACATGGAAAGTCAAAGGGCGAAAGGCAGTCCAGCACCCGGTTGGTACTGCCCATCCATATATGTGCAGATCGGTGGGACAGGAAGAGGACAGGAAGTGGAGCCAAGGCAGGGGTGATCCAGATAGCAGATCAGGGCCCAGAGCATTCTGGGTAGCAGCACTGCAATGACTGAAGAGCTTAAAGGCAGAGTGTTTTTGCTTTAGTGTGTAGCCAATGAAGGAAGCAGCAACAGTGAATGTGGAGCCACCCCTGCTCACACTCAGCTGGCCAATAACAGTCTCAGAAAACCGGGCCATGGCCACAGCCAGCCAATTGAATCTTCTGTCTGGTTTAACCCCCTCCCCCTCAAACTATACTGTAACAGCATTAGGGATAGGGGTTGCCATGGCACCTGGAGTGCCCGCCCCCCCCCCCACCCCTGCCACCTCAGTCACTCTGTAATGCTACAGGTGGCGTGTCCAGAATCTCAAACATGTCGTCGATGACCTGCCATAGGCAGTTGTCCAGTGGGAAGTCATTGTCCACCAGGTTGACCAGGAAGTAGTTGTCGTGGATGTACTGGATGATCATGCGAGAGGGAGACTCATCCTCGTACAACTTCGCCCACTGCTCGATCCACAGGGCAAACGCCTCATCCTGAAACAGAGACAGACACAGACACAGTTTATTATCAGTGAACAGCATAATTCCACGTGTACAGCCCCTGTCTTAACTATATCTTATCTTAACCTTGAGTTTTCAAAGAACCTTGTTTTACCTGTTGTAGTTTATCAGACACCACAAGGAGACTCAGAGCAACCTTTGTGCCTAATAACTCGTGACTGGTGTTTATGCTGGAGTATACAGTAGCCTTCCAGTTATTACCCACACTGCACTGCTTTCTGGTCTGACACATAGTGCCAACTGCCAACCATGAAAGATGCTCTATTGACTCTAGCAATGCGAACGAATATAGGTCTGTGTGTGTCTATGCACTTATTCACCGTCTTTCTAAAACTGAAATCATTAGTGTGATCCTCATTCTTCACAGCAACAATGACCTGAGTGGCATTCTACCATTGGGATGCACATTGACCAGTGAGGTCATCACAGAGGCATCATGTTGGGCACAGTGACCAGGACCAGTGAGGGCATGAAAGGGGCAGTGACATCACAACAAAAAAAAAAAACACACCCACCTTCCAGAACATGAAGCTGACCGGGTCGACCACGGTGGGCTGGACGATCTCCCTGCCGGGGAAGATGCCCCAGGTCACAGCATTGGGCTGCATGTCATGGGCATTGGTGATGTTCTTCCCCTGCAAACACACACACACACACACAGGTCAACAACCAGTAGTGCAATGCATTAGGAAAAATAAAGTGTGTTTGTGTTGTGTTTATGATGATTCCAACTGGTGACCTCACCTACTTGGCCTTAATGTCTGTGTGTATGTGTGTGTGTGTGTGTGTGATTGCGGCGATGCTCACATGGACGTTGACGATGTGGTAGTTGACGCGAGGCTCGTACTTCTTCAGCACCTTCAGCAGAGCCGTCACATTCTCACTGGAGGTGAAGAACTCAAGATACGCCTGCAAACACACACACACACACACACAGTAGTGTTTACTTAAATCATATTATACAACACCATGAAGACCACACACTGATCTATACTCTACATGACACACAGATATGTTATACATTTTCCAGATCAGTGATGTGTGTGTGTGTATATATATATATATATATATATATATATATATATATATATATATATATATTGAGTCAATAATACTGCCCGCATGTTAAGTGATACATTTTAATGTGCGATCGGTCTGACTGCTATGGCTTCTGTCTTTTCCCACTCATACACTGGTGAGGTGAAATGGGTTAAAATGAAGAATAAGCATCCCAAGTCATCTTACACACACACACACACACACACTACGGTGAGCAGACACCTGTAGAAGAGGCATCAACACTTAGCTTTACCTCTGTGTGTTACACACCCTTTACCTCACACTTCAGATGCAGATAAAACTGCAGTCACCTTTACACCCAGTTCAGCACTGATAAATCTCTCTCCCCTCATGGGTTTCTAGGAACCTTTCTGTAATCTGACGGTTACAGCTGGAGGGGATTAACAAGGCTCAGTTTAAGTAGGTGAAAGGGCAAAAATGTGCCACCTAAGTCTATGCACACTGGCAACACACTTGTGTACCAACATGTAAGTACTTGCAGTGGGAGCAAAATGCCACTAAACAAAATGCATCCGAATGAAATGGGTTACAAGGGAGAACAGGGTCCCCAGACTGACAAATGTTATCGATCACACACACACACACACACACACACACACACACACACACACACACACACACACACACAGTACGCTGAGCAGACACCTGTAAGAGAGGCACACTTTGGCTCTGCGTGTTACACCACCTTTACCAGTTGCAGATAAAATTGCTGCCACCAGCTGCCACCTTTACACCCAGTTTAGCACTGATCAATGTCTCTGTGTGTCTCTACCCTCAGGTTTCTAGGAACCTTTCTGTAATAGGATGGTTACAGCTGGGGGGGGGGGGGGGGGGCGTGCTTCAGGGCCCCAGCTTAAGTAGGTGAGAGGGCACGGTGATCGTAAAACGAGGGGCATTAGTCAGCCTGAGCGGCAGTGCTGGTTGACAGAAAGGCACACATGTCTACACCACTGTGTGTGTGTGTGTGTGTGAGAGTGGCGGGGGGGGGGGGGGGGGGGGGTTGCCTTTTACCCTGTTACAACTTCATGAACCACTGCAACGATTTTGGAGACATTATTTTAAGGTAGTTGAAATAGTTGAAAAAACTACTTCAATTTTGCTTTAACATGAATCAATAATGCTGCACAAAAATGTAACTACTTGCAGTGGGAGCAAAAAGCCTCTTAACAAACTAGTCTACAAAATGCATCTGAATGGAATGTCAGTGTAATTGAAGGTCAAAAGCGTAATCTGGTTTATATGTGTACTACTACAACATTTTCTATAGCTTAAGTACTTGTTTTTTTATCATCGGTTTATCTCAACCTTTTTTATGTTGTCTATAATGCACCTGCACCAAGACAAACTCCTTGTCTGCTGTACAGACTTTGCAATAAACATGGCTGTGATTCAGATTCAGATGCTGCTGTGTGGGGTGAGAGGTCAGGGGATCAGGGAGAGGCACCCTCACCTTTTGGAAGACATAGCCCCCCGGGGGCCCCCAGCCCACGATGGGGTCGGTGGAGGGCTTGCCGTTGATGCTGGGCTGGGAGTTGATGGTGAGGACGCCGCGCCGGTTCACCTTCTCCAGCTCGTCCTTCAGCAGGTTGGTCTCCGGGGCCAGAGGGTCGTCGTTCCAGGGCAGACACATCACCTACGGGCGGGGAGACATAGGATGGAGATGGACACGGTCACTTTGTGTCTGTCTGAAATACACATATACACACGGCTTGCAGACGGATGCAGTCACCTTGTGGTCTTCACACACACAGACACAGCGTGCAGACAGACACAGTCACCTTGTGACTGTCAGACACTCAGACACACAGACACAGACACAGCGTGCAGAAAGATGCTGTCACCTTGTGTTCACCAGACACACACAAACACACACAGGCAAGGTCACCTTGTACAGTCACCCGACACAGTCATAACAGACATGGCACCACACACACACACACACACACACACACACACACACACACACACACACACCTTGTGGCCGTTGCGGTTGGCCTGTGCCGTGATGTAGCTGGTGAAGACCTCAAACACGCTGTCCTCGCTGGTCAGCTCCTCCCCCCACATCTGCAGCAGTGCCGCCTTGGGAGACTTACTCTTCAGGTAGAACAGGTAGTAGTCATTCAGCTCACCAAACGCCGGGGACGACGAGTTACCCCTGAGAAGCGGGGGACAGAGAGAGAGAGAGAGGGGGTAAGAAGGAGGGAGAGAGGGTGAGTAGTGAGAGAGACAGACAGAGATAAAAGAGATGAAGAAAGAAAGAAAGAAAAAAAGAAAGAAAAACAAACAGAGGGAAAGTGAAGAAAAGAAAAAGAAATGGAAAGGTGTTTGAATTCCTAAAATTCATATTTTTTTCTGTTTTATTATCAGTCAGCTCCATGATTTTGCCTGTTCCCAGAAATCCACCACTCTCCAGAAACACATCAACTCTTGCATAAGCAAAAAGAGACAAAAGAAACAGACATCAGGCAGGCGAGAGAGAGACAGACCGAAGAATGGAACAGACGTGTTGCGTTGCGTACCATCGGCCGTTGGGGAACTCGTCCCAGTCCTGGGTTCTGTAGATGTAGCTCTTGGGTCGGGAGGCCCAGAAGATGGGTCGCACATCTTCCACTTTACGCTTGGGGTTGGCACTCAGTGCCCACGGCAGCGGCCGTCTGGAGACACACACAATCATCAATATCATCATCATCATCAGTAATCATGGTAATACTGACCCATTTCATGGCAACTATAAACAGTTAAACATTTTTAAAATTATAAAATGAATTCATATTCAGTGTTTCCCACAGATCAGGTGGCAATTTGTGGTGGGTCTGCACACCGGGATAGTGTCACGGCGTCGCGAAGTCACGGCGGTCGGCGTAGTCGGTCATTGGGGTTTATGTAAAATGCGAGCAGAAGGCAGTATTCTTTCTGAAGCTGCTTTAAGTTGAATGTACATTAGTATTTAAAAGACATTTTTAAATTATTAGGTTTAATCTTAGTTTCTGACTGATAAGAACCCTACTAGAATCCTGTATGGACCTTCCTCTACCTAAACATGCATTACTGGACAGGCCAATAAAATTTGTATGCTCATACAAATACCTGGACTTTGTATGGAAGACCCATCACCAGATTGACATTGAACTTGATTTTAATTAAGTTCCATTTTGTTAACTTCTTACCAAAAAAACTGGCATAAAACAAAATGATACCTCCAGCTGCTCTCTCTCCTCTGCACGAGGCCTTTTTTTGAAGAAATATTTCTCAATACTCATCTGAATTAAAACAACAAACATTCAGAGTCAGAGTGAAAAAAAATAGCCAAAATATGTTGCTTTATTCTTAATTTGACAATGGACATAGCTTTATCCATAAACCAGAGGAGATTTCTCTAAGACTGCAAGGGAAGCTCTGCTTCCCCTAAAATGTAAAAAAAAATGTAATGGTCAAATGTTTACAAAATGCCTTAAAACATGTCCATTTCAAACACCAGTTTGTTAATAATAGGCCCATCATCACAAATCAACTGAGTTGGAACTTAGCATACTTTGTTCTCATGGCATATGGCCAACGCATTTTCTCATAGATGTCCAGCGTCAATGCACTTCAATGGGCCAGCACGGACCCCTCATTTTCTATGCATGGAAACTGGATGGTCATTGGAGAAATGCCATTTTTTTTCTCCCGCCCCCGGACGCTGAGCGTCTCTGGGGGTGAATGGAATGGTGGGCGGAGTTTTGCTGGTCCGGACTTCAAGCAGTCCCCGTGTTGATTGGTGAACCTCTGAATCCAGTTTTGATTGGCTGGCGTTTTTGATACATAGACTGTCACTTGGCTGCTGGAGCTCAGTCCCATCGCGGATGTTACATGCATTGAAAGACAAGCAGTGAGCAATTTGTTAGCATTTCCTCAGCGAAAATGCTTGTTCATTTCTTACACTGTATATAAATCACACTCACACTTATTTCCGGTTTGGTTTATTACAATTTTCTTGTTCGTTTTTAATTTCGTTTCGTTAGAATGATACTGTGAGGTAGGTTGGCGCTAGTGCTACTTAACTAGCCCACTAGCTCTCGTGAACTAGCCCGCTAGCGCACCTGCACTAGCCCGCTAGGAGAGCACTATGGCAGACCATTTTCTAGAGAAGGAACGAAGGGTAGAATTAACGTGTAAGTAAATGGACACATTTTATGATTAAGTTGGCAGTGAGCTTCCCCTCTTTGGAATACCAGCATCCGCCACTGCCATAAACACATTTCACCTAAATCGCTGAATTAGGCTACTGTAATCCAGTTTATAAATGGACCTACAGCAGTTAATCATAGATTCGACCTATCTCACGAGGGAGGGTGGGACTATGCCAGGATGCGATTGAGAACCATAGTTGACTAGTGTAGACGTAGACCGATGCCAGTGCATTTTTTACAATCAGAACGTTGTACATCGTGTCTGCTTCAAATCTGACTCCCTCAACACTTTCTAGCTAAATGCAGCAAGAACGCTATGGTCACTTTCTAGCTAAATGCATCAAGAACGCTATGGTCGTGCCCTGGGCGGAATGTCTTGGGCTTTACGGGGCTGCTGCGTTACCAGCTTTATATGTTGAATTAGGGCGTGGGATGTTCCTTTGCTAACGTTAACAACTTTTAGCTCACTATGCCAATATAACTTTTCTGGACAATAATTCTGTGCATGTGTGTTTTGAGCACAGTAGCATACAAACCTTTTGTGAACAGCCAGGTTTCGCCGACTCTCTCCAAAGTGCAATTCTGCTTTCTTGCTATCCAGCTTCGGCTGCAGCGTCAGACGTTGCCATGGAGAGGAGCGGGCGAATCAGATGTCAGTGCGTTTGGACCCATGCGTGCGTGTGTGGGAAAGCGAATGACAGTAAAGCAGAGACTGATCCGAGGTTTAAATTAACGGAACGTTTTATATAAAAATCGCGTCTGGAAAAATAAATAAATACCGGAATCAATGTGTGGCGGGGGAATTTCAATGTGTGGCGGCCCGCCACAAATTGGTCTATGTGTGGGAAACACTGATATTGCTTAAGGACTTCCAACAGTGGGTAAATCTCCTAATGTTATATGCAACTCAACACACCAATATCACTCTATATATAAACCTTGCATTACTCTTGCCCAAGACTGTTCCTCATATTATTATTCATTTGTTTATTTCTTAATCTTATGTTGCAGTACTATTTAATTATTCTATGTTGTAAATATTCTTCTTACATGTCGGCACTGGAGAAAGAGTTGCTTTCAATCTCATTGTACAGGTGTATAGTGTACATTGTACATATGTACAGTGATAATAAAAGGCATTCTATTGTAACCCATGTCATTTACAGCTGTAATATGGAGTGTGCTGGCACCGTACCGAGGGTCCTCCACCCAGAGTCCCAGCTGCCGCAGCACCTCCATGGTGGCCACCTCTCGGTTGAGGGTGTAGAAGTGGAGGCCCGGCACCTCCCCGCTCTCCAGCAGCACCCGACACATCTCCACCGCCTGCTGGATGCCGAAGTTGCGGATGGCCGCATCGTTGTCCTTGATGGGCTCGATCACCTCCATGATCTCCTCCGGCACCTCCAGCTTTGACAGCTTCACCAGCTGCCGTAGAGACTGGTAACCCTGACCACGCAGAATCCCACAGATACCATACGGAACTATTAGAACTATTGGCAACTGCCACACGCGAGTTTCATTTTGCATAAAAACTGGGTTGAAATCCACAATCTGGTCTTGTTTAGGACTCCAGTCCTAATACCGTCATCTCTCTCCTTTACGGTCTGCATCACACCATTCTGCCTCAAGACCAGCAAAGGCCCCAAATTTACATGTTACATTATAATAACTTCACAGATTACTTGTGGCTGGTATATCTTATGCAAAGCAGACTGTTTCAGCTGACAACAGTGTCATCTGAGTATATTCCCTGACAGAATCACCCGAGACGGAAACTGCCTCTGTCATGCCTGTCATCCAGGTGGGGTGCGTGTCCCCCCCGGAAGGAGAACCCACCTGTATGGGGAAGATGCCGGGCAGAATGGGGCAGGTGATGCCGATGGCCCTGCAGTCCCTAACGAAGCTGAGGAAGGTCTCAGCACGGAAGAAGAGCTGTGTGATGATGAAGTCGGCCCCCGCATCCACCTTCTCCTTTAGGTGACGCAGGTCATCAGCATAGCTCTCCGCTTCGGGGTGACCAGTGGGGTAGCCTAGCAATACAGACATGAATATTGAGGAGAGTTATTTAATGTGGTTGACACAAAACTATGGTTTTAACTGGTGCTTGGGTCTTAAAAAATAATTATTTTACTTTTTTATGCATTTCAAAGCTTTTTTGTAACTGTTATTTATGATACTGGCTATTATCACCATGATGGTAACAAAGTGTACATCAGTGATATAATTTCAAGTCTTCAGTGTTTATGTTACACAAGTACTCTAAATTATTGCACCTCAGATTATCGACTTGGCTGTAAAATCACTAATGACAAAAAGACTCTGCTGCCATGTTCTACCACAGACTTACCAGCAACACAGATGTCAAAGTAGTCATCAAATTCGCAGCGGATGTGTTTGACCAGGTCAGTGGCGTAGTTGAAGCCCCCCTCCTCCTCTTCCCAGTCACTGCCGATTGGGTCTGCACAGGGCCACAAACAACCAAAGTGTTTCTCACACAAAGACAGTGAGGCTCTAAAGGTCATCTTATCCATCACAAGTGAGTCTGTTTTTCCCCCTTTCCCCTTTACATCAGCCCAGACAAACGATAAGGTGGCTCATAATAAGGTCTATATCAGAAAGAGTTAACTTCTTTTCATACTCCCAAGCCTTTACTTTTTACAAGGGCCCACCAGCACATCTAGACTAGGAAACTGACAAAAAAGATGTGCCTTCACCCTTAGGTGTTAGGAAGAACTGTAGATGCTATTCTCACTGTATTTCAGTATGAACAAGTGAAACACCCAGACAGCTCCTTACCTCCCCTGAGCGCCATGATGTTCTTCAGGCCGAGGCGCTTGGCTTTGCGCAGGTGCCCGGTGATGGTGTCTCGGCTCTGGTTGCAGCAGGTCAGGTGCAGGACCGACTCCAGGCCGCAGTAGTTCAGTGCTGTGCTGGCGATCATCATGGACGACGTCTCCTTGTCCGAGCCCGGGTCGCCCGCTGGGTGCCACGTGATATCGATGAAGAGAGGCCCTCCGGAACCCATGCGGTCAAACCTGACGTACCGCACAATCACACAAGACCACAAGATCCACCACTTCTTGTCAAAACCTCATTTACAAATCCCTATAGTATATAGCTGTCTGTACAGACAACACATGCTTACAATGTGTACATAAAAAACATTCACCAATACAAGGGTGGGTTCTAATAATGGGACACATGTTAATGCTAGTAGCATGAATTACACAAATGACATGGTGTTCATAGAGTTCAACAAATGATTTCTTACAGGTAGTTTGGGGTCTCTCATAATGTAAAAGAAATTGCATTGTGCTGTACTTGATATGAGAAAGCTGGCTTGTGAATGTGCTCTTTGTGAGCACTATCTCAGGAATGTGATATTTAAATTTTTGATAATATGTTGAACTCCATTTTTCTAATCCAACATACTAGCATTTTAAATGTGTCCTATTGTTGTATGTTTTAAATACATTAGCTGGAACACAGCTATGCAGCAAAAACCAACCACATATTCCACAAACTACAAGGACTTTTCTACCCATCTTCACATCCTGCATACCTCGAAATCAAATTGACAGCTCCGCTGGCAGTGCGGGGAGGGAAGAACTCGAGGGAGAACCAGCGGTCCCCAGACTCGGTCCGCCGTCTCATCTTGTCCCTGAGCCTGTCGGTTCGGTCGGCATCCAACACCGGCGTAGAGGAGCGGGAGCTGTCCCTGGAGCTCTCACCGCTGTTGCTCGCTCCGCTGGAGTCACTCGTCTGCCAACCGGGATCCATACGCTGGTTCACCATGATTACTGAAATGCAAAGTGGCAGTTGTCATTGTCAAAACCATGCATCATCCAGAAAAACTGAAGACATATCGTGTTGGTCATCTTCACTGAGCTGAAATCTACACCAGTCAGCTAAACTACCCTTAGTCACACTGCAAGTGAAAGCTTAACAAGCAAAAACGCGTTACAGATGTCGAAGTTTCCCCAAAAAAGCATCTGGCGTATGTACTACTGTGATGTCGGTTTACTGTCATTACTTGTGATTACGTCCATGACATTATTTGCTCGTTTATTAACCTACCTCATACAAAGAATGTTGGGAATTAAACTAAAATTAACATAATATAGAGCAAATAAACATACTCAGTAACACAACTCAGCTGGTTGAAGGTTTCACTTTTAAGAACCCAAACATGGGGAAAGTGTGTATTACTTTCAAAGACTTTTAAAGGGAGCCTTGCGTACTGTTAGCTCACTGGCTAACATACTGTAGCTAGACAACAACTCAGTCCATGTGTGCGTGCAGCCAAAGAGCATAGATAGAATCTAAGCTCTTTGGTGCAGCTAGGTAGCTAACTACGAGCAGCAGTAGTAAACATACAAAAAAGCGACCATTGCGGCATACATCTTTAGAGAATGTGAGAGGCAAACTGCCCATTTACCTTCTAGATGTATCCTGACGTTTAACTAGAAGATGTCCGTAGTCAACTGGCCGATCCGACACCTCGGATACCCCACATCATCTAAGCAGCCTCTGACAAGCGTGGGGGTCCATATACACAGAGCTGACAAAAAAATGCAAGAGCAGAGGTGACCATCCAAAAGGCGCAATATTTGTGCAGCCAAAGCCTGGACCATGATAACGGTTTACACACAAATGAGGCGACCTAAATTCCACTTTATGAATACAATTACAGTCATTTATTAACATTAACATTTTAGCTGAATTTTAGTCTGGATTTCAGAATATGGTGTGATTCTCGCACTTATTTTGTTCATGTTCCTCAATGTTCAGGTCAGAGGTCTGTGTTTATGCACAATTCGGCAAAAGGAATACAATGCTTATCTAACTGAAAAAGAAATACAATTACTCAAAAACTATTACTTTTTGTGTTTGATAGTTTTGAAACTCAAAACAAAGAAAGGACCATAGGAATCAGATCACATAAACAACTAATTCCTCAGATTTGCCAACATCACAATCAGCTAGTTTTGGTCAGAATATCTTTAGTCAACACATGGGATAGGTCTAAATATAAATGTATTAGAGGCTTTATAAAATAAACAACATAAAATTGCTTTACTGTTATTTGCTTTTATATTTTTTACACTTCTGTGAATTATCAAATTTTCCACTTAGGACACAGTTTACAAACCAAGTAGTTTGTACTTCTTGCCATAATTTACAAGAGACATGTAAAGTCCTGTCCCCTTCTTTTCACGTGCCTAGATCATAGACAGTAAAAGAGCGCACGCACAAACACTCACACTTCAGTCTGTGCCATCATTTTGCGCAGAGTTTGCGCAGCACACATGTTCACGACTTCTGCTCAGTGGCCTTTGTTCGTCACATGACAAGAGGGAAGTGGCGGTGGTGCTGAAACAGTGAAGATGGCGTGCTGCAGGAGCTGTTTGTGTTGTCAGTGCTGCTGCAGAGACGCGGAAACCAGGACGCCGGAGGAGCTGGTAGGAATCGGTTGCTTTTATTGCATGCTCCAAACAGAACCACTTCTGGTTAGATAGGGAGAAATAGCGTGTTTTTGTGGGACGCTGGTGGATTGGGTCTGAAAGCTCCACCCTCTAGTTCTACGTTAGCAGAAGTCAACATTTCTGTCCACGTTGTTAAGTCAACTAACAAAACACAGCTATTGAGACATTCAAATGCCAACGGAGAAGGAGTAGAAGTTAAACACTGAGCTTTCTGAGTTGCTGGTCACGTATTCCTGTCTGTCTATGCTTTGACGGTCGATGCTCTGATGTACACTCTCACCTAGCATGAGTTTACAAAATTCCAAAGCCAGCAGCTTTCTGGTCAGAGTTGTCATTGTAGCCACTGCTACAGAATATGTAAAGCCTAAAGAAAGCTGTTAACTAAGGACTTAAAAGTAACACACTGTCTGGAAATGCATGCACACTTCTCTTTGTTGGTGTATCGAGAAATCAGTGCCCGTCCCGCAGGTGACTCATTGCTAATTTATAACCCGTTACCCCCCCTGCTTTGTGTGAGCCAGATGGCTGGCGAACCATCTGGGCCGTGTCCATCCCAGAGGACCGCTCAGAGCGGTTGCTGTGGCCACGATCCGGCTCCTTCACTTTTACTCCGCAGGGAGGGCAGTACACGGGGAGACACTGCCCTGGCTCTTGTTTTGGTTTCTGGAACACAGAATGTTGTAAACTGGAGATGGATGTGTTTTGTTAAGCTGCACCAGTATCGTTATTAAATTAATATGGCGTTTGTAGAATGAAACTGAGTGCAACTAGATATGCAGGGTGGTTTTGTTTCCAGGGTGGGTCATCATAATGGCTGTGTGTCTGTCTGTGTGTGTTTGTGCTTGTGCTTGTGCTGTCACTTAAGACAATCCTTGGAGAGACCAGAGAGGAAGAGGATGAGATTCTCCCCAGAAAGGATTACGAGGTGAGAGGCTTAGGACAAATCTGAAATATTCACTCATTAACTATAAAGAACACTAAGTAGTAAATCATTAGGTCTAACTGACACAGCATATAGTGCTTTACTGGTGACTGAGCAAGCATTGTGGACCGAGCTTTAGTCTTACAACCACAACAGACCTATGCTGCCTGTCACATGTTCTTTATCATGCCGCCAGAAACTAAGCTTCAGTCTCAGCATTTGTTACAGAAAGCTCTCCAACTCCTTTCTGCCAACTAAACTTTAGTACTATGTTTTCTGAAGGAGACTACTTCACTGGTAGTCTACATGTGGTGAAGTTGTTTTTTTTATTTTGTTTTGTTTTGGTTTCTGTTTCTGCAGAGTCTGGACTATGACCGCTGCACCAATGAGCCATACATGGAGGTGCTGGAGGGACTGGACAACAAGGTGGGCAGGGGGTCTTCTTCTCTGAGCATTTCTCTCTCAGGTCACCTACCATTCTGAGCCTGGCTAGGACCACAGATGTAAACAAATCTATTACATCTATGGTGTGACCGGCTTGTGTTCTTTCACAGTTGCACAAGCAGGGTAGCTTAACCTGTCGGTACAACTCTGTTTTAAACCGCCATCATTCGGTTGGTATGTGCTGGTTCACAATCACTGCTTACTCTCATGACTCATGTTGACTATGGCATCTCAGTATTTATTTGTAAAGGTTGGTTGTGGGTTGGCATGCGTTCATGAAGGAATTGCTGGTTATTGCATCAGCTGCTGCTTTATGGTAGCCCTTTTGAACCGTTCCACGGTCCTAGCGGTTTACCACAGGAGTGTACACATTGTGTGTTTGTGTGTTTGTGTGTGTGTGTGTGTGTGTGTGTGTGTGTGTGTGTGTTTCTGTTTGTGTGTGTGTGTGTGTGTTCATTGTAGCTTTTTTGAGTAAAGCTATTTTCATCCTTTTTCTTGCTGTTTACAGAAAGCCAAAAAGTATGAGGCGGTGAAATGGATGCTGGTGTTTGCTATAGGAGTATCTACAGGGCTGGTGAGTCTCCCTGATGTTGCCATGGCCACAGAGTGGTGCTTGGGCCTAAATTACTATCAGATGCAGCGGACATCTGATACTGTATGTGTGTAAAATAAGTACAAACAGTCATGGGCAAAGAGTCAGCATGGTGGAATAATGGATGCTTTGGTCCTGTGTTATGCAGTGTGTGTTTGATTCTAAGTAGCCATGTAAACACAATGACTGCATGGGCATAATGCGTGTGCCTGTGTGTGTGTGTGTGTGTGTTTGTCTGTGTGTTTTTGCACCCTAGGTTGGCCTGTTTGTGGATTTCTTTGTCCGCCTCTTCACCCAGCTCAAGTTCAGTGTGGTTGGAAAATGTATCTTTTTTTTCTCTGATAACATTGAATGTGGGACAAGGCTTTTTGGTCACAATGACAAAGCGCATAGCGCATAACTGTGGCAGCAGGTTGACTAACATGCATTGATTGCACTAACAAAAGCTCAATGGGACTTTTATCAACTTGCATGTATATTACATTGTAATTGATAATCTGATTGAAGTCAGTGAGTGTCATAACATTTTTATAGTATTATCTTATGTTAATAACATTATTATCATAAGGGAAGTGAGTGATGTCAGTTGCCGTCATCTCCAACTAGAACTTCGAAAAACAGTTACAGGTATTGGAAATAAAAAGAAAACGTAAATTAAAAAAGCAGGAAGGTAAGTAAAGTTAAAATGTGTTGTGAAACACACCAGATGAACGCTACATCATGTGTGTCTCCTTTCACATGTGATATAAAGAATTAATGTGTTATTGGTGGATAAATGAAGGAACCTTTGAAGCAAAAGTCTGTCATCACAGACTTTAGTACTTTGTAGCTGTGTCTCTGCAAACACATTGCATGTTGGGTGTTTAAACTCTTGACCTGGGGGGCAATGGCTTAGTCCCTGTTGTGCAGCGTTCAATGCTGTGCTCACGTCAGGATTAATGTCCACATGAGTCCTGATTTGACCTGTGACCCCTCCTTGACCTGTGACCCAACCCAGCGGTGGAGGAGTGCAGTGAGAAGGGCTGTCTGGCCCTGTCCCTGCTGGAGCTGCTGGCCTTCAACATGACCTTCATCTTCATCGCCAGCGTCCTCGTGCTCATCGAGGTCAGATAAGGCCAGGGAGATATCCCTTCTGAGTGTGTGTGTGCATGTACTTGTGTGTGTAAATATGAGTGTGTTTGTGTGTGTCCGTGTGTATGAGAGAATACGATGGAATGTATTCATGCCTTATGTTTTGTGTATGTTGTATGTCATGTAGACATCTGTGTTGTTTGCATTTCACTTATATTTGACCCCTGACCCCTCTGTGACCCCTGAATCCTCCCCCAGCCTGTGGCGGCGGGCTCAGGCATCCCGGAGATCAAGAGCTACCTGAACGGGGTGAAGATCCCGGGCATCGTGCGTCTGCGCACGTTTGTGTGTAAGGTGGTGGGAGTGCTGTTTGCCGTGGCCGGAGGTGAGCACTGGTACCGTGTGTGTGCGTGTGTGTTTGTGTGTGTGCATGCGAGCATGCTGCACAGTTAATATGAAGGACATGGACCATGGAAAAGTTTGTCTTATCTGAGTGCTCCATTATTTATGTGGAGTTTGATTGATGATGCTTATTTGTATGTCCTGATGTGTGTGTGTGTGTGTGTGTGTGTGTGTGTGTGTGTGTGTGTGTGTGTGTGTGTGTGTGTCATTTGCTATTTGGAGCATGTTCTGATGCGTTGTTTGATTATTCAGGTCTGTTTGTGGGGAAAGAAGGGCCGATGATCCACAGCGGTGCCATCGTTGGAGCTGGACTCCCTCAGGTATGACCACAGGTGCTACACACACGAGCACAGGTGCTACACACACATGCCTGCCACCAATGTAGTAGCCACAGACAAACACATTGGAACACCCAGAGTCAGGCTCTACAAAGCAAAAGTGGATGTGGAGATAAAGGAAAGAAGCGACAACAAAAAAGAAAGAAAATGGATGAATGTACATCATCACTTTGTCTCTGTATCGCTGCTTTACTTTATTTAAGCCTCATGGCACAGCTGTGTTTGAGACCTGTTCTTCTCTGATTGGCTTTCCTCTCAACCATCCCTGTGCAGCATCATGTGTAACTGTGCACCAAGCCAGGTGAACCTTACTTTGTGTTGTTTTAACTTAACTTTAGGATGGTGTCCAGTGTAAACAGTAGCTAAAGGGGGCTATTTAGGATACCATCAGGCAGTT
>CM059270.1:16722696-16755196 GCA_030347295.1 Setipinna tenuifilis
TCCCGTTCATCACTCTCAAAACTCTCCGCCCTTCAGTCTGCCCTTTCCTCTGTGTTTGTGTTTGTGTGTGTGTGTGTGTGTGTGTGAGAGAGAGAGTGTGAGAGAGTGTGAGAGAGTGTGTGAGAGTGTGAGAGAGTGTGTGAGAGAGAGAGACAGAGAGACAGAGACAGAGACTGCTGCCAGACAAACTATAGAGTACAGACCCGATTAGACAACATTAACGTAGACCACTTTGGCTTAAAGTGCCTGTTAAATGTGATGTAATGTTAACTTAAGGCAGTCAATAATCTATAATGCATGCATCAAGAGGCACTGTGGGATTTAAATTGTTAAGTCGATAACACATTGTGAATCAATTGATGCCTTCAGATACATCAGTGCTTATTAAAACCACTCTGATCCCCACAGGCATATGCCATACCCCAACCTGTACCCAGATCAGTCTCCCAGCGAGGACTGGACCATGGAGGAGCGCTTCCGACCTTTGACCTTCCACGGCCTTATTCTCCGTTCGCAGCTCGTCAACCTGCTCATCCGCGGAGTGTGTTATGCTGAGAACCAGTCGGTCAGTGTGTGTGTCTGTCTGTGTCTTTGGTAGCCAGAATCCTTTACTGTGATTTTCTGTGCGTATGTGTCGTGGGTGTGTGTTAACGGTATGAGCATTGTCAGTCAGAATCATTGTGTGTGTGTGTGTGTGTGTGTGTGTGTGTGTGTGTGTGTAAAACTGTGTAAAACTGTGTAAAACTGTGTATGTGTGTGTCTGTATTAGCAAACTAACAGTTGTGCATGGAGACAGGGTTACACATGTAAACTCTTCCTGTACTACTGTCCCTGTAGGGTGTAATGTGTGTGTATTTGTGTTCTCTGTATGTATGTGTGTTACTGTCCTCTGTAGAGTATAATGTGTGTGTATTTCTGTCCTCCATAGAGTGTAACGTACGTGTGTGTGTGTGTGTGTTTGTGTGTGTGTGTGTTACTGTTCTCTGTATGGTGCAGTGTGTGTTATTATTCTCCGGAGAGTGTAATGTGTGTGTGTGTGTGTGTGTGTGTGTGTGTGTGTGTGTGTGTGTTACTGTCCTCCGTAGAGTGTAACTCCTCTGTAGAGTGTAATGTGAGTGTGTTATTGTATTCTGCAGAGTGCTTCACAGCCGCGCCTCTCCTTTGGGGAGATGACGGAAGATTACCCACGATTCCCTGACATCCACGACTTGGACCTGGCCCTGCTCAACCCCCGAATGATTGTGGTGGGTGGATCCTCCCACACTAAAACACACACACACACACACACATACACACACACACACACACACACACACACACACACACACACACAGTCTTTTTCTAATGCACAAATAAGCAATAAACCACTAAAACACACACACACACACATACACACACACACACACACACACACACACACACACACACACACACAGTCTTTTTCTAATGCACAAATAAGCACATACAGTACATATACACAGCCACATTGCCACATTCATTCACAAAAACACACACAGACATATGCAGAGATGCACACGTATACTCTGGCACACACACATGCACACAAACACTTAACAGTCACTCCCCTGTGCATGTTTGTGTAAAATCTGTCAGTAGGTCGAGGGTTAAATTTCTACTCAAAACAAACTTTTCCATCTGTGTGTCTACATGCAGATACATTTTTAGTATGTCAAAGGCTTCTTCCCTACACGTGCAGTGTGCATCGGTGTTATTGTAAACTCACTGACATCGGTGTTATTCTAAACTTAAATGAGAAAGGCCCCTAAGCTTTCCAGCTCAGTGTGACTCTACTGTGCTAAACTTAGCCTCACATGTAACAGAGGGTTAATGTTTGCATCCTGAAGGTAGCATGGTGTCAAACCAAACTCTCTGTTTTGTTTTTAATAAGTTTTTGTTTCGTGTGTGCGTGTGTACACAGGATGTCACGCCGTATATGCACCCCAGCCCCTACACGGTGTCACCCAACACACACGTGTCTCAGGTGTTTAATCTCTTTAGGACCATGGGGCTCAGACACCTAGCTGTCGTCAATGCTGTGGGAGAGGTAAGGGAATCCACCTCATCCATGTTACCACATGATTATATTGGCCTAGTGCACAATATATTACACTGTACTACGCATTGCTACATTACATTGTTGATACACTTCATGATATGTTAGCCCGGTCCACAATACTCTACTCAATGCTATGCTACATTACTAGAAATGTTACTGCATCCATGTTTCTACATAATATGCCTGGTCCATGGTAGTACTCTACAATACACTACACTATGCTATGTTATGCTACACTACATTACACTAGATGACACTGTAATACCATCATGATATATTCACCTACCGGTAATCCAAAGTACTCCACACTACTCTATGCTATGCTAGAATATGCCACACTACTCCCCATTACAGTAGACTACACTGCACTATGCTATGCTCCAATATACTACACTACACTATGCTATGCTACGCTACATTACACTACAAGACAATGTAATACACATCATGATATATTTGCCTAATCCATACCACTCCACACTACTCTATGACATACCCCTGTCATTCAACTGTTAATTAGGCTACTACAGTTTCTATGACTACCGTTCATAGGCACATTAATATGGAACAGTGATTCAACTTTTCTTTTGAGATGTACGTCAAAGTTAACATGTTCCTAGAAATGTATTGGCCTCCTCATCAGCTAATCAGAAAATAGCATTACATAGCTAAGGAAAATAAGCCAGATTACACTATGATGCTCTATGCTTAGCTGCACTGCACAGCGCTATGCTACGTGATTTAAGACTACAGGAGTGTTGGATTTGATGCTATGACTCATTTCACCACAGTGAGCAACGCTACACTTGGCTTCTCTATGCTGAGTCATACATTGGGTTTCCCCTCCAGTGATATGATACACAATGGGACAGATGTACCAATCTATTTAGCATGAAGTTGTTCATATACCTATATATTTAGCATTATATTATGGAAATGTTTTTAAAACACTGCTGTTTTTAACAGTACATTCTTTTAACATGAGTAAGATCTTTGTATATTTAACACAAAATTATATTCATATTACCAGTATACTAATGAAGTGACTGTGATGTTAGTTTTACACTACAGTGTGGCATACGTGCTCTGTCAGGCTAAGCTGTGACAATGCTACATTAAATAGCACAGGGTAGAGGTAGGGAGCATTAGGGCGGACTGTGGTGTTCTCCTCTATATTTCACTATCAGGTTGAATTTTGCTACAGATGTCTGACTTCAGCAGTGAATGTATCAATGCACATGAGATCAAGGTCATAGCTTTGTTTTGGTTTGACGTCGTGGGACGTGTGTGTGTGTGTGCGTGTGTGTATGTGTGTGTTTTTTTTTCTACTGCAGATTGTGGGGATCATTACAAGACACAACCTCACACACGAGTACCTGATGGCCAAACTTAGACAACATTACATCACCATCTAAGGGGAGGGGCCATGCTTCACTGATTGGACTGCTTTTGGCCCAGACCACACCCACCTCCAGACCAGCACGCCATCCATGGGTAGACAATGCCCACCCCCCCACCGCTGCCTGTTCCTGGCACAACATGGTACCAGCCAGATAGTGCTACTACCATTACCCCCCCACCCCCCTTCACACACACACACACACACACACACACACACACACACTTACACTATCACACTTGCACTCTCACTCACCATGAAAAACACTCAGACATGTACTGACACTTTTAACATATTTCATGTATGACATACTTTTACTTATGAACATACACACACACACAGATACACATATACACACATTGCAAAGAACACAAGGCTGAGGATTCGGGGCTAACTGACAGGACTTGATGTGTGAGTCTCCTTTCCCCCAACCTTTGTCCAATTTTTGTCCAACTGGAACATGAGCAAGATGGGGGTTAATCATCTCCACCCCCCGCCCACCCCCAACCCCACTACTCAACCCCACCCCCTTATCCTTTGTCTGCTTTATCGTTCTCACTGTAGCACTTTTTATTTGCTATTATGTTGATTTGTATCTTATGTGTGTGTAATGACTTTAATATGTCTATGGCACACATTGCACTATAGACTAAACTGAACCACTAACATCTCTGGACAAAGCCTTGATGGCGATGAGGGTGATGGTGATGATGATGAGGATGGTTATTATGACGATGACTATGATGGTGATATTGAGGAGAAGGAGCATGATAAGGGACCTATCTTTTATCTGGACTTCAATCTGACATTTTGTGAAGCAACGCCGTTGTTTTAACTTTAGGTGTGGAGAATGTCAGAGTTTTTTTAAGCAGCTAACAAAGTAGGGAATTACTGGAATCATGTGAATTTAGGCTGAGTATTGGCATTAGAGCCCCATTTATTGACATTACACTTACATCTATCATCACTTCTTTTCCATACATTGACATTGCATTCCCATATATTTGAATTACACTTTCATATCGCGGCATTACATTTTCATGTATTGGATTTACTCTTCTGGTTATCGGAGTTACATTTTTTATATTTTGGCATTACATTCCCTTACATCGGCATTACATTTGTGTGTGTTGGAATTGCATGTCTGTATTTCAGCATTGCTCTTTTATTTTCCTCAAATCATTTCTTTTTAGCTACAAGGTAGCCAATGCTTGGTATTTTATACACGAACAATTAGCCCTGTAACTAGTCAGGTTTGGCCTTATGAGTAACATGCTAACTAACCATGTGTGTTCACCAGTCTGACAACTAGCTGTGCTTTTACGGTTTCAGTTGAGATTTTAACATCCATCAGTTAAAATGAGCTCTCCTAACCAATCAGCACTGGACTGTATGTCCTGCTAAAGAGAAGGACCTTTAGCTGAGAGGGTGTAAGCTTTGGTACGTTGCTTTAGAGAAAATTGTCTGCGAAATACTGTAACTGTAATGGACCTCTGCATACATTCACTGATGATCATCACACCAAGAGATGTGTGCTCAAGTTGAAAAACCAAAATTGGGATTTAATCTCAAAAACATTTTGTTGGAAACCATTCATTTGGATTTGAATTCAAAGTAACAGTCTTCCTGTTGCATTTGATTTTTTTTTTCTCTCCTTGTTTTGGTTCAACCACTGGTAAAGGCCTCTGTTAGATTCAGCTAAAAAATAAGGAATGATGTTGCTATTTTCTCCGCCAGATTTTTTACTCAGGGTGGTTTTAACATTCACAGAGCACAGAACAATTCACAAATAAAAGTAACGGTCGTCTGTAGTCACAGGTAGAATACTAGTTGTAGCATTATATTTACACTACAGCACAACTTTCAGACATAATCAATTATTAGTGATGCGCATCATAGACGGGACATGGCACAGGTATTATTATTAGTGAAAGGGATTTAGTCAGTGTTTAAAGTCGAGATTATGAACAGGAAGATGCAAAACTCCTAATGATCAACGGCACATATTTATGTATCTCTGGCATTCCTGTTTGTTTTATTTTTTTATATTGTTATTATTGTTTATTTAAGAGATTATTTCTGCGGTAAAAGCCTGAGTTTAAATTTTATCTGCTGCAACTAACGTGAACTTTCAAAAGTGCTTTAAAAGAAAAGTGAAATATTAAAAAAAATGTTTTATGTTGTATCACAATGTCAAGCAAATGTATTATCATGCAAGACGCTGTTATTATTTTTGTGTATCCATGGCGATTATGTTTTTTTTAATGTATGTACTTGATGTGTGTGTCTGCTTATGGGGTGAAAGCGCAAACAGTCAGGTTCTAGGGTGGTTCTAGACTGCATCATACTCGAGAGCAGTTCTAGACTGCATGGGAACCAAGTGGTTTTAGATGCAGCGGAGTCTAGACTGGTTCTAGACTGCATGGGACTTGAGTGGTTTTGGACTGTATAGGAATCTAGAATGGTTCTGGTCTTAGTTGAGCTGTGGGGATGTTTTGACGCTTCCAGCTTCATGCAGCACTGGTGTGCTTAGGGCAGGTGTGTAGGTGATGGCTGGCATTCGGCTCAGATGTGGGCCAAAACCAGCTCACATCCGCCACATGACTTTGCCATCTGCATGTGATATGCTCATATGTGTGTGTGCGTGTGAGTGTGTGTGTGCGTGTGCGCGTGTGTGTGCGCGTGTGTGTGAGGAAGAGAGAGATAGAGGTGAGGAGGATACTGATGTCTTGACATGACAAGTTAAAGCTAGCTTGATAATGGCCCATCTTGCAGAACAGAGGTAGCCAGTAAAGGCTAGATGTTGGATTAGGGCGGAGCTGCACTGCTGCCTGTGACTAATGTGGGTGGGGCCAGAAGTGTGTGTCCCAGCTCGGGGATTTTTTTTTTTTATGTGTGTGTAAAGAAAAGTACCACTTTGCCAAGTGACAATGTAATTGTGTCTGAAAACGAGGGATATTGCGTGCGTGCGTGCGTGCGTGCGTGCGTGCGTGCGTGCGTGCGTGTGCGTGCGCGTGCGCGTGTGCGTGTGCGTCTGTGTGTGTGCGTCTGTGTGCATGCGTCTGTGTGCATGGTTTTGGTGTGTGTGTGTGTGTGCATATGTGAAAAGCGAGAAAGAGAGAGAGACATGGAGGGAGAAATAAAGTATGTTGACCTGAGTATGTTAGACAGTGATGCTGGGGTTCTCCTGGTTTGTCTACGGTCATTGCAGCTTTGCAGCTTTGTTTGCGGAGGCCATTTTAAGGTCTTGTTGACCTGGTGGGTGTAGGTGGGGCTGGCCTCTGGGTGGTTGGGGGGTTGTGGTCATCTATGCTATGTGTGGGTGTGGGCTAGGGCTTGTTGAAGTTGGCGGTCCCAGGGTCCGAGAGACCTCCATCCTGTGCCTTTACCTCCCCCCACCCAAATAAATACCCCTTTGTGTCCATCAAGCTAACAGCTGAGTCTCTGTGTTTCTTTCTGGGGGGGAGGGATGAATGGATGGATGGATGAATGGACAGATGGATGGATAATTGAATGGACAGATGAATTACCAAATGAAGAGATGCATATCAATAGATTAATTCCAGGAGAGATGGATGAATCATGTTCCATTGCAACTTTTTTTCCTTTCCATAAAAGAATGATATAATGATGAATGATTTATTGTGGCAGATGGAGAGCACGGAACAGGGTAAAACCATGTGACGCAGCTGAAGCAAATGGATGACGGAAGTGTATTTGCCTTGTCAGTGAAGTGTGTGTGTGGTTACATGAAGTGTGTGTGTGTGTGTGTGTGTGTGTCTGGTTACATAAAGTGTGTGTGTTTGTGTGTGTGTCTGGTTACATGAAGTGTGTGCGTGTGTGTGTGCGTGCGTGCATGCGTGCGTGTGTGTGTTTTGAAACCTGGCATGCAGTCACTGTTGTCAGGGCCTGTGGTTGTTCAATTCTTGTCTGTGGCTAGTGTGGGACTAATGCTTTGTGATGTGACTGATCTGGTTTTTGTGTGTGTGTGTGTGTGTGTGTTGATCATTCCAGCTGCCTTGTGATGTGACTGATCAGCTCAGCTCTACATGCTGGGTGTCAGGTCACACCACATTTCTAACACATTTCTCTTTACCCTTCCCACTTTCTCTCTCTCTCTCTCTCTCTCTCTCTCTCTCTCTCTCTCTCTCTCTCTCTCTCTCTCACCCTCTCTTACCCTCTGTTATGTATCTCTCATACTATTTTGCTCCCACTTCCTCTATGTATCTCTTGCTCTCGCTCTCTCTATGTATATTTCTCTCACACACTCTCTCCTTGCTTACCCCCTCTCCTGCACGCTCTCTGATATTGTTTTCTTGAATTCCATCAGTCTTGATTTTTTTTTCTTGCTCTCTCAACATTCAATGTCATTGTATATGTTTTATTCATGCCTGTTTTATTTCTGTAAAATGTGTTGTTTTCAACTGAAACTGTTTTTCTCAAGGCACTTAACAGAGGTCAAGGCATGGATGTCCTAGAGCAAGCAAAGATAAAAAAGAGGAAGAAAAAACACAAGAGGAAGAAAAAACACAAGGTTAAACCCTATTTTAGGGAGGAAGAGATATCCTGCATAAGCATAGGTAAAATCTCATTTGTAAGAAACGAGTTTTCATAAGGTAAGTACATGTAAAAACTAAAATGTCCTGTAGCAAGTACAATTGCTAAAAATGATTGGTGGTGATGGTTATGAAGCCAAAAGGAAATATCAACTTGGCCAGGGTGGTCATACCATTTTGCTTGCATGGTCATAAAGCATGACATCACTGTAAAGAGAACTGAATGAGCTTCTACTTGAATAGCTAATTGAGGAGATATAATCGATTAAAAAGTGGTCCAGTTTCTTTTGAGTCACCCTGTATATATGTTTTATAGAGGGACGTCAGCTGATATTACACCCTTATTCACAAGATGTTGTTTACAGAGAAAACATGACCAGATTTTTTAGAATGATAAAGGAAAGCAATATCTGCAGAGCTTTTTACCTCCCACAATGTGATTTTTTTTAACATTGCAATGTTTTGACCAATGTGTTTTTCTTCAATGTGTATTGTAGTACTTCTTCAGTATGTCACTAGTTTAGGTGTTTGGTATTTATAATACATTTGCTTAGAAAACAAGAACAAAAACAGAAAAACAGACACAGGAAGTGAGTGGATTTAGGCCGACTCAGGTGATTGACTCAGGAGTGGAGAATGCAATGCGACAGCTTGGCTGAGTTTGTTTCCTCTGAGCATCACGAACACTTACCACCCTGCCCGTCACACACCAACACACATGCCCGCTTGAGTTTCTCTGCCTCAATTATGACCCCCTGCTCTGGATCAATGTCTCTCTCACACACACACACACACACACACACACACACACACACACACACACACACACACACACACACACACACACACACACCAGAGAATACAGGCAGCAGGGTGGTCAAGTGCTTAACATTTCATATTTATTACGCCGATACAAACGTGCGTCAGTATCACTTCTCATGACTGTCACACCAAGAATAGAGGTTTAATTTCTCTCAAGACAACCCCTGACTAGTCTACAGAGACAGTAAGGCATGGGTAATAGAAACAGAAAAAAGCAACATTCTGTGCATGGATTGAGTAAAAAGGCTTCCTTTTGTCCTACTGAATCGTTTTTGAACAAGACGATTCTGTTGAAGGCCTTTTCTCAAGAATGGACTTTTTAACCTGTACCTGACTATTGCTTTTGGCTTCATAACCTGATCATTTTTTCCTAGTTTTTCAACTCATTACATCACTGAAGATGAGTAAAAAAAAAGGCAAAAATGTTCATTTTTCTGCCACAAAGTTAAGAAGGTGACAAAAAAACAAAAAGTGGACATATGGCCTTCTGAAGGCACCAGCACTCTTTACCAGCATCTTGGAGGCAAACTGACCTTTCAAGTTGACAAGTAGGTTGCATGTGGCTCTTGTGCCATGAAGATTATTCTACTAGTTAGCTCCCCTTTGCTTCATGATGGTGTTGTGATTGATGGATGAAGAACACATTAAACACCTGAATGTGTCCATAAAACCCATAAACCCATAAAAAGTTAGTTAAAACAGAATCAAAACCTGTAATTTCCAAAAATTAAACGGGCAGAATTAAAATACGCACGTGTGAAAGCACATGACAACTTTTTTGTCAGAGGTAGTTTATTCCAAATGGTCGTAGTGGATATTCCCTTGCTTTCATGGTCATAAACCATGATATCAGTAAACAGAAAACAGATTAAGCTTTAATTTTCATGGTTTAAAATTGTGGTAGCCTCACAAATTGAGGACATGTATTCATTTTAAAAGTGCTCCAGTTTTTTGCGGGCCACCCTGTATATGTAATAAAAGCATTATGGAACATATATGACTATTTATTCCCATGAAGCTGAAGCCAATTTGGTCTTTGTAATGGTTTTCTTTGCTATGGCACAAATACATTTTTGTGTCAGTGTCAGTTTGTATACTGAAGCATCTTATAGACTCTAACTGAAGAATAGATTATCAGACTCTGGAAGTACAAAAAAGACAGGGAAACAGCTTTTTTAAGTGTTAAAATAAATGATTCACCAGTGTCTCTTGGTATCTTCGTAAGACTAAGGAAGCCAGCTTCAGACCTATGCACAGGTCAGACATGCAGGGATGTGCTGAGAATGAGATGTAATGAGCATGAGAATAGAAGCCAGACCACAAACTGCAAACCTGACAGGAAAACAAGAATCCTCAAATCCTCATGCTCCATACCAACAATGGCACAGCATGAAATACAAGGAGAGAGAAGAGAGAAAAGAGAACTAATTAAATCACAACTCTCTTATGTTTGTTTATTGACAAAACTGAGTTCATAAGGACAAAATCCAGACTCATTATGGGAAAATTACTTATTGGTCTGTGACAACTCGTCTCTCCTGCTTTCAGGTGCTGTGGTGAACAAATCAAACAAGATGATGGAAAACTGCTCCTTATGTGGCACTGTCCTGGTCAGGGCCTTTTGGGTCTTAGCCCCTGCCTGACCTGCATCTGTCATACTCTTCCCTACCTGCAGGCTATGATATGTGGGGCTCCACAGGTGTGTGTGTGTGTGTGTGTGTGTGTGTGTGCGTGTGCGTGCGTGTGTGCGTGCGTGCGTGCGTGCGTGCGTGCGTGCGTGCGCATGTCTGAGCAAGTAAGAAACAGACACCACAGCTCCTGAAGGAACCATCCTCCCTCTTGTGTGCTTTTCACAAACATCACCTCAGGCTCCAGCTGTGGCATAGACTCTTCTTGTCGGCTCGCTTTGATCTGTGTGTGTGTGTGTATGTGTGTATGTGTGTGTGTGTGTGTGTGTGTGGCAAGAAGACCCAGGAGATGGTGATGTGGAAGACATGAGATGATCCACAGGCAGCAAAACAACATGCCAAAACAAAATGTTGGAGACCCAACAGAAACCATGATTAGCCCCAGCCCCATAGAAGGATGCACCCTGCAAAGGAAGGACACACTAGCATGTGTTCCTGACTGAGACATGGCTGACAATGAACATCACCTGTTTGTGCTCCACACACAAAACAATCTTGCCTCTTGCTAGCAAACATCTTGCCCTGGAATTTGGGAGATTAAGGGTTAGTTTAACTGGTGTTGAGGAATATAATGTGCACTTGTCCTCGTAAAACATTTAAACAATTATTGACACAAGGCTAAATATCTGTAATATTCAGCAGTTTGGATTTTGTTCAGTTCAATTTATTGCATAGACCATACATTTTTTATATGCCTCATAATATTATTGGTCTGAAGGTAAACTTATATTTATTTAAACTGTGATAAGCGGGGCTTTTAAAGACAAAACTGTTTTGTAACCGTTTTTTCCACTTTAGTAAGCACTGCTTATGTCCTCCTTGTTGTAAGTCGCTTTGGATAAAAGCGTCTGCCAAATGCAATGTAATGTAATGTAAAAAAAGAAAAAAGAAAAAAAAAAGCACTGTACAGCATTTAAAAAAACATGTTACAATTGTGCATTTTACCTATCCGTCTTTTAGTTATTCTCTGTATTGTAGCTTAGTCCTGTTTCCCCTTCCACCTACCCAGGGTCATAATACAAGCCTCATCCTTCTTACTCCTGACACGGACCAGCAGTGGATCCGCTGCCAGAGATGGGCCCCTCACCGGCCTTCTCTTAATCCCTCCCGGTGGCACCAGGTGATGACAGGCCGTCAGCGTGCCGGGTGGTGAACACGGCCCAGTGAGTCGGCTAGCTAATTAGCTTCCGTTGACGCTGCTGCCCAAAAGGTCGGTGTGTGACTTTGCAGTTTGCTCGTAGACACACCGCACGGCGGACTGACAGCGTGTGAGATTTTGATGAGGGGATCAGCAAAAGGATGCATCATAAGGGAAAACTCCCAGGTGTTTTTTTTCTTCTAATGACGTGAAGCACGGTGTGCGTGTGTGGGGTACTGGTTTTAGATTGGTGACGTGATTGGTGGACATGGCCATGCACTAATGTGTCAAACATAATGAATCTCAACTAGATGCTGCTGGAAAGATTGATTCAGCACAGGTGTTAAGAAAGACTGCACTAATAAGCCTCTCTCTCTAGCTATGCTTTTAGACAGGTTCAAATAGGTCATCTGGCCTGTGTTGCAACATTATGTTCCTTGTAGGCTATAGGCTACTTGCTTTACATGACAGCTCCCATCTGCCACTCAGTTTGGTTCTATTTTTCATATTTCAGGAAAGCGTGAGCATACAACAGAATCATGCCCCATGTCTCAACACGCTCTCGACAAACAAACTGACAGGAGAGCAAGAATCAAATCCACCGCTCCAATCCGACTGTGCTCTACACCGACAATAGTAAAGCATGAAATGAAAAGAGAAAAGAGAATATACTGAACCACAACACTGACGCCAATTATATTTGTTTATTGATAAAGCTGATTTCATATGAGCAGGTCCAGGTCCATTTTCCATGTTCCATGAGAATACATTCTCAACCTAAAGAAAAAGAAAACAAAAATGTAAATACGTGTAAGTAGGCTAAGTGATATTTTAATTTCTTTCTGTATTTATCAGATTCTCTATGACATACGTGTTTAAGTGGCATCGCTATTTGAGGAGAAAGTAATGGTTTGGTTATGTTAATTGCCCAAAAAATGAAACGATAATTATTTTGTCACTTCAGGCTATTGTGTAATGATCCATGATGTTCCCTTCCCCTTGTTCACTCCCAGCTACTGTATGTTGTGTGAAGTTGATCTTTCTCTGTTATGCTAATCCGCACCCGAAATGGCCACCACTGCTAGTTTCCCTCACCTCCTTTGTTATCCAACTACATGCGCCCATCAAGGCAGCATTTTTATGGGCAAAACCATCATTTATTTATTTCATAAAAGTGGCATTTTTAGTGTAATTATCAGTTATTTGTTATTCCGTAACAGTGTTGAAAGTTTGAATACAGCTGTTCATTATTCATTCCATAGCAGTTTTAATAACAGCACCACAAGATTAAGTGAAACTATGAATTATCTAATATTTTATAACAGCATTGAGATATTCATTGGAGATGTGTTGGGGTAAAACAAAGCCCTTATACTGCATCCATGACAACCTCTGCAGCTGCACTGGGGAAAGCAGAATGGCGCTAGCAAAGTCACTGAGGAACAGCTCCTCAATTTCACTGTTCACTGTTATTAAAATTACATTCCTCCATATTAGTATTACTACACTATATTAAGTGTCATCATCTGACAGTCTATCGAGGGCAACTTAACAATGAATTAGTCACAGGAACAGTCTCCTGGAAGCAATGTGGGGTTACATGCCTCAGCCGTGAATGGAGGGTGCAGGAGAACACTGAACACTGGTTATTCACTCCCCAGCCCACATTTCTGTAACTGTTGAAATATGTTGAACGGAATTAAACCTAAGCCCCAAAGCCCACCTTCCTAATCAGTTGTGCACAGGTTACCACATCATTGTCAATGCTAGTAGATGAAAACAGAGTACCCCTGAATATTTTAGAAACCAGGACAGAATGTAATGTTAGTTCCATTGTTATGAAGAAGAAGAAGAAGAAGAAGAAGAAGAAGAAGAAGAAGAAGAAGAAGAAGAAGAAGAAGACAAATGATGTCCTTTAGTCTTTCTGAGAACCCACTTTCAGTGTAAACTCCCTGGAATTATTCTAACTTCCAGCCCCCATGGCTGGACTGTGAACGGCTGCCACTGTTCGACTCGTTCTTCTGGGCTAGTTCTTAGATGGATATGTGTGCCACCAAATCAAGGCTCTCCTATTCCAGTCACAAACATGTCTGTGAGAGTCTGGGGCCTGGCATCTGTATTGGTACGCAAGGTCACCCTACAATAGCCCACTGATAGTACCCCCTCCTACCCCACCCCCCAGGCCTTCCTGTTATCAGTGCCGCAGGGTGTAAATGTGTGAAGGGTGATGTCAGCGGTGTCAGCAGGTAATGGGGCAAATATAAACGGAGATAAGTGTTAAAGGAGACCTCATGTGCTTTACCACCACCAACCCCCCGCCCCTCCACATGTCTTTAATGGGTTATAGGGTTATATATGTAGCTTTGGGATGTGTAAACATTATGCAAGGTTGCAAAAACCCTAGTAAACCCCAGAGGGAGTGACTTCTCAGACAACAACACACACGCACAATCATACACACACACACACACACACCCACACACACACACACACACACACACACACACAAACACATACACAGACAATATATGAGGTTGCAAAACCCCAAGAACATGCCAGAGAGAGTAACTGTATTCTAGAGGGACCATTTCTCTTTCGCTAGCCCAGAAGTGTCTACTTGCAATATCAGCCATTTTCTCACTTGTCCTTGTCCAGCACAACATAACGTCATCTTCCACTGCAGTTTTTACAATTTGTACTGTTAAAGCAACATCACAAATAACTTTTGCAGTGGACAAGCAGGCTCCTTTTTTATCTAATCAACCTTTACTTTCATTTTTCATCCTGATAGTTTTCATGACCAGTACGAACAAAGTGGGTTTGCTGACCAATGACCTGATTCAGACTGAGGTTGAACAGGGTTGCACAACATAGGGATGACTACATGTTTTATATTACAGAAGCATGTTTATCTATTTTAGTATACCCCTAGAAAGGAATATTATAAATGATACAAATAAGCATGTGATGTCCCCTTTAAGGTTTAGGATGGCACTACAGAGGCAGCATGGTGTAGTGGTACCTCTGCTTGTGTTGCAGCCCAGTCCACTGGAGGTTCCGATCCGGTCCAGTCTGCCCCCAAAGCAGGCCGAGAAGGTCTTGCTCCGGGTCCCCATGAGCAGGTCCTGCAGCCGGTTCCTCTGGCTCCTGATGATTTGTGTGTTCTGGGTCTCCTCAGGCAGGCCTGCCTCCTCCGGCTGAGGCCTGGGACTTTCCTGCTGCCCTTCCCAGCCCTGAGCCACCTGGTTGGGCTCCGTCTCTGGGCTCACCTCCTCGTAGTCTGGACCTCCTTCAGCTTGAGCCAGGGTGTCTTCCAGCTGCTGAAGCAGAGTCTGCCGTGCCACAGACAAACACCAGACAGAGGTTAGCAACAGTGCTGGGCTAATATGGCATGGGCATTATTCTAGCATACATTAGTTTTTCCTTTTCAAAGGGGGTCAGTTATAGATTTTACTATTCTAAAACACAAATGTCACTGGAACTAAAATACTGATACACTAAAGCAAAGAACAGCCAGTTTTCCCAAACATTCTCTCTATCATTTATTGTTTTGGTCTTTAAACTTTTTTTCTTTGTGAATCAAGAAATGTAATCAGACCTAAAACACTGAGTATTTGTGTGTGTAAGCATACAAAACATTTTGGGACATCAGGATCTACATGGTAAGTCTTTTAAAAATGTCTTTAAATGAATGAATACAAAAGATTTGCTTCCTTGCTGTGCAAAAGGAATCCTGTACAAAAAACAAAGAATCCTGCATGACTTCTGTAGTAGTCAAAAGTTCCTGTGTTATCTAACGCCTTGGCTGCATTGAGGACAAAGGATTCTATATCGGTATCTGTATTTCCTGTAATTTAAAATGCGTCCCTGAGGCAAAGAGTTCAAATTCAATGTCTAGTGGATTTGGGTTACAATTAATTATCTTAGGTTTGTTTTTAATATGTGCTTTCTACAAATGCCTTTGTTTTCTCCCTCTCTCCGTCACATGCTCTCTGCCTGTTTGTGTATGTGTGTGTGTGTGTAGCTATTGGACAAACAGTGATAAAAGTAGCTGCTAACTCATTTTTAGCCTTTAGAAAATGAGGGAAAATAAAAGTAAGGTGCCACATACACTGAAGCTCTCAGCACATGAAGGTCCACTGAGATGCCTTAGTTTCTTAAGTGTCTCTCTCACTACGTGTTGGATTCTCTGAAAGCTTTAGTTCACACCACTTACTCTAGTGACTCTAGTGGCTTCTGAAGTCAATGAACTTTACTATCGTTTCCAACACTTACAAGTATATGACATTACGAAGCGGTGCATCCCAGGGTGCAGCGCACACATGTTATTAAATAGTACAGGGCATTGCATACAAGACCTTGACATTACATTGCATTGCATTTGCATTTGGGCACAGGGACAGTTCCCCTGGAGCAACATGAGGTGAGATGCCTTTGCTCAAGGGCACTTCAGCCATGGATAAGGGTGTAGGAGCACTGGTTATTCACCCCACATCAACATTTTTTTTCCTACGTACCACATGTACAGATAATTAATCTAAATTACAGACAATGCAAACTTGCAGTTTGAGTGCATTCTCAGACCTCTCGAGTGAGCCTGTCACTGTTGAGTTGTGCTGTGTTTATTAATCGTAAGCCAGGATTTTTGGAGATATTTAGTATGTTATTAAGTCGCCTCCCTGCTCAGGGAGTAGTATCTGGAAGAAGTGAAGTAATTATAGCAGCTATGATAAACAACACAATGTCCTTTTCCAGTTCCTCTTCCTGAAGCCTTCATTTGATTAACAACTTTGATCTTGTGTGATTACACTGGGGCATACTGGCATATTGAAATCTGACATAACGGAATGTATTGCCTTTATTTTCTGCTGCTAATAGGAAGATTTCAGCAGAATGTCCAAAGATTGAAGAACTTCTGATCAAATTCTTCTTTAGACAGACAGTACAAGGTAATCTATCTTCTTCTTTTTCTTCTTCTTCTTCTGTTTTTTTCTTCTTCTGCTTTCTTCTTCTTCTTCCTTTTCTTCTTCTTCTTCTTCTTCTTCTTCTTCTTCTTCTTCTTCTTCTTCTTCTTCTTCTTCTTCTTCTTCTTCTTCCTTTTTCTCTTTTTTGCTTCTTTGTTTCTCTCCTCTGTATACCTCTAGTTATACACTTTTGCTATTGTTTTAGCTGACTTTGACTAGACACCCTTCCTACATATTATACAAGTTAATGTACAGTTTACTCCATAGAGTTTACAGTTTACTCCATAGCTCTCATAGCTCAACATTGCTCTCAAGTCTCCCCAGCTTCTCTCTTACATACACACACACACACACACACACACACACACACACACACACACACACACACACACACACACATTAGTAATCAATAATACATGAATAATTAGTGATTAATAATCAGTAATCTTAACGATGTCCTGTGAAAGGAAGCCTTCCTTACCTTTAGCTTGGCCAGGCTGTTGGCTGGGTAGGGCTTTCCCAGGAAGTGAGCCATCACAAGCATCTGTTGACAAAGCAGAATAAGCGCCGCCGATAAAACTATTACCCGGACCATGGTGAACGTTTCGCTGGCCGCTGGCCGCTGACCTGGCGCTGTGTCGCGTGTGTCTCGGGTCTCTGGGTCGCCGCTCGCCTCGGCGGGGTCTCTTATAGCCGCACCACGGACACTCATCCGTCCATCACATGTCTCATCTCCACAGCGGCTGTCTGAAGAGCATTCTGACACCTTTCTCCGATAGGAGCAGTGAAAGATTTCCTTTTTAAGTGGCCTGTCGGGAAGTGTGTGTGTGTGTGTGTGTGTGTGTGTGTGTGTGTGTGTGTGTGTGTGTGTGTGTGTGTGTGTGTGTGTGTGTGTGTGAGAGAGAGAGAGAGAGAGAGAGAGAGAGAGAGTGTGTGTGTCTGAATGTGTGTGTGTGTGTGTGTGTGTGTGTGTGTGTGTGTGTAAGAGAGACAGAGAGAGTGTTTATGTGTGCGTCTGAGTGTCTGTGCGTGTGTGTGCGTCTGAGTGTGTCTGTGTGTGCGTGTGTGTGTGAGTAAGTGTGTGTGTGTTAAGAGTTATTGTCCCGACGGCCCAGACACAAACAGCAGCACTGAGCTGTTGAGGAGGAGCAGTCTTGAGGGGTGAGCTCAGCCTCCTCTGGCTGCTGTAGCACAGATACCTCACATTCCCCGCATAGCACAACCTGCACAGAGGCTCAAGGGCCATCTTCACCCCAAACTAAATATAGCTCACCCGCCGCCTTACAATCATGTGAACCTATTTATAGTTCCTGGAACTGCTAAAAGACTATAATTGGCCTCAGGTATTGCTCTTGGCCTTCTCCTTTTGGTTTGTTTTATCACAGAGTTCCATAATACTTCCCTGAGTGGCGTTTAAGCTTGGTGATTACACAATTCTAGGAACTGCCTTCATATTCTGACTATTTGCTGTATATAATAAAGGTAGGGAGTAACAAACACAATTGACATGCAACCTTATGCTGCAAGGCGTATTAATCATGTTTGAGGTTGTGGCTCAGTTTCTTTATTTTTCTCTTTTTGTAACAGGTCAGTTGTTGTCTGTTTTTAAGGGAATACAAGTCTGCTGCAGGCACAGTGTATGGTACACACGGGATGGGTTGTACTTTCCAGCACTTACAGTAGTACGATCTTTCTCATGGGAACTTAATCAGTATGCCTCGGATTTTTAGACAGTTTTTTTCTACAAGTAGCCTATTGAATAGGCCTTCTACATTTTGGGACACAGTCAAATGCAATTTTTAAGTCTCTATTGTCCTTTTTTCGAAGAGCACCTGGTTTATTTCAAATACCTGACCCAACGTAGCACTCCCCTCTTCCTCTTTTTCAAAAGAGTGTTGATCTTTTTGTCTGTCAGGTACCTAGTAGCCTTTGGACCTGCAATATGTTACCTTAACTATATAGAATTCATCTGTATGCCCTACGGTGGCATTTCCCTGTGGTTTTCGTCTATAGGAGGCATCTCAATTTGTTTGCTTTAACCACTATTGGAGGGTATTTTGTCCTCTTTTTTTATCTGAATGGAATGTTGAATTAGAATGTGATCTAGCTCTTTTATATGTTTTCAAGTTCAGCTTTACAATAATACGTATAATTACTTCATGATTTCTTTGGTTTAATTAGAGTTAACTGGGCTGCGCCAGACATCCGCTGTGCGCTGATGAAGCGGTTTGCCTCTGGGTGACCTTACAAGATCGTTCGCTGTCCAGGGTGCTGAAGGGCTGGCAGCGATGGTGGCACCGAGAACACTTCCTGCTGTTACGTCCTTTTCTAATTTAAAGTCAGAGGTTCCTGTTAAATCCTACGCGTACTGTGAATGTAAGACTTGGCTCCCTTCTGTAATGTCACACTAGGACACAGTGTGTAGTTGTGTAATAAGGTAGCAGATATCAAAATGACCGTCCAAGTTTATACGTCAGGGAAATTATTAGATCTTAGATCATGGAAATAAGCTTCAGGGCTTTTAGTGTTATCCTGACATCTGTTTTAATGGGTCGTGCAGTCTACATAGCGCTATCTCGTGTTATTTTAAAATTAAGTTGGTCAAATAAAATCAATGAATCAATCAATCGTTTAGATGCCCTAGCCTATAATCGTGAGTATCAGATTATGTCAGACTGGATGGAGTAAATGAAGACAGAAGTCACTTAGGACAATGCAAAGAGGCCAGTGACGAGTTGACAGATTTTTCACAAGTTGTAAACATTTATTGAATTGTTCATTCTGACCCATAACAAGTGCTGCAAATTAAATATGTATCTATAGTAAAATAAAACAAACGTTCATAAGCATATAAGAAGATCAAAACTTAAGTTCAATAAATAGTAAAATAAATACGTAGAAATATGAAAACGTTTCCAACTCATTATATGTAATGGTGACATGGCTTCCAGTTCCCCCATTAAGACTTCATCTTCTCTTCCGATCTGAAAATGAAAAGGTAATTGAGATAAAAATAAGATGCGGTGAACATCCTGATCATAACGTATAACCAGTGATTACTTGTAATGGCTGAATGGTCTCTTTAATGTAATGAACTTACTGCTGCGGCCAACGGTGTTGCATCCGAGGGTAGTCATGGAGCCGATTCTGTCCATGCGTCTCCCGAAGCATCCCGAGTATCTCTTGGAGTCGTTCCGGACCGCCTTCAGGTCGCGGGCTGACAGGAACTCTTTCACGTCATCTAGACTCACTCGAGGCTGGCTGCCCTGAGGTTGGCTGTAATCCTCCACCTCCTCGGGCACCATCGTGTCATCCAGAGCCACGTCCGCTTCGCCCTGGGCAGGAGGTGCAGGGTCAGATGCAACTGGTCTCTGTTGAAGGATAGACTCCTCTAGTCGATGGAGCAGAACCTGTTGCAAAACACAATTGGTTTTAGAGGCAGCAAATTTGCAGTTAAACTAACCCCGACACAAACTAGTATTACTATGCATTCTGGCTGCGCTTCTGCGCTGCACAACTCTTGACCCCCACTATATGCAAAGTTTAGTAGTAAAAGTAAAACTTACCTTGAGGATGTCCATGTCTTCGCTGGGTAAGAGTGCATTAGGCACTGGATGCCCGTTCAACAGCTGAAGGTTCAGGAACCCAAGAAGGCAAGCAATTGGAATGTAGAAAAGCTGCATTTTCTCCAAAAAACTGTGTTCCCAAGAAACCCCTGAAAATCTTCTGCGGTTTTGGCGATGGCAGTAGTAGCAGCAGCAGCAGAAGCAGTAACAGTTCTAGTAGCGGAGGTGGTTCTATTGCCTGTAGTATTGCCTGATGAGATGTGTTCTCTATGCCTATGACTTGCAAGGCCACTGTCTTTTATACTGAAAAGTCTGACACGCATAGCTATGTGAAGAATGAAACCCGCATGCCGACACCTCGTCGTGATAAAGGCCCTGTCGGAAATCCGTCCTTATAAAGCTTTGTCTTCGCTGATAAGACGCATACCTATGACATCGTCGCCCCTGTACTCGCCACCGCTATTACCGGAGGTTGATCTCTGACACAACGTGCCTTACGTGGCTGGCACCACTTCTTTGGATTAAGAGAGGTGTAGGCCCCATAGCGCAACAGAACCGGAAAGAGAAGGCAATGGTATTTCACCCACAACATCTATACTGTACACCACGGAGTCAGTTTCTTCCCATGATTATCACAGGGTCGCCTACAATCTTACTCTAGCGGGCCGAAGTGAGACAGAAGACATTGTTCAAATTCATTAAATCGCCATGGGATTCACCCCCTGCGCGTTAAGTCATGTGGTTTCCCGGTAAACTCGATAACGGACCTAAAAAAAATAGACCCAATTCCTTGAAAGGGGAATCACTTGGCGGTGAGATCATACTTTTTGGCACAGCGCCTTTTAAAGAGTTTCCTGAGAACTTTCGGACAGAGATAAAATTAACCTATCCCTTATTCCAGTGTTAATTCCCGTGGGGGTGGGGAGAGCTAGGGAAAATAATGTGCAGTGGATGGAGTTATTATTTGTCAGTCAGCACACTTGTTTCTTTTAGCCTATCATACGGAAATGTATGTACACCACTGCAACAAGCACCTTCACTAAGTTTGTGAACAAGTTGACATCACATATATAAACGAAATGTCCACTGAGAAACGTCCTGGCAGAATATGAGGTTGCCTTTATATTATAGCAACTGAGATGTTTTAATATAGCTGAACCATCAGAGGACAAGGTTGGGAAATACGTGTACAGTGCTCTTTAAAACATATTTTAAAAGAAAAAAAACTAATTCAGGACGCTTATTTTAAAACGGCTCTTGCCATAGTTATTTTCACTGAATGTGAACTTTAACTGTAGGTGTAAATGTGTCAAACATAAACAAGGACAAAAGGAAAAGCTGTGAAAGCATAGTAGCATATACAACCGAAAGCCCATTCTTAAATTAAATGCCTGCTGAACAGGCAGGGGTCCAAACAGAAGTCCAGATAGTGAGAGAAAAAAACACCCGGCCCCTTTTAAGCTTCTGAATATCTGCTTCATGTTCCCTCCAACACAATCCTTAAGGAAATGTTATAAAGATTTACGTCATTGTGTGCATGTACATGGGTCCTCCATGCCTGTCAGTATTTGTCAATGTGTTATAGGGGCTTTTGATTTGCTTATTTGCACACGCCATAGCCTTCTACAGCTACCGGGCCACACGCTTAGTAGCGCAAGCGACGTGCGTAAACATGCCATTACGCACGCTTTAACTACGCTTTTTGAAAACTTTAAATCTTTACTATGTGTGTGAGAGTAATACTCGTTGGAGGAATTTTGAGTATATTTACGCTCAAGCTAAATTTTTTACCCTCCTCTGATAGTGTTACATACACCACTACTCCACGCACATCTGGACCTGGGCGTTGTGGAGAGGTCCGGTGCGCCATTAAATGCTCATGGTGTGGGTAGATCCGTGGTATCCAGTGTGTTTCCTTCTGTCTGCATGGTTCTACATGCCTTTTTCTCCATCCTGAGGTTATTGGATTGTTGAGGAAGAACTGTTTTGTCGCCACCATTTCATTGTGATCTGATTCCTCTGCAGTTTGATTAGGTATAATGATAAATGTTCTATTTTATACACGTATCGGCAGTGACACATACCTCCCGTAAAACGCCAAACAATGAAATGTGAAACAATGAAAACATAATTTAGGTTCCTTGGAAATTAATTGAAGCCCGCCTCTTGTTTACACGTGGGGGGCCTGCGCGCTGGGCTGAGAAACCCCTCTGTCCCTCCCCTGTAGTGTGGCAAGCTTTTGGCGCTTATTTCCACAGGGCTTCCTCTCAGTCCTGCCTATGCCACAGTCATTAGTACTGTAGGCATCCGACCTGCACAAGAGACTTAGCCACTGCTTATACCCTATATATAAGATTACGCATATGAGGCACACGATGCTCCCCTGTATTGGGAATGAGTGTGACAGCTTATGTTTATGATTATGTGTCGTCTTGCAGAAGATGTTAATAATTACGTGTGTTAGTCGCAACTTCTGACTGTTTGAGATGTATGTGGGACGCTGATATTTTAAGTATTTGTTCGGGATTCATATGAGGATCATATCAGTATTTTGGTGTTAGTAAAATGTGTCTGCAGGCACCTAAGCTTGTGGCACAAAGCTGCAGTCAAACTAATGTATTATATATTCTTGGATGGTTAAAGAAATTTGAATTTATAAAAAATTATACATGTGGGTATAATATAAAGAAGTCAGTGATTTCCCCAGGGTTAAGTCCCTGTGTAGTTGAAGAATAGCACAACAAAAGTAAGTGGAAGCGGTTATATTATGCAAAATATTTATTTTACTGCGTTACAGTCAATTCCAGGACTACAAGTTTCAGAAATGAAATAAATAGATAAATAGGTACATTGAAGACGTCAGTTAACGGCTTTAAAAAACTTATGTACATCTATAATCCCATATAACATGTTGGCATATTATCTACACAAACCAATAAGTTAAATTAAATACTATAGACAAAACTCCATCGTAAACGCGCGTCCATGGGCTCACTCAGTCATTCAGTCCTTCTGCCCGAAGACTTCAAGTAAGGAATGTGTGCGCCGAGATCGCTGCCATCAAAACCTTTAACAATAAAACAAGACACCGTCATAGTTACCAGTTACATCCTTTATTGTCCACACAATATTCTATTGCAGTAAATTATATGTATATTTAAGTTTACGGTACTCCTGAAAAGAACTATATTTAAAGTGTTGTTTTGTTAAGATTAGACAGTACATAATTTACTCTCAAGTTCTTTCAGTTGTTTGGCTCTTTTTTTTACTAACGTACCTTTTTGCTTAGCAACCCAAACCGCTAAAAGAGCCTATTCTCTCCAGACGCACGCCGAAGCAGCTTCGCAGTCCCCCCTTCTTGAATCTGCTCCATGAGCGCTTGGATGTGGACAGGATGTCTTTGAGGAGGCGAGCGAGCGCGTTCTCTTTGCCAGACAGGGCGGAATCTCCCTCCTCGATTTCCCAGGGATGCTCCGTTGCCCCCGTGCCGTAATCACTCTTCTCCGGGCTCAAGTCCTTCCCCACTACCTCAGATTCGTTCAAACCGAAGTACGGTCCATCCACTTCGTTTTCCAGTAGCTGTTTAAGACTCTGAGAAAAGATACAAGGAAATACATGAACAGTTAACCGTTGTTGTTTAGTGAGAAATATGTACTACAAACTGTTTAATTAAAATACAGCACACTCTGAAGTACTTTAAATACACCCCAACGCGACTTACAACCTTAATAACTAAGTTCATAAAGTGAGTCCTTTAACTCACCTGTAAACTAGATATCGGTTTGGCCCCAACAATGTTTAAAATCAGAAGCGAGGACAGACAGAGTAGAGAAATGTTTGCAATCATGTTGGTGATGTTAGGTGGTGATGTTGTCCTGCGCAATTATGCGTCTGATGCGCTTTGACAAAACCCCCGTCGCCAGGTGCGCTTTTATACCCCCAGCTTTCGTCACCGACACCAGAAAATGATTAACTTCGTGACTCAGGAGGGAAGAGAAAAAAAATAATAGGAGAGGAAACATTACGCCTGGTTTGACCGAGGAGCCCACCTCAATTGACCAGGTATTAAACGGTGACGCCAAGGGGCTTCTCTTCCCAATTGTGTTAAGTGCTGCGAATCAACTGCCACTCCAAAGCCATTGTGTCATAACCGAAGGTGGGCTCGAGATGGTGATGCTTCTCTATAGTGGCAACCTAGCAGAGAGACAAAAACCAACGCTAACCCATCCGAGGCTGTTTCATCTCGTTCGTTACATAGTGTCCATGTTGCGCATCTATTGTTCTTAGGTTTACATTTAGCGACGTCCACCCAAGCAATCTTTAACTACCTTCTACATCACTAGGTTAAAGTGATCTTGAACTTCACCCCTGGCGTTTGGAGATCACTGATATTCTATAAATGAATAATAAACCTGTCCTTTGACTCCGTTGGACGGATATGCTAATATGAAGTTATCCAATGCCACACGCCCAGATCATCCTGAATCTACCATTTTTTGCAATATCATCCTTAGACTGACACAGGCACAGTGGAGGAAAGAAGACTACTGTGATGCTCAGGATGGCTAACATTTTAAATGATGCTTGTCATTATTAACTTATTAGTGTACCACATCAGATGTACCCACAACTAAGGATCTCGTCTTTTTATTTAAATTCTTCATCCTATTTATTCACTTCTGCTAGAGCAGAATACTGTCTGCGGTGTTCTCTCTTGTGTGTTTGGGCAGTGTGTTCACCTTCTGACAAAAGGCTGCTGACCAAGGAAAAGAGGAATGAAATGACAGAGAAACAGCATAGAGACAGCAAAGCTCTATTTGTTTATACACCATGATTTTGTTTTCTTTCTTTTCGAAGCGTAATGGAAAACGCTGCTATGAAAGAATTCTTTATGTAAAAGTTAAGATCATTCGTTCCCATGGTGACCAAAGTTCATCATTTAAGATGTCTTTATGCTGTGTTGCCTTATGAAAGTTGTACCTTTGGGCTAGAAAGAAAAAGATTAGTCTGGCGGAAGGAGAGGGAATGACATAGGGAATTGCCTGAGGTTCAATACATGCTGTTTAAAACAACACACACACTGCCATTATTCCACCCACCAGTTGTATTTCAATGCAAGCAAGGGCACAGGCCTGCATTTCATCTGTAGGCCCGTGTCTAATATCCAGCAAGCATCTCAAGAATATATGTGTAGGGCTTCCATGTGAGGGGCTGCAAACCCTTACCATGACCCCTCCAATGTGTGGAATGGTCTGCATGATTTGATCAGGGCAGTTGACTTTTATGATGGTAGAATGACATTGCAAAGCAGAGCCGCTTTTCTCCCTTTTTTCATGACCTGTGGTAGCCTGTTGTCATTGGCACTGGCCCCTACAGAAAGTCACATTAACAGGCCTAAGGGTTCTTTGGCCGGCAGGATTCAGTAAGCCATTTGTGAAGGTGCAGACAGCGAGATTTGGGTTGCAGGGAGTGGACCAGGCCTAATATTGGAATATATATATGTGTTAATCATTGTAGAGTTTCTGGAAGACTGCAACATTTAAGAGGTTAATAAAGCATGTCCTGCAGTATTTTTATTTACATATCATGCTATGAGGTATTTCACTGGGTTTGTGTGGTTTATGCTGTATGTCTAATTAAGGCAGGAAGCAGCACCTAGTCCAAGTGCAAAGGAGCATGTCTGCGGTCACCTACACAACATACATTTGCACCACCTCATTCCAAAAAGGCACTTTTGTTTGTTGGCAGAAAAACACATACATGCCCTTGGCCCAGTGGAATGCATCCAAATCCACTTCCAGAAATTCAGTTTAATGGAACTGAAAACATATTGTGGACACCAGATTAATGAATGTTATGGCCTGTAGGCATTTAGTTATGTTAGGTAGGGTACATATATACAGTATACCACAGTGAGATTGACATGATGTCAATTACAAGAGTCTGGATTCTGTCATCTGAAGCGTTTCTTTCCAGTTAAATGACACTCCTCTATCTGACACCAAGGAACTTAAGGAACGTTTAAAAAGTAGTCGCTTTCAAACTTCACAGATGTTGTTCCTTGAGACCAACACAGATGTTATTCCTTGGAAACAGACCCTTTTCCTGTTTCCCGCCATTCCCTCTCAGTCCAGTTGTCATTGTCATCATCCATATTTCAGCTAAGCGGCTACTCTCAGATCAGCAGCACACACACACACAGTTCACAGTGCAAGTGTTCATGGTGGGGCAAGTGATAATTGCGACGATAATGAGAGCCCATCAGGTCTTGGAGTAGAAGTCGTTTATCCCCATGGTGCTCTGGGATGTGGGAAATGTCAGCTGTCTAGTGAGGTTTTTTTTTTCGTTGGGAGGTCAAAGCCTTCTGGGTTTATTGCCATGAATACGTCATCGTGTGAATATGTGATGCTGAGGGGAATTTCTTATTTAGCAGTGAGGTATTTTGTCGTGTGTTCCTCTTATCGTGTCTTGGAAGAATGTTGATAAATTCCAAATGAAAAACAGGAAGATGAAGGAACTAAAAGGAATGTACACATCTATTTTTCTCTGCTTTTTGTGATAACCCTGCTTTTATTCTTTAAAAGCACCTATGATGTTTTCCAGATCGGTTTGAGTAAAAAAGAACATCCAGATGGTTTCATAACAATTCCGTTAATGGCCTAACCATAGGCGCCAAGAGGCTTCTGAAACGCTAATTAATCAGCGCATTCCTCCCCGCCCTCGTACTGCGCTCCAAACATGTGACAAGGACGCTAATCGCTCTTCGCGCTCCTCTCTGTCGGCCCCTCACCGGGTGCAGCGCCCAGGGACGCGCCAGAGTCTGGGGTGAGGGGCGGGCGGGCGGGCGGGCAGGCTGAGCGTCCTCTCCTAGTGTGTGTGTGAGTGTGTGTGTGTGAGAGAGAGAGAGAGAGAGAGAGAGAGGGGCAGCTGGTGAGTTGTGAGTGCATGCAAAAAGCAACATAGTCTATCTTGACTTACTATTATTTCACCACTTTCAAATGATAGTTTCATAATAATAGAAGGGTTGTGATTTTATTTTTGTCTAGAGCATACGTTCATCAGTAATGTCCAGTCATTTTAGTGAGAGAGAGAGAGAGAGAGAGAGAGAGAGAGAGAGAGAGAGAGAGAGAAAGTGACAGACACGTAATATTAAAGGTGATGCAGGACAATGCTGAGAGAGAGAGATCTGATATAAGTAAATAGAATAGGTGGCCAAATGTTTTTTTAAACGGCTTATATAACAAGTTTAAGAGATGATCATGTACATGGTTAAATGGAAATGGTACCAATGTCTGTAGCACAGATAAGAATGAAGTCGATGAGGAGTGAGAAGAGGAAGACATTGGTGGCAGTGGTTGTAAAGTGATGGAGAAGTAAGAGGAGAACAGTACTGTTTGTGGCCAAGGAGGAGTGAAGGAGTGGTAATGCACTCATCCGTCTACTTTTTAACACATTACCACGGGGATCTCTCATCCGAGACTCCTCAACCAATCATGCATCGGCGCGTTGCCTTACTGCCCTGTGGGACACACACACACACACACACACACACACACAGACAGACACTCACACACACGCACACACACCCACACGCCCACACACACACCCATACACATATCCGGGCCAAAGGAGGCCCGTTATTATCACCGCATAGCCACTGTCCAGGGAAATAAAACAGTAACAGGGCGGTCAACATTAGAAGCGCCGCAGGATATGCATCATAGGCAAGTAATAATAAAAAAAACAAAAACTACTCCAATCAGATCACCATGTCGCTTCCACCTCTTGGGTCAATGATTACACGGCAATGCTAAAAATGACTGAATGAGAGCGTCTCCGTGCATGTTAATGTGCAGGCAATGGTTGTGTTTTAACCATTAGCTCAGCAGCGGCTATTTTTAGCCAGCACGAGCACAACACTGGTCAGGGCCAGACTGGGACAAAAAAAATCGACTCCCTGGCATTTTGGACCAGACCGGCCCACCACATTCGATAACGCACAGCTTTTTGGTCTTTTCAGTCTCTTGAATGTGTATACCAACCACGCACCACTTTAAAACCACATACCTTAAATGGACACATTAAATACTTTAGTAAAGCTTCATATATTAACACTACAAAATTGTACACTCCACCACATCACAGTAATGAATCTTAAATCAGCACTCATCTAGTTGGGTGTGCCTATGTGTTTCAAGGAGGAAGACAAGTGAAAGAGAAAGAATAGACATGAGAAATAATTAGTAGTCTACAACCCCATTTTCAAAAAACTTGGGATGTGTTAAATGTAAGCAAAATCTGGGTCCATCTCAAATGCGCTCGGGCTAAGACCTTGTGCCCAAATATCAAGTATTCTTGCCATGGTCAAGTTCATCAAGTTGGCATAGTCAAGTTCACCAGCTGTCATGGCTGGAGTGTTAAAGTATGTTTATAGACAATGGGCATTTCATGATCTCATTAACGGTTAACCCATACAATGATTTCCACTACAGAATTAGATCTTATATACATACAATCCTTGTAATGAAATACTTTTATGTAATAAATGGGTAATAAATGAGTAATGCCTCCACATCTGAGAGACTTTTATATGTACTTTCCTGTTGGCAGTTAATATAATTAATTTTGAAATGTTCCTCCTTGTGATGTTTTTAGCATTGTTCAACTTTTACGGTGTTTTATGGCCTTGTCCCAACTTTTTTGAGATGTGTTCCTGGCCTCAAATTTGTTACACAATCCCATTCACTCCTTAAAACATTTTTTCAGGGCCAAAAAGGAGCGTTTAGCTTTGGGGTGTTACACACTCCAAAACCAGCAGTTTAATAGTGAAATTAAAATGCTGCCTGCTGACTCACTGTTACTGTTGGTGAATGGTGGTTTTAAAAAGTGTCCTCACATTCTAGACTATTTACTTCAGGATGAAAGACATAAAAGTACTAACCTTGGCTTATTTTCTCGTCCACTCAGTGTACACAATTTCTTATAAATAGCCGCTAGTGGCAAGGACGAGTCGTTAGCTAATTTCACCTCAATACAAATGAACTTGGCCTTGGAACATTAGCCAAGCCAACATTACTTTATTGACGTTTCACCATTTTATTAGATTTAGCAAGGGGTTACGTTTCTTAGCCTACCCATTACATAGCCTAAGTGTTCTGAAAGTAGCCCAGTTTACCGCGGGTTACTACATGTTCCTGTTTGCTGTGAGTGCCATTGCCAGAACCGCGCTCTCACCACCACCATTGTCATCCGCCACGGGAGCTGATGAAGGCCCTGCCGTAGCAAACATGTCTGTAATTTTGCCACATTTGACAGTGTTTGCTAGAAAAGCAAGTTTCTTCGCCCCCCTTTGCGTTTTCTCTCCGTCTCAAAGACCCTAAAGCAAGCGGCAAGTATAACCCTATCCTAACAGATAAGGTTACGTTCATCCTTGCACTGCCCACCAGAGGCACCGACCCAACAGGAGGAGGTGTGTCATGATATGCTATGATTGGGCCTGGCCCGTGTCAATGAAGAAAATAACCAATGGGTCGCAGACTAGCGTGTGTCACGGGCCGGTGGTTGCAGGTTTGGAAACTCTTGTGCTGACTTTTTTGCCGAATACATGTCAATCGGGACGATGATCTACTGGTTTTATGGGGCAGTATACATTTTAAAAAGTGTCGGGACAGTTGACCCAAATAGCACAGATGCCTAGCTCTTCCCTGACACTGGTGGTACATTTCTGAACATGGCGAGCGACAGAAAGTAGACATGCGCTTGCTGCAGACAAGGGATTAATAAAGTAGAGGGAGCGTTAGAGAGCAAGGACCCACGGCATGGGGCCCAGAATAGGATCAGTGGTGTGGATGTGTGAAAGGTCAGGGGCAGGCACATGGTGATTTCATTTGAGCTTGGCATTCACTGCTGCTGCAGGTGACCTAGCCTTACCATGAGACGGATGATAAATCTGATAAACAGCATTGTCCTGCATCACCTTTAATATTATCTCTCTCTCTCTCTCTCTCTCTCTCTCTCTCTCTCTCTCTCACTCTCTCTCTCTCTCCCTCTCTTTCTCTCTCTCTCTCTCTTTCTCTCTCTTTCTCTGTGTCTGTCTGTCTGTCTGTCTGTGTAACTTCTGTGTGAAAGTGTGTGTGTGTGTGTGTGTGTGTCTAATGTTTAATGTGCATGCCAATATTGTTTATCTGTACCAGTAATATACTCAGTTTTGAAAGTGAAAATAACATATCCAGATGAAAAAAACAAAGAAGTTGCGGGAAGCGGCAGGCAAACAAAGTTGGTTTGTTGCCATGGGAGCCGCATCGCTTCCTGGAGGAAGTTGTGGAATTCGATGGCTTACAAGCCTGCTATCGGTGACAGATAGCAACCAGACAGTGTCGATAGGGATGATCCAGAGACTCACAAGGAAGAGATAAAATAACATTCCAGACCTCATGCCTCTCACTCTCTCTTCTTATCAAACACACACACACACATGCACACACATTTTTATTTTCTCATGATATCTTACATACTCTTGTTTCCATTCTTCCAGATATCCCTATTTTCCCAAAGCCTTCCCCATTGAGACATACACCCACACATACACACATACACACACACAGTATCTTACGCAAAATTACATCATTTCCATAGAGCGCAGAGGTATCTGGCTCAACACATTCCAAGCTGCTGACAGGCCGTGGTCGCCATGTTGCTTGTAAGCTCTTTGGTATCACCTTCTTCACAGATAAGTCTTTATTGGTCCCTGCCGGAGACTCTTGCTTTATATTTAGCTGTGAGCGTGGCTATGATTAGCCGTGATGTCTCAAACAGCACAAGGGTCCCTCTTGACATTGTTGTTAAGGCGTTGTCATGTGGTGTTGTTCCAACCCTCTTGGTCCATTCACTCGTCACGAGTCAACCTACTCAAGAAAGCGAAGAGGTGTTTTCGCGAATTATACTGTCAACCTGGAGTTGACGGACAGTATGTTTGTACAAAACACTTGAACTTTGTGTCTGATCCCAAAAGAAAAAAGAAAGAAGCTGAATAAGTTAACATTTTAAGAGTGATTAATAAGAATCTCAGTACAGTTGTGACGTAAGTGACAGCACCTGCCCCCCCCACCCCTTATGAAAAATAGAAAACAACCTTAGTACTTTTTGTATAACTTATTGTGCCCTCTCATCATAATGCTCCACTGACCTTTGAATAAGGCTGTGATGTAACATTTCTCAGTAATGTCTAGCTGGCAAGGTAAGCAGGACCATGCTGATGCATGGCTGTTTGACTACATTCCTCTACAACGAAGACTATTTGAACAGAAGAACCCCTTTTTCACATTGATATCTGCAATGCCCCTAGGCTAGACCAGGAATCCATCCATCCATCCATCCATTCTGTGAGTCACTGATGACAGTGTCTACCTGGTCAGGTGATTTCATTTGAGCTTGGCATTCACTGGTGCTGCAGGTAACCTGGTGAAGGGAGGAAAATAGAGAGGCATAGCCTTACCATGAGCCGGATGATAAATCTGATAAATAGCATTGTCCTGCATCACCTTTAATATTACGTCTCTCTCAGTTTCTCTGTCTCTCTGTCTGTCTGTCTGTGTAGCTTTTGTGTGAAAGTCGTGTGGCATTGGACAGTGGCATTATCTGTCTGGAATGTGGCAACTGTGTGTGTGTGTGTGTGTGTGCGTGTGTGTGTGTGTGTGTGTGTGTGTGTGTGTGTGTGTGTGTGTGTGTGTGTGTGTGTGTGAGACTAATGCTTAATGTGCATGCCAAAATTGTTTATCTGTACCAGTAACATACTCAGTTTTGAAAGTGAAAATAACATTTCCAGATAAGAAAAACAAAGAAGTTGCGGGAAGCAGCAGGCAAAAAAGTCCAGGTTGCCATAGGAGCCACATCGTTTCCTGGAGGAAGTTGTGGAATTCGATGGCTTACAAGCCTGCTATCTCAGGTGTTACCGTGGCTAGGTAGCAGGACAGAGGCTGGTGTAGGAATGGTTGCCATGGAGACCTTACATTGTCCCCAGAGACCTCACTGTTCCCAGCACGTTACATGTAACAAATGCAGCGACACAGGGCCTCTGTTTTCTTCCCCAAGGGTACCTTTCACTTTCACCACCTTTCCCTTACCTTTCTGTGTGTGTGTGTGTGTGTGTGTGTGTGTGTGTGTGTGTGTGTGTGTGTGTGTGTGTGCGAACGCTTGCACGTGTGCGTGATGCACACGTGTGTGTGTCTGTGAGTGTGTGTTTGTGTGTACCATGGATAAATATATATATATATATATAAAATGTCTGTGTG
>CM059270.1:16757696-16892696 GCA_030347295.1 Setipinna tenuifilis
CTTGTGACTTCTTAGCTGCTGGCGACAGGAAATGACACAAGATAATATGGAGACGAAGGAAGGAAGGAAGGAAGGAAGCTGAGTGAGCTTCATTCGGAGACAACGACAACACTTCCACCCAGTTACCATGGTGATGGAATGCCATGATTCCCATAGAAGCCTGGGCTGCATATGAGACGGCTGTATCTAACAGCCAATTAAAGTCGTAACGTAGGATAGATTTGGCCAATCACTCTCTGTGGATGGTCCCAGTGCCACTATGGGTGGTATGCAGTCGACATGTGGCATTCTGCTGGACCCTTTGTATCACAATCGGCTTTTACAGACGAGTTTTGTTGAAGCATTACTTATCTATTTCTTTATGTTTATGTTTTTGTTTATTACTAATATCACTCACTACACACATACATACACACACACACACACTTACACAAACATCGAACGTCCACACATGCCATTTCCGGTATACACACACTTGACTTGCTGAACACACACATGCTCAGGTTGACCTACAACAGCCCTAGCGTTAGTATAAAGTTGCATCTTTGGCTATTTAGGTGTGCAATAACTAAGAACAAAAAATTAATAACGAACAAAGGTTTGCTGTCCAATACGTTTTGTGTGCTAATAGTTGTTCAACGCTGGTAGCACAATGAACTACAATATCTCAATCTCGGTGGCAGAATTGGCACAGGCCCAGTTAACATTTTCAGTAGCTCCATGCTGTGGCAGTCCATGATAGCGTGAGAACGCCACCACCCCCTGCACCCCCACCTATCTACACACACACACACACACACACACACACACACACACACACACACACACACACACACACACACACCTCTGTTCTCCCCTGGCTGCCAGTTGGTGGTGTGTGAGGCCTGCCAGTACAGATGGCTGTTGATGAGACAAATTCACCTGTGTTTCCCTCATCATTCTCTTTATTGTTGCTGAGGCTGGTATTCGGCCTGTTCGTGACTAGCATCATGCAAAAAGTGTTTATCTGGAGCACTGATTGATTTCACCTACCTGTTTGTTTTCGAATGTTTTTAGCCTTAAGGATATGAAAATGAAAGTCATTTCTATTTGTTATTGTCATTACACAGAACACAAAACAAAATTCAGCCACTACCATTTAACACTTCACACGTGTGAGCAGGGGGTAGCCATAACAACAGCGTCAGTGGAGCAGTGTTTGGGGATGGTGACATGCTCAGGGCACCTCAGTCATGAGGGAGGATGGGTAGTGAGTGCAGATCATTCTGGAAGACAGCATTTTAAAAACTACCTTATTTACATCATTCCCAGTGTAGGATTACAATTTATCATTCTCTTTACTGCACGCATGATAGTTGAATCAATTACCCCCACTGCGATCTTGGCTTAGCATAGTCACATGAAGTGGATTTGCTCATTTAACACAGTCAACTTGCAGTATACGGCACTTTTCAAGCATACAATAGTACTGATCCCTATAGTGTGCTACTTATGCTCACTAACATACATGCCCTCAAACAGAAGCATTATAGACTTATATATTGTTTATACACACATGCTTACAACTACTCTTCAGACACACACACACACACACACACACACACACACACACCATCCTGTCTGAGTAAGGTATATGATGAATAATCCAGTAGATGGATGGTGGAGGCCATGAGTCATTTAACTGTGCATGTGTGTGCTCGTGAATTTGTGTGTGTGCGCTCGTGCATGTGCATGTGTGCATGTGCGTGCGTGTGTGTGTGCGTGCGTGCGTGCGCACGCGCGTGCATATGAGGGGGTTAGTCGCGGTGACAAGGCTGTGTGTGTGTGCCAGAAGTAAAGGGGACAGTGGCATTATCTGTCTGGAATGGCAACTGTGTGTGTGTGTGTGTGTGAGTGTGTGTGTGTGTGTGAGTGAGTGTGTGTGTGTGAGTGTGATAGTGAGAGAGAGAGGGGACAGTAGGATTATCTGTCTGGAATGTGGCGAGTGTCATTCCTACTAATGATCTCAACAGCCTCCAACTACACACCTCACTGCAGCAGAGTGTGTCTGACAAGAGGCCCAGAGAGAGAAGGGCAGAGAGAGAGAGATGGAGAGAGGAAGAGAGGTGGAAAGAGAGAGGGAAAGAGCTGGAGAGTGGGAGAGAGAAAGGGAGGGACGGAGAGACAGACAGACAGACAGACAGAGAAAGGGAGATGGAGAGAGAGAAAGATAAAAAGAAAAGGAGGCGAGAAGGAGCTCAAGAATCATAGAGGGAGTGAGAATGTGTCTGACAAGCAGATGATGAGGGAGGTAGAGATGAAGAGAGAGAAAGAGATGTGGAGAAAGAGGGAAAGAGATGGAGAGTTGGAGAGAGAGAGTTGAGGCAGGGAGGGAGAGACAGACAGACATACAGAGAAAGAAAGATGGAGAGAGAGAAAGACAGAAAGAAAAGGGGGAGAGAAGGAGCTAGAGAGTCAGAGAGGGAGGAGTGAGAATGTGTCTGACAAGTGGATCCGAGATGGGGAGGGAGGTAGAGATGGAGAGAGACAGAGAGATGGAGGCAGAGATAGAGGGAAGAAGGCAGAGAGGGACAATGAGTGAATTAGAGAAAGACATAAAGAGACAGAGAGGACAGGAACAGGAAGAGTGTAGGAGGAGTGAGAATTAGAAAGACGATAAGTACGTGTAGTGAAAGAAAAAGGAGGAGAGAGTGACAGACAGACAGACAGAGAAAAGAAAAAGAAAGCCAATATGGACAGCAAAAGTAGACATGGAGGAGAAAAGACATAAAAGCCAAGCAAAGCAAAACAACATGAGTCACATTAATTGAGAATATATGGAAGCCTAAACAGAAAAGTTGGTAGAGGTGTTTGATATCTAGACTGCACACACAAAATTAAACACACAAATCCTTAGCAACAAAAAAGATAGACCACTGTCACAAATGTGAACTTTTTTTTGAACCAACACCAGTTCTTCGTTTCAGTTGACACTGAAACCCTATGAAGTCAACCTTTTTCTCTCTTGGATTGTTTTTTTTTGTTCTTTTGTTATTTTATCAGGTTTATCAGAGGCAACTTACCCATGTTTGTCACTAAATGGACTCATTGGACCACTCCTCTGATGGTGAGCAGTTTTTTCTTTTTTATCCTTCTGGAGGGCTTACGCCTCTTTTGTTCAGATGGTGTTCAATTACCCCGAACTGAGGGGTCAACAGCATTGCAATTGGAATAATGATGGAGTATTAATCAGCAGGGTCAAGGGTCATGAGGCATGTAGCAGGTGATCCAGTGAGAGCTATTTACAGTCAGGGTGTCTCTGTGAAGCATTGCTGCCCTAGGAGACAACACAAACACACACACACAAACACACACATACACAGACACACACACACACATACATACATACATATGCAGACACGCACACATGCACACAGAATCAACAAGGATGCTTATTCATTTGTGTGGTTGTCAGGTGAATTGCTGAACTCATACTGCCCCCTACCTATGAACGTGGGTATTTTCAGGATGCCACAGGCAACACAGTTAACAGTCTCCTGCATTCAAATCAGGCGTCTAGCCACTACAGTGACTGATCTTCTCTGGAAATAAAACGTTAGTTTTAAATTCACATTAGTAGTGATGATAACCAAAATCATCACTGCTGTCATCCTCATCATCACCTTTTTCTTTTTCTTTTTCTTCCTCATGTTCACCACCACCTTGCCCATATATATAGCAGTCAGCATCATAGATATATATATAGTTAGCATACCGGTATCTAGGTATATATATATATATCTACGGTCACCATGTCCTCATCATCACCTGTCACTCCTCCTTATTTGCATTGCACTTCCTGGTAATGACATCACAATGCATCGGAGGACCTCATTGGGTGTACAGATGGGAATGTCTTTAGGGTAAGTTCAGCCTAGTGTTAATCTCTGCCAATGCTTCACAGCATAAGGAGAGAGATAAGTAAGTTACAGTTCCTCTCTCTCTCTCTCTCTCTCTCTCTCTCTCTCGCTCTCTCTCGCTCTCTCTCTCTCTCTCACACACACACGCACCTGTAAGATGCTGACAGCCTGAAGTGGACACAGCCCACTGCCATGTCAGTCATATGACGCCTGTCCAGTTCACTAAACACCCCTGTGTGTGTGTGTGTGTGTGTGTGTGTGTGTGTGTGTGTGTGTGTGTGTGTGTGTGTGACAAATTAAGCTGTGATAACTCTTGCCCCAGTGCAGTTTCCCCGAGAGCGAAGCCACATGGTTGGTGTGTGAGCACATTAGCTAGAGGTGGCATAACACACCTTTTTTAAACCCAGTGAACACATCGCCACTGAATGCCCAGCCACTTAGGAGCTGTGCACAGGAAGGCATTATGTGGTGTCTGTGGCCTATTTGCACACTGGTACTGGTGTCTGGTCTGGTCTGGTGTCCAATCACCATGTGTACTGTATGTAAAAACACGTACATTGCTTAGGTTATCTTTAAAACACAAAATCATTATGCTAAGCTTTGTTATATGTGCTGTTTTGTATCGGCATATAATTTATTTAGCTGTTTCCTATAAAGAGTGAAGCAATAAAATAACCTCAGAAGCAAGAAGGCATACATTCACATAAGGTGACTGATATTGCTGTTTGATATTGCCATTTGTATTGCATTCCCATAAGCCTTTACAATGACATTGACCTAGTTTAACTATCAGCATTACTAGTTTATGGCTTCAATTTTAGTAGTTCTTAGTGCCAACATGATTGGGAGATGGTTTGAGGTGTTATTATGCTGATTCACCTGCCGTGTCATGTGCCCATTGTTAAGTATAGAATTAAGTGTTAAGTTTTGATAATGCAGTAGACATAACCTGTTCTTTTGCCTTGTTTTTATTTTGTGGAACAATTAATTTAGTATTTGACAACTTAACAAGCAGTGGTTTTGTAAGGCATCAGCTAATAACTAATTGTTCTTTATCTTCTTGTTCTTGTTCTTGTTGTTCTTTTTCTTTTTCTTCTTCTTCTTCTTCTTGATTATTATTGTTGTTTTTATTATCACCTGTTATAATGATGTGTTCAACACCAGGGTTTGACAGACTTTCACAAATAACCGTAACCTATTCAGTTATAGAAACCTAAAACTAAAGTTTATCAGTAAACAAACTGGAAGACAAGCAGGCACAACGAAGTCAGGCATGACGCAAGAACGCCACCTAGTGTTTTTCCTACTGTGCCAGAAACCTGGCACAGAATAAACATCACATCAAAACAAAGAACTGGACAGCAGACAGAATGCTGAATCAGTGTTTTAGGATTATTTCAATTGTTTAATAGCAGATCTTATTGATTGCCTAAAAAAAATCTTTGAGATTTGTGAGATATAACATTTTTCTTTCAAAACTTGGCAAGATTAAGTTTGTGTAGAGTATGTCAACATACACCCTACTCTCAAGTGTCAAATTTTAAATGGGACATCTTTTTGATAATTTTGGCTTTGGAATATTACATGTCCAGCCCTGATTCAGAAATGGCAGTTTAGGTTTTTGTCAGTGAGTCCTTCTCTTTTATCTTCAAACAAAAATCACGTTTTTTTTTTCTCTGGACGCCTTAGTCCAGATGGCCCTGTTTAGTCTGCATTGAATTAGCTGGTAAGTGCCCAGTGCTTGAGAGCGGGCAATTATCGCTGGTCTGCATTTAACACACAATGGAGGCCTGGCCAGGCTTCCCAGACCTCTCCCCCCCACACACACACACTTACACACACACAAACACACACACACACACACAAACACACACACAGACGGACATCGCACACACACACACTCACACACACAAACACTCACAAAGACGCACGTCGGACAAACACACACACACACAACATACACTCACTCAGTCTCTAACACACACACACACACATACACACACACACACACACACACACACACACACACACACACACACACACTCACAATTGAAGGGCCCATGGCCCTGGTTTCCCCCTTTCCTCTGGGTGCCCAGGAGCACTAGTGCAGTAATGACTCTCATTATCTTGCCGGGGCGTCTCGGTGGCACTAGAGCCTCTCTGCTTAATGAAGCTCATCGGGGATGCTGTTGTTCTGAAGAGGGGAGGCACACAGAAGCACAGAAATGAGGCGGCGGGGAACTTAGCTGCTCAGATTGCTTTGAGCCCAGATAGGCCTATTAACCCAAAGGCCTATTGTGTCCATGCATGCCCAGCTGATGCATTGACATTTCCCGGCTATCGACCTCCCCTCTTCTCCAATGCGTTTCCTTGGCTGGGCTCAGCCAGATGGGTCCCCCCCTTTAGAGCAGGAAGTTCTGCTGGAAGTGTCTTTGTCAAGAGGGTTTTACTTGTTTATTTTTCACAGTCACGTTTAGTTTGTCTTAAAGGCCACTGGCATTAGGGTTCTGTAGACCATATGGTGATTGTTAATGTCAATGTAAACAAATAGAAAGGGAGCAAAGACAATAGAGCATTGTTATAAAAGTGTTTTTTTTAATTATTATTTTGATCATAGATGACACAAAACACTTAAATCCATACAAACACCATTAACAACAAAGACTAATCCTGTAATGTATACTGTGATGAAATGTAAACCCCAGAGACGATATAGTATTTGGTGACATATATGGATAGTACCAGTACTATAATGGGTAAACAATAAGTGACACAGTAATGTGGAATGTAATGTGGTGACCTGCATGTTTACAGGGCATTTTAGTGTAGCTTTAAGTAGGTATCAGATGGTCTTGATGGCTGGAACTATGCATTTAATAATACATAATTTATATTACAGAAAATGAATCTGCAGCTGCTGAAATTTGTACAATACACAGTTAAGCATGTGAAACAGATTGAAATGTTGCATCACGTTACACATAGCCAGGGGGGCTAAACAGACCATAAACTTCAGGACCTTTAGGATCAGAGCACTAAGCTGAAAATACAGTTAAAGCAACAGTCCAATTTTTGGGAAATAGGCTCATTTTCCAGTTAAACAGTTGAGTTTTACCGCTTTTTTAATTCATTAATCTACTGGTCTAATCTTCTGGTTCAATGATTTATGCTAAGCTAATAGCTAAAGTGCTACTGCCAAATCCAGAGATCCTACTGCCAGAACGGGCGATCGGCTGAATGGATTTAAAATTGTAAACCTCAATTTCCCCAAAATGTGGAGTGTTCCTTCAAGACCCAAATATTAACTGCACCCATGTCACATTTCACTTTGCAGGGAACTCTATATCAGAGTAACAGATTTACACCTTGTTTTCATTGTGTGTACATATGCATGTGCAGTTATCTATTCTGTGTACTGAGCACATGATGTTGGCCAGTGAAAGATGTGCGTAAATGTGCTTTTAAAAAGTTACTTTTACATATTACTCATCTCCCATCTGGTAATAATAGAAGGAAGAGACAGAGGGTGATGCATTGTGTTAGAGATGTGAGTACAAAAGCACCAAACATAAAACAAAACAAACAATTTTTTTGTCAAATACAAAATTGTATAGAATTTATGTTCGCCATTTATGAATAATGTAACAGAAAGTGGGGCATGTCAGATTATTTTATGGGATCCTGGTGCAATACAATTTAACAGAAATGTAACAGAAAACACACAACTGTTCATTTTCCTTTCAAACATCCAGCCTCAAAAACATGATGGCCATGGCATACACACACACACACACACACACACACACACACACACACACACACACACACCTCATGTGATCTGCACTGCTCCAGGGAGCAGGTCTGCTTTATTGTCCATCTTTGAGGGGCTGTTCTTGGGGCTCTCCTCACCAAGGCCCCCTAACATGGAGCCCAGCGTGCCGAAGCTGCCAGCACAGTTCTCCACCTGTGCCGACACACACAGCGTGACCTCTGACCCCTGCTGCTGTGCATGCTGGGATAGTGGGGCCTCTAGCTGGGAGATGGGGGTCGTGCTCTCACTTAGGCTCTGGATTGTCAGACTGGACTAAGAGAATAAGTAGACAAGGAAAAAGAACAGAGATATAGCTTGCTAAATTGTATAATAAAATTGAAGGTAACACTTTATTTTTCACGGTTCATTTTTAGTGTATCTACATGTAACAACATGTAATATTATGTATTAACACTGTACATACCTAACACTAACCCTAACCCTAACTAACTCTAACCTTATGCTACAGTGTAAGTACATTATGTTACATATTGTTACACACTTTGTAACACTGTATCTAATTGATGTAACAGGGGCATTACATAACATGTAACCAAACTGAAATACAGAAGTTCACTGTATGGCACTCTACGGCCTCTTGATCAGAAAGAGAACAGACTCAGGCTACATCTACATCGATGTGTATTTGTTTTGTTTTTTTTAATCCATCATTTATGCTAAACCCTGCTGGTTGTGAGGATGTGAGTATTCACGTTGGCCATGGAGATGCTGCTCCCCGCTGGGGTTTTCTTCTTGCGGGCCAGGCTGGGGTTCCAGTGGCACACCAAGCTGTCGTTCTGCACGCTGAAGTTTTTGTGGCCGACCAGCCAGTACGTGTTCATCTTGCCTTTGCCCTAAGGGGGACACACGGCTCACATTAACAGTGACCCGCCGCCCTTCCAAAAACACCTACAGAGTTACACATTCCACATTACTGTGGAATTTTTTCATCAAATTACCTCCTTCAAAGATCTCTGTGAAACTGAGGTAAACAGATGAAGAAATAATGACAAAAAATGCACATGCATTCTTTCATACAATTTAGAATGCTATTTCTCACCAAGCAATTTCATGACCCATTCCCATTACAATAGCCTACTAAATATATAAAATAGTGTGCAGCCAGAATTAGTAAACAACTGAACAATTGAGGTTTGAGTATTTTGCAAGCTGTGAAAAAAGAACAGTTTTTTTCTCTCTTTGATGATATCTGCTATTCATGTTTCTCTCAGCCTCAAATACAACCGTCACATTCTGCACTAGAGGGGAAACTAAGTACTACTTCTCCGTCCTCATGCTCACACCTCTGAGGCAACACTACAGGCCTAATGAACTACACTCTGCTAATCTCTCTGCAGTGAGACAATCCCTCATTCTCTCTTCATTAACAGAGTCAATTAGAGGCAGTTTAACAACTTCACAGTCACACGTGCGGTCGCAGAAGTGGCAGCATGAGTGCCAGCTCTCTATCAGTCCCTTTCCATAGACCAGGAGTGGAGTACTAATTACTGGCTCAGAGGGACTCTGGAGCAGTGAAGTGGGTTTACATTCTCATTGCATTCACACTCCCAATAGAGTTCTCGGTTCTCAGGAATCAGAAAAAAGGACATTACAACTACAAGAGTGATTTTTTTTAACCTGCATTGACTACATGCTAACATTAACACCATCCACCACCACCACTAATAATAACATACTGTAATCATAACCTAATAATAACTCAACACACACACACACACACACACACACACACACACACACACGCACACACACACACACACACACATACACCCCTTATGTGGTCTGCATTGTTCCAGGGAGCAGGTCTGCTTTACTGGCTGCCTTAGAGGGGCACACCATCGCTCAGACCCACCTTGACCTCAATCTCCCCTCTGAGCTGCAGTTCATAGGAGTTGTCCTTGAGCAGAGCCTGGTAGGTGGCCGAGCTGGCATGGATCTTCTGGGCTAAAATCGTAAACATGACTTTTAACACCCTACACACGTAAACACAGTTTAACACACTACACAACTTCAAACACACTACTTAAATAGCTAGGAGGAATTACTGAGAGGAATTGTGTATATTCCTTGTGTGTGAGCTTTCATCTCCTTTGTTATGTGTGTGTGTGTGTGTGTGTGTGTGTGTGTGTGTGTGTGTGTGTGTGTGTGTGTGTGTGTGTGTGTGTGTGCGTATAGTATGTGTGTATGTATAGTATGCAGCCACATACGTAAGCTAGTGGACTCCATTCTTGAGGCAGTATTGACCGTATCTCCAAACAAACAGTACCGAGGCATCTTGTAGCCCACGATCCCAGCCACACATGGACCTTAAACACACACAGAGATTACATGTCAGACATACACAGAGCTTAAACATGCTCATGTGCACGCGCGCACGCATGCACGCACACACACACACACACACACACACACACACACACACACAGATCATAACTTATAGCTTTTTTCATTCCAGAAACATTCAGACTACACCAAGTACCTCTGCATGTTTATAATACTGTAAAAGTGTACTGTCTCTTTGTCTTTCAGGTTTTGAAATACTTAATTGTGTTCCTGTCACTCTATTGCTGTGTCTGCTTTTGATATGATAGATAAAAGACAGCTGCAGGTAATTTCATATTTGATTCATTTGGGGAAAAAGCAGAATGGCACACGGATAAGCGTTACTCAGGCTATGCCCATTTGTGCACATCTGGGGTGTGATGCCTCTTGTGCTCACTAGGAGGCAGTCTTGCATAAATAGACCCATTTCCTGCTTGACATTCTTCAAACAGTCCGCTGTCAAATCCCACAGTCTTATTATAGAGTTTGGAGGCACAGAACTGCTCTTTATACCAAACAGTAACAGTTTACTAATAATAACATCCCAGCTTTTTACTACTGTAGAAAATTATCATAACAGTTACAGTATGATGTACTTTAAAAATTATGGTTGAATTAGGAAATATGGTTTTGCACTGAAACAAACACACACACACACACACACACACACACACACACACACACACACACACAGACACACACGCACGCGCACACACACACACACACACACACACACACCTGTGTGTATGCCGGCCCTGAGCTGCAGGCGCTTGTTGGGCATGTGGGGGATGGGCACCTGCCTCACGGCTGCCACCAGGTCCAGAGCCATCTTGGCGATCTCGTCTGCGTGGCGATCACCGTTCCTCTCCGGTAGGCCGCTCACCACCATGTAGGCATCACCTATGGTCTCCACCTGCGCAAGGGCCACAGCACACATCATCCGGAGCATACAGGACAGGGCAGCCTACTGTTCAAGACATGCTGTCAAGTCAACCAGAAAACATTCATTTTTCACAATAAATCATTAGATTGATTGATTGATAGACGGTTGGTGAATGAATGGACAGACAGACAGATAGACAGAGAGGCAGATAGACGGACGGACGGACGGACGGACGGACGGACGGACGGACGGACGGACGGACGGACGGACGGACGGACGGACGGACGGACGGACGGACGGACAGACGGACAGATAGATAGATAGATATTCGTGCCTTGCAAACATCATATGAGTTGACGCTCACAAATTTGTGAGTTTTTATATTAGGCCTATCTTGCATGGGTATAGATGTGCGTTTGATCTGATAATAAAAATAGAGCTTAGTCCTGTGCCCCCCAAAAACTTGGGCATGCACAACACCCCTGTTTGAAGTGACTCTGGTATTTCAGTGAGCTTCAGAAGAGGAACCCATACCTTGTAGACATCATAGGAGTCGATGCGTGTGTCGAAGCACATGTAGAGGTTGTTGAGCATCTCCACCACCTGCAGTGGTGTGCAGGACGCAGAGATGATCGTGAATCCCACAATATCCGAGAAGAAGATGGTCACCTGGAGGCACAGATGCAGTGGACACAAATAAACCTACTGTGAGTCATTACATATGCAACACAGTCTGTTGCAGCAAATCACATGCTTTTTAATCATTCATTTTATAGTATAGTATTCCTACTACCACCACCTCCACTACTCTTACTAATTATGATGCAAATAATAACTGTTATTATATTATATTATATTATATTATATTATATTATATTATATTATATTATATTATATTATATTAATTAGTTATTGATATTATTAGTAATAATATCAATAACATCTTAATACATATTGTTTTAAATTTCATAATTTAGTAAAAGGGAAGGTTATGACATTTACCAGCTAAGAAAAAGAAAACTTCTCGTCATCACGTTTTTCTCCTTTTTTATCCCCTTATTATTCGGTCGAGTCTTGTTACCTAGGCCGCAGCTGTCCACCGCTCTCAAATGAGATGCGAGCAATTTTCTCCCCATATTCTTTTTTTTAATCTCCTAATGAATATTTAAAACCATAATTACAGGCAATTACTTCTAACAATAAGAACAAACACACCAAAAGCATGTGATGCATCTGTGTACAGCTCTCCTGGCCCTGAGGGTGCTGGCTGTTGCCTCTTTCTCGACAGACCACATATCACACGCCTCACGATCACAACCTCCATTTCTCGACAGGCTACATATCACACATTCTTTGATTACAACCTCCATTTCGACAGGCTTCATGTCGTACACTTCAAAAATACAACCTCAATCCCAAACCTAATACAACCAATCAGTGCTTTTTTTGTCAGAGGAATTCACTTCAGAGGTTTGAAATGGTTCTGAGGTGATATTACAGCAAAAAGCCTTGATCCTTACAATCCTTACTTTCCACATTTTTTCTTTCACATGCCAGCCACAAAGGGTCAGAGACAATGGCCCTTACAATGACTAAATAATTATGACCGCCTTGTTAAAAGGACCTCTAGCTTGGTAGAGTTTAACCAAGCTGTTTACGGATTTACAGTACACGTTGCAGCCTTTATCCAGAGCAGATGTCAGACATAACAGGAATTGACTGTAGTTTGAGGTAGTAGTTCTGTGAGCCCAGATGAAGAGTCCCTGACTAGTCACTGCTGTTGTGCTAACACATTTTGACAAATTTGTGAGTTTTTATATAAGGCCTATCTTGCATGTGTATGAAAGTGCTTTTAATTTGACAATAAAAATAGATTCTTAGCCCTGTGCTTGCACAACACCCCTGTTTGAAGTGACTGTGGTATTCCAGTGAGCTCAAGAAGAGGAGTCTGACTGCAAGAGAGAAGTCCAGTGTGGTTTGAGACAGCTGTAGCAGTTCAGTGAGCTCCAGGTGAAGAGCCTCTGACTGCTCACCTGCATACAGCTTATATTCAACATCTACAATTTAAATTTAAAACTTTGAACCTCACTTGGGTCAGAGTGTGAATTACTCCTCCATAATTGGGTGGTACCACCTTTTTACAGGGCATACATACAAATGTACCTTTTACATTAATTGCATTAATATGTTGGTACCCCCCAACAACCCTGCTATTTTTGTCTCTTTGGTGGGTAAATGGGTCTTGATTAGTGGGTATCGTACCCCCCAGTACCCCCTGTAATTCGAACTATTACTGGTGTCCACTTTTAGTATAAGATTCTGGTATTCCAAATGTACATTTTTTAATGTTTACATGTTTTAAGCCTTTAGACACAACCGGAGTTCAGTGTGATGTGAAACAGCTGTATTATTATATTACTGACTGTAACCAGATTCAGGATACCAGGAGTTCAGTGTGGTTTGAGATGGCTATAGTAGTTTTATGAGGCCCAGATTAAGAGTCTCTGACTGTAACAGCAGTTCAGTGTAGTTTGAGGTCAGTGGCGTTGTGTTAATACATTTTAACAACTTTAAGAGTTCTTACATTAGGCCTATCTTTTATGTGTGTGTGTATTTGGCAGCTGCAGTAGTTCTGTGGGCCCTAGATGAAGATCACCCCCCCCCCCCCCTGACTGAAACAGGAGTTGAGTATGATTTCAGACATCCATATTAGTTCTGTGACCCAACAGGTGAGGAGCCCCTGACTGCTCACCTGCTCGTAGCTCTCAGCCTCCACGTGCTGCCGCTGCCGGAGCTGCTTGACCACGGACCTGGGCAGCATCTGGTGGAGCAGGTCCTCGGCCAGCCGCCGCTCCTGCTTCAGGTCCTCAGTGCGCTCCCTTAGGCTGCTGGCGTACTTTTGGATCCACTCGGTCATCTGCTTGAAGGAGAAGAGCACGGCCGGGTAGATGAGGCAGGCCAGGCTGAGCAGGCACAGCTTGAGGCTGAGGCTGGAGAGCAGGTCTCGCGAGCGGAGCCTCAGGGACACCCCGGCCACCTCCACGAAGCACTCCTGCACGCCCCGCATGCTGTCCAGGATCCCAAGGACACCCCCCGAGGCATTACCAAACAGTAGGTTATGTGAGACCTCCAGCAGGAAGAGGGAGTTGGGCCTCACGTCCATGTGTCTAGCCCAGCATCTGTCCAGATTTTCGGACATGAGTTTGGCACTGGCCAGGCTGTGAAGGGTGGACCACCACTTGTGCTGAAACCCCTGCCGGTCCCGAATCTGATGGATGTCCAGTAGCTGGTGGGTTAGCTCATGGAAGGTGACCAGGAGCCTTAGCGATAGAACCTCCACCCAGTCTGGAGTTCGTTTCAGTAGCCTGATGTCCTGCTCTGTATTTCCCCAAAAGTCCAGCAGCAAAGTTATGGACAATGTAAAAGCAGGTATTTGGGTATCCACATCAGTGTGTGATGTGTTAAGGAACTGTGACAGAATCCTTTGCAGATGCCCACAGTACTCATCCAGCTCTGTGTCACAATGGTCTCTCAGGCCAGAAGAGTTCACCTGAGCACACATTTGAGTCATCTCGTGTGTCAGCAGAGTCGAAGGGCTGGTGCATGTTGTGTTGTGTGTTGTTGTGTTAGCGCCACTTAGCTCTGACATGCACACGTTTCTCATATTCTGAAGCTCTGTGACCAGCCTCAGTGTGGCGTTTGTCCGACAGGAGATCAGTTCACCCAGGGAAGCTTCTGAGGCTCGCCACGCGCCTGTGTGGGCGTTGAAGTCCATGGCAACAGCACCAAAAAGAGCGAGGAAAGATAACGCACATGCAGTGAAGATTCGCCGCACTGTGCGATTGCGGCCCACGAGCCCAGAGTGCGCAGAGACCCTAGATAAGGAAAAAATACTGAGTTTAACTGGGTCTGTGTGTGTGTGTGTGTGTGTGTATGTGTGTGTGTGTGTGTGAGAGAGAGAGAGAGAGAGAGAGAGAAAGAGAGGGAGAGAGAGAGAGAGAAAGAGAGAGGGGGGGGGGCAGAGAGATAGAGAGGGACAGAGGAACAGAGAGAGAGAGAGAGAGAAAAAAATTGTGTGTGTGTGTGTATGTGTAATTGGAAAAATAAATAAAAACCAATCATATTATTGAAATCTAAAGCTTTTGAGGTGGACATGTCCTCAAAAAATGGTTTAATGTAATTGGTGTAGTATTCATTTGGCAGTATGTCAAGGTTATCAAAACAACATGATAAACAAAAATGTAATTGCAATATCACTAAACCACTTTTAATCATTTTGCTATACTCGTGTAAGCTTTTTAGTCGACCTCTTTCAGGGTCCGCTTGTGGATGTTGTTAATAGAAATATATAGGCTATACTGTTTGAATTTGAGTATATCAAAAAATTATTCTTCCACGCGCTTTAAAAGGAAAATAAATATCGAGAAAGTTTTACCTGCAAATTTCGCAATCAGTATCTAGGTCCTCTTTGGTATAGAAGTTGTCCCTCTGATTTGGTCGTCTGCTTTTGATTTTAGTGAGGGTCCCTTTCAGAGATGCGGAAGATAAAGTCCCAGACGCGAAACAGTCGCTTTTCATGTGTTCCAATGATGACATGGGACTGTTCCTGACTGTCTACGGCCGGAGCAAAACTGTGAGTTCAGCTCGTTCTGCGTCCGATCCGCTGGTCAGAATGAGAACGTCACGTCGCCACAGACAGTTGCATTTGGGTTTGTTCCAGACACTTCTGCTTCAGAGACTGAATAGCATACGGTGACGTAGGTTTGATAATGAAGGGAAAATTAAATAGCATGATCATGCTGAGTAAAAGAACAGTCTTGGGAGTATCTTAACGTTTTCGTTCTAAAAAAGCCATTACGCATTACAGTTCGAAATAACTACGCAGAGCTGTACCTTAAAGTTAAGTTACCTGTATGACTGTAGTACGGTCCAAAATTTAATCAACAATTTTAAAACCGAAAAGGCGTGGAGCAGTAATTGTGGCTAATATTTCTCTCACCCACCTGACCAGTTGCGTTTTACATATTTAACCTTCGTTCCTCTGATCAAACGTTCCCCTAGTACGTTAATCACCAGCTTATAGGCCTACGGCATTTATAGGTTAATATCTTCTTAGAGAAGGGAGGGGACGCATATCAACAGGTGCTCTTCCATGCAATGCGATGCGGTTGGTCAATGATTATTATTGTGTGGTTTTATTGCAGACAGTGTTTTTCACTTTTTTATCACACTCGAGGAAAGATTGGAAGAAAAGAGAATATTCTCCACAGGACAAAACTGGTTTAAGAGACCCACGTACGCTTCTCTTTACAAACGTTTTTTATTTAACACTGAATCCAAAATTGTGTACATATTACGGTCGTTTACATGTAGGAAGTGAAATACCAACAAACATTAAAATTACAGAGAAGAACATTTTCATATTTTTTGATCAACACGCATTGATATTCATAAACAATACATAGCCTACGCCATTTATGACGACCACAGAAAGGAAGAAAAAATCCAAAAAAAATCGAATGGGTTTTACAAAATCAAATCTTTTTGTAAATAATGGCGTGTAGGCAACATAAAATTAATGTCTCTGACATAATTTCTTTCCATTCTCTTTTTATTTTTGTTTTCAAATAAATATGTATATATTATTTCAAGTGAAATCTTTTTTAACAAAATATTATGTTCATTAACTGACTTGTTTGCGCCCTGTGCCAAGCCACTTCCTGCTTGATTAAGTCATCAGAAGAACTCATAGAAATTACATAAAATGCCCAACAGCAACTGTACTACAGTGGGTGGACTTCAGAAAGCTATTGAACAAGTTAGGCTCATGGCATTAGTGTCGTTCTGCTAGGACACATTATTTATGGTTTTTGGGCCCCATCACCATCTCCAACACACAGCTTCACAATTCATGTGTAATTGGACTTTCGTCTTCATGACCTCAGGGACAGACGCAGATTCACAGGGGAGCAACGGCGCCCTCTATCGACGGCACGGGCGATTTAAAGAAATAAGGCCACCCTGTAGATGAGAAAACAAAACCAACAAACAACAACAACAAAAACATTAGACACTAGCCTAACTACACATGCACTAACGTACTCCACTGAGCCATAGAATGCGCAAGAAGTAGAAATCGTGTCTTAAAATGAAAACATTATACCAGTATCTATTTTGTATTATTGTTCACCATTAAAAAAAAACATTCACACCATCTAGCTTATTTTAACTTAACTGGGTGCTGAATCACACATGTAGTGATATGGTTTGGATTGACTGTGCGCCCTTATCACGCAGAGTCCGAAACCTCTGTCATTGGTGATCAAACGTTTTAAAATGCATTATTGTTCACCCAACATTTCATGCATATCTTAACAATGTGCAAATTGCCTCAGCAAAGGATGCATAAAATAATATAATGTACAGTGCAGGTGTGTACTGAATTACACAATTGCATTAAACTTTGTTGCATTTTCATCTAATTTCTAAGCCAAAAACTATATTATTGCAATTTTTAATTTTCAAAACCTGTATGATGAAAAGGACAACATTTGGTGAAGAATACAGCTATGCTCAAATAAAGCCATTCTCCCCTATCCGCACCTGGTTGTTTGTGTTGCCTCTTAGGGGTCTGTCTGCTGGGCTGTAATCTTAATCATCTGAAAGGGTTGGATACAAGGGTTAGAAACAACACAAATTCTAAAGACACCTTCTGGAACTTTCATTCTCCTGTGCTGTCAAAAATCACAGTCCATCACTAATCACATTTGGCTCTCAAAGTCCTGAATCAGATGTACTGTACATGTGCTTTGCAAGCATAGATCTACAAATTGCATAGCTGTGCTGTATACAGTATGTGCCTATCAAACACAGATCCAGAAACTGCCTGGATATACTGCATATGTGCCTAGCAAGCACAGCTCTATATAATGACTGGATACAGTATATTTGACCTGGCAATTGCTTGATTTATAGGAGGGTGTGGTGAAGCAATCAGTGAAATGGATTTAGAGACCTTTAGTAACCCTTAATGCATAGAGGTAGGGAATGTAGTTGCATGTACACTAAGTTTATAATGGCAGTAAGGGTAGTAGTACGCATGCATACTGAGTTTGGAAAGGCAGAGTGGGTGTTAGCATGTGCACACTAAGCTCTGAAAGGAAAGGAGGATGGTAGTGGGCTGTGCACACTCGGTTTGAAAAGCAGCAGAATTATGTTAAGAAAAGCACTAAAACTGCAATGAACGTGATGACTGTAAGTTTAGTGGTACCCTTGGTGTGCTCTGCAGGTATGAGAGTCTGACATAAAAGTAGTCTGCTTTCTCTGTGTTCCTTTACACCTCTGTCAGCTTATGTAAATCGCTTTGTAAATCGCTTTGGATAAAAGTGTCTGCCAAATGCAATGTAATGTAACTAGTCAATAGTCCATCCCAAGACAAGCATGGTGAGCTGTGTAACTAGTAACACTACTGAGGACTATTACAGTGTTAAGAGCTTGTGATATTCCTAAATAAAAACTCTTCAAACGTCCCTAATGAGAAGTGAGGGTAAGTCCTGTTAGCATTTGGAGTTGTAGCGCTTTCACTTAGGGTAAGTTGTTGTTTGTTGTGGTAACCATCAGTATCTCATTAAAATAATAACAGTAATAGTTATGATACTGATAATAACTGTTGTAATACTGTTGTGGTAATAATGTTCTATGTAAGTTGGAATTTTATGTAAATTTAAAATAGAATGTACATGAAAATAAATAATTATTTATAGACACACGCACACAGTTGTTAGATTGCATATACACTGCTGACATCATGTAATTACCATATAATTACCATGGCCAAGTCTCCCAGAGGCATCGTGGGAATGTGGATGACCTTTGGATGTCATGCGTGTGAATTATCACAAGTTTCCTTTCCCGAGAGGCCTCTGGTTTGACTGGGCCATTTCTTACACCCAGTGTTGCCATTAGACATTTTTATTACAGAGAACTTTAGGTATGTTTACATCACCGAGTTGCCAATTGAGATTACAATATGCAAGTTGAATTTGTTTGGGTATAAACAGTCCTAGACAGATTCATAGCCATACTTAACCATACTTAGAATACCCCCCTAGTTTTTCTGTAATAAACTGTATTTGTGTAGCACAATTCATACAAGATGTAGCTCAAAGCATCCAATGGCAACACGGTGGATGTATTTCTTCACAACCATTTGACGACCCAGAAGCAGGTGAACCTACCACCCAAAGAGAAGAGGCCAAGTGCAATTAACTCATTAATTTAATCAGAGTGAGTCAATAGAAAACACCATGAATCCAAACAAACAAACAAACAAACAATATATTTTAAAGCACTGCCAACGGATTTCATTTTTGTGCTCAGAAGTCTAAGCCATGACTTGGGCGGGTTAAACTCGCAACAACAAAAACAATCACTTCAAATAGATATGACACTCTTGCACACAACCTCCATCATACACATTCTCTTTCTCTATTTCTACGTCACTCTCTCTCTCTCTCTCTCTCTCACACACACACACACACACACACACACACACACACACACACACACACAGACACACACACCTCACAGCATTCAGTGCTGTAGTTTTTTTTTTTTTCATTCACATTTCATTACTCCGAACAGTCTCATATCAAAACACAAAGCCTGCAGTAAGGTCCACCATCTCCTAGCTATAATACAGCACGCAAATTCACTATCAATCCTGCATTTATACATCTGGGCCCAGAGTCTGTTTTTTTTTCCTCTACCACATGGCGGCTATCTGTTTACCTCAGAGCCCACCTGGCCACTGAGAGGTGGAGATGGTGGACTCTACTGCAGAACTCAACACAGAACCAAGGAGAACCAAGGAATCAAACCAGGAATCAAACCAGAGAGACAGGAAGGAAACACTTTGATTTGGTAAAAGAACAGAAAAACAAAAAAATTGCTCACAGAACAAAACGTAACAGAACACACAGTCTCAAGTACACACACATAGACACACACAATCAGAAGACTTGAAGCTTGAGGCTTAAAGGCACCAGTGAAAGAAAACGAGATGATGACCCAAATTGATTTTCCGCTGGTAACTTTAGCTACTTGGCTAATGAATGAGGTGATAAAACCACTGCCTTTTTAAAGAAAACGGGCGTGCGTCGTGTTTGTGTAAAAGAACAGCAGTTACATTCAAGAACATTTTCGGAGAAACTGGAAGGACCGAAACATCCTCAATTAATGGTATTTTTTTTTCTCCAGACAGGTAGGAGAAATTTGCATATTTTAAAAACACATTTTAGTCAGTTGATTGCTTACCCAATCTACACAATATTGTCAGTTACACCAAAGGGGGGAAAATAAAGTACCATTTTAAAATGAACTGATTTTAGACACACATGGTATAGAAGTGTGTGGCGTGACCACAACCACATATACAAGGGTGCCTTCATTCTACATTTCATCAGACATCTGTGAAAGTCCACAATATCATTACTGAGGCCTTGGCATACACATGCTCCTCCACGCTCTCTCTCTAATTACAGGCCAGTGTGATCATTATGGGAAAACCACACCACATTCAAATTCAGAAACACTTGCAGAGAAAAAATTCATACCCAGTCAGAGAGCAAGGCTTTTAAAAGTGGCACTCAGTTAGAGGTGAAGGGAGGGAGAACATGTGAGAGAAAGGAAAAAAAAACAAATTCACCACCAGAACAGAGTGAAAATAGAAAAGTAAACAAACAGACCCAGAACAGATTAACGGAGGCGAACCCAATGAGATGAGATGAAGAAGAGGCCCGGGAAAAAGGCGAGAGGCATGTCAGTCACTTCGATCGAGCGAGCGAGCGAGCGAGAGAGCAAACGTCTCTCTCTCTTTCTTTCTCTCTCTCTCTCTCTCTGTATGTATGTCTTTTCGATTCTGTCTATACCTTACTCCTGAAGAGGGGCTTGGCGCCGGGGCCGCAGTACTCGTTGTAGATGAGCTTGAAGAGGAAGAGGTGGAAGAGCGTGATGAGCGAGGCCACGCTGAACCAGAAGAGGAAGGGCAGGCCGGGGTACTGCTTGGCCATGTGGTCCTCGTGCGCCATGATGGCCTTGACGTGCAGCGTGTGGCGCAGGTCCTGCAGGTGCGTCAGGTCCGTGGAGATGTAGAGCAGCGCCGTGATGGGCCGCGTCACCAGCACGGGGAAGGTGTGCCCTTTGACCTCGGAAGTGAGCTCCACGGGCTCGTTCATGCAGCCGGCCTCGCAGGCGTACAGCTTGACGGGCTTCTCCTGCGGCTTGACCGACATGTGCAGGAAGGGCTTGCCCTCGGCGTCCGGCAGCACGGCCAGGTTGATCAGGTCCTTGTTGTAGCGGATGCCGCGCAGCGAGTAGCTGTTGTGCAGCACGTCCGGGTCGGCCTGGAACTGCAGGTGGTTCTCGGTGAACTGCAGGCCGCCGAAGCTGAGCACCATGCCTTGCATCATGCCGTGCACGCCGGCCGCCACCAGCACCTTGCAGCCGCGCTTCTGCAGCGTCAGGTTCCAGAGGGTCAGCAGCTGCAGGATCTGGGCCACGCTGGACACGCGCTCGGGCCACAGGTTCTCCGCGTGCATGGTGGCGTGGCCGCTGAAGCAGTGGTCGGCGTAGTTCAGGCTGGACTCCAGGCGCTCCCGCTCCTCCGCGCCCACCCTCCGGTCCAGCAGGGGCGCCGTGGAGGCCGACAGCACGTAGTAGAGCGTGGTGTTGACCGTGCGGCTGGAGGGCGTGTGGGCGTCCGTGATCTTCCTGATCTCCACTCCTGTCCAGAGGAAACAACACAGAGGAATCACATGATGAGAGATGATTCAGTGCCCTGAGTCACATACCCACCTACCACTAGGGGCAGCATTTCTTCTTCTTAATCATAAAAATAAAGCAGAATTTCCTCTTTTAAAAAAAGCTGTTACAACATATCAGAAACACGTGCATATGTGACAGTGTTGACAGTGATGTTTCTGGGCATTTTTTCCCACTGTACTTAATACCATGTTTGAACAGCCATTGATTTTATCGTCAAACGAAAAGCAATGCTTGGTGCTGCATCTTAACAAATGCAACCCTTGACTCATACACCTACACATCGGTACACAACAAGCACCCAAGGCCCATCGAAAATGTGGTGTGAGATGCCTACAAAGCATAGTTTCTCAGGTCCTATGTGTTCTTTTCTGGATTGTGTTTTTTCTTTTTCTTTCTCTTTCAAGGCCACAGGTGCTTCCACGCTGGCCAGATATGAGAAGGACATTTGCATATAGATATTTACATACTACTGTGTGATATTACATAAAACTGACAATGTGTCACACCGCTACAGTTTTTGCTGTGAATGTTTGGTTTGATATATATATTATATAAATCATAATACATTTATTTATTTATTACTTTACACTTTGTGAATTCCTTCGGGAGGTCCCTTCAGCAAAGCTGTGTCTCTGCATTTAACCCATCACACACGTGAGCAGGGGGCAGCGATGAGAAGAACACCTGGTACCAGTGTGTGGGGACAGCATCATGCTCAGGGGACCTAAGTGACACTTTTTGGTGGATTTGAACCTGCAACCCTCCGGTCACAGGTCCATTATCTTAACTCCACTGCCCCTATCTACAACAATTTGATAGCCTAAATAAATCACTAAAATGAACATTTAAACAAATGTTTATACAGTGTTAATGTCTTTTGGCTTTGTGTTTATGGCTAGACTGTACACAGTGAGTAGTCTATACTATGGAGAGGACAGCAGGGCTCCATTTGAAGTTGTTTCATGTTCAGGATGTGAAAGCATAACTTATGAAATCGTACCATTGACTGAAGTTCAGCTGTGTTTTGCAATGTAAATATTGTGCATTTTAGTATTGTGATTTTTAAAATGTATCGTGCATGATAAGTCAGAGGATTTGTGAAAGGTCAAAGGATTTGTTTTATGCCTGGTTTGTGTGTGTGTGTGTGTGTGTGTGTGTGTGTGTGTGTGTGTGTGTGTGTGTGTGTGTGTGTGTGAGTGTGTGAGTGTGTGAGTGTGTGAGTGTGTGAGTGTGTGAGTGTGTGAGTGTGCATTTCTCACAGGGTTGATGGATGGGTTGGTCAGCACAGCTAAATAGAGTGGACCAAACTATCTGATTTGCATCTCAGTAAAAACTAGATTAGCTGGTTTTGCTCGACTGCAAAAGCTAAACATAACTTGTCAAACCAGAACCCACCACTGGCCTCACCATACAAACACACACAGACCCATCATAAGAATGAGTGTGTATGTACACACGTACACACACACCACAAACAAAATCACAAGCACCAGCACACACAGACACCCTCAACCCAAGCTCGCACAGCTCCCAGTCCATTCCCAAAGCATGCACATTCACATACATATGCATATGCACACACATACACACCACACACACACACACACACACACACACACACACACACACACACACACACACACACACACACACACACACACACACACACACACACACACACACACACACACACACACACACACACACACACACACACACACACACACACACACACACACACACACACACACACACACACACACACACACACACACACACACACCACCCAGTGCATTCCCCATGTCACCCTACCAGATATGAAGAGGTCCATCCAGGCCTGCTGGTGATCCTGCACCAGCTCCTCCAGCTTGACCCTGAGCACCTCCTGCATCTCCTTCCGCGCCGCCTCCTTCACTCTGGCCAGCGCCTCCTCGGCCTTGCCCAGCTCCACGGGCTCCGACCTGTGCACCACCGACACCACGTTCTCCGTGTACTCCCCCTTGGCCCCCACCGTCACGTGGCCAGCCAGCTTCTTCACGGCCACAGCCACAGCCACCACGGGGCCGCTCTTTTCTGTGGGGACGCGGCCGGAGAAGAGCAGGAAGTCCCGGTCGTCCTGCCCCTCGGGGCCGCTGCGGAAGGCCGGGGACTCCCCCCCTGTGCTGACCTCCACGGAGAGGGGCCTGTCCGTGGGGTTGCTGATGTGGATGCGCTGCAGGTAGACGTTGGGTCGGCTGCGGTGGGCGATGTACTCCTCGCGCACGGTCACGCACTCCCGTGACGAGGAGAAGGGGCTCGGGGCCAGCTGGATGCAGCGCACCGAGACCACAGAACCTTTCCGGAACCAGAGCATCAAGGCCCGGGCCTCCTGTCTCTTGCCCGCCAACTGCAGCCTCACGTTGGGAGCGAAATCTGTTTGGTGCACCGGGGCAGAGCCTGGCTGGGAGGACGGGGATACCCAGAGTCTATTAGCCTCCACATCCACCAGGAAGTGGCCATTCCCCACCACAAAAGGGGCCACGTCCTCGCTTGTGGGCCCGCGGATCACGCCCTCCCCGCGCTCCACGAACATTTTCCACCTGTTGATGTCGGTCTGCAGGCACACGCCTGCCTCACCACTCGAGTCCCTGGACATGTTGAGAAACTTCAGCATGCCGTCGGAGGTGAGGTACCAGTAAAAGATGAGAAACAGGAGCAGGACAATGAGCACCCGTCTTGCCCAGCTGCTGGACAGCAAGCCAGGCATGCCTTTCAGTCTCTGTTGGAGCCACATGGTTCTGATTCTCCACCTTAGATACTGAATGATTGGTCCTACAAGATCTACTCCAAATTGTAGAAATGGCTTAAGGTAAAGGAGAAACTGACCTACGTGTCAAGTAACCAGGGCTGAGTAACCTGTTATTTGTACAAACCCGGAAGCAACAACTCCGTAGTAGTAGAGAAGAAGACGTGATAGAACTTAAGAGAATGACTGTCAATTTCATTTGCTACATCCTACTTCCACAAAAACAAAGATTGCCAACGTTGAAAATGTTAACATTTTGCCACTGATCAAACGCTTAAAGCAAACCTATGCAAAGCAAAGGACATTTCTAATTAGCAATACCTGACTTCCTAATCACGTGCCTTTGGAAAAGATAACATGAGTAGTCGTCGACAGCTAACCAGTCCAGCTAGCATGCTACATATGTCTCCCAAACTGACTAATCGCTACTGGCCACTTTACAAAAACTGCAACCGATTATCTCAATTTCAATGACAGTTATAAATAATGCAAGTGTCTACATTGCACATGCAATCTATCTGTGATTCGGCGAGAGAAAATGAACCAACAGTAAGATAAGTAACGCAAAGGTCTAGTCAACAGCTAGCTAGCACTTGACAGGTAGTTTACACAAAAGTGCACTCACATTACTACATAGCAACTTGTGTAATTATACCTACGCCCCCATATGTAATTAAATAAAGCAGTACCACAGACGAAGGCTCGTCTAGGACCGTTTTAGTCCACTCCCTAATTGCAGCTGATGCTAGTTCATCCACCAGTGTTTTGCTACAGCCAAGCGCCTTGACACTTCAGATTTTTTTTTTCAAATTACCGTAAAGTGCACTGTGAAACAGCAACCGGAAGTGTCGTGAAATCAACGACGTTTGCCTTCCCTACGACGTTTCGCATTCAACAATTTGTTACCAGTGTTTCTTCTTCTGCTGTAGCCTATCTAACGCATAGCTTAAAGTAGTGTTATGTTTTAGAGATGCATGCAGTTTGAGAAAGACTAACATAATATGTAAACTTTGTGTTAACTATAACTAACTATAGTAATAGTATAGTAATAATTATTATCATTCCAAATTTGATCTAACCCGATGTAATTGAAGCTTTGAATTGATGACTGCACAGTAGCACAGCACAGAATAAAATACACTATAAAAAATACCATAGGGTAAATACCATACAGCCTGTGGTAAATACATGTAATGCTGACTCCACAGAGACTGATGCTCGAAAAGCAATGATGCTACTGTACTAACCACATAAGCGGTTCGGGATAACTAGTCACCACATGCATAAAGAAGTACGCATAAGTTATTGTGGGATATTTGAACTACGACTAAACAAATTTTGCTTCATGTGCGGATTAGAACATTATTATGTTTTCTGTTGTATGATAACACATGTACAATACACAGTTAATAGCCTTGGTCGGGCTGTGTAATGGTCGCTCTGCTTTGTGCATTTATTTAATTCGTGTTGCGCTGGAACTGGAAAATGTGATGTTGCCCTCAATTCTTTAAGGGGCTGTATTCATCCATTCATCCAGGATTTTTAGCATGTGATTTCAGTCACGTACGCGCAACTAGGCTACGTCATGAATCCAGCTGCACACATGTGGTTAAGCGAAGAAGCAGATGTTTGCTTGATCTTATGCATTCAGGATGTGTTGATAGCAAACCAGAGTATTGCTAATATTTCACCCTAAAAAGTTAAAATGTGTAAGCGTTCCACAGCCACACATAAGAGATACAAATACGAGATACAACAAGGACTAGTTTAATTCCCATAACGGGTGTGTCCCCGTAGACTCTAACGTGTGGAACTTCGCAATTAAGCTAAAACAAATAATTACAAGGTGAAATTTGCGGATGCGACATTTCTCATCCACGACACACCAGGGGGCACGGAGCACGGCCTGATGAGCTAAAGCTGTTTGCACTTTTCTGAAACCTCAAACGAGTAGGCTATCGGGGGGTGGGGATAGGGAAAGGGTTTGTAGCCTCGGCTATAAGCAGTCAAAGCAACTCCAACTTCTCTGCTTTGTAGGGACTATTTCTCGGGCACGCAAACGATCTCTCAGTCAGCACGGGCAACATATAGCTGGAAATAAAATGAAATCCCTCACATGCTTGCTTGTATATACGACATTATTGTTAGAACTGTTTGCGCCAGTAGGCTGTGAGAAAAGGGATTCAATTCCCGAAGGTAAGTGCAAAAATCTCGCTGTCGGCTATTTGTTCATCAAGAAATGTGCACGGATTTGTGTACGGAGCGAAAGACCATTGTCATGCAGAGATACAGTATCACCAGTTGCAGCACAATAGAGTCTAGTCTATTGATCCGTTATCAGCTGGAATGTCCAAGTGTTGTTTTAGCATGTGCACGAAGAAGCATAGGAAAGTTGACCGGGCTATTCTGGAGCTTTCCGGGCCGCTGACGTGGACTGGATTCGGCTTGGTGCGTTTCCCGTAGCGTTGAAAGGGAAGATGCTATCGAAGAGTGTAGCCTGCTCGAAAACATTTGTAACAGAGAAACAGTCCTTGTTCATGCTTCATATACATTTGGGAATTCGTTCTGGAACAAGTTTAAGTTATACTGTTCATGGAATGTGGGAAGCAATTTTGCAGTGTGTTGAAGGATTGCTCTTCAAGAGGCTACCTCACCTGGCACCGTTTTATGAAATGATCGTTTTCATTAAACACGTCCTTCTCTATACTACACGTTGATTTAATGCGGTTTCCTTATTTCCTCCTGTTATATGTGTGTGTGGACAGTTGTAACTATAGTAGCTTACGATGCAGTTTACATGGCGGTCGTGTAGTTCAGGAGGAGGAGTGGGTTATGTGTGTGTCTTAACAGTGGTTCTTAACTAATGTGGCCTAGGGACCCACAATTTCATATGATATCACCAGTAAGTGGCAATCACATTTTTTAAAGCCATCTAACCCCCCCTGCCCAATTGATATAGTCCTATAGCCAGGACACATCACAAATTAAATAGCTAACTCGTTTGAAATAAATAAATAAAACAACTATTTTAGCAGCCTGGTATTAGGGCTGATATAGTAAAGTTTTTGTTGTTTTTGTTTTGTTTTTGTTTTTTTAACTATAAGCTCCCTTTTAGGTCCTGACACACCAGTTAACAAACACTGGTCTAGGATAGACAAGATGAGCCAATTCAAAATAATCAATATCCAAAAAATATTGCCTATCATTAAGCAAATCAAAATTTAAAAAAGGTTCTTGCACTTTCATTCTCATTTTAGACTACTCTGGTGAACAGACGTTTCACTATAATGCTTAGAAGTGTCACATTTTATGCATAGACATATCAAACATCAGTTTGTCATATCCGTGTAAATTCCATTGGCTGATGTTAATAATTCTCTAAAATATGTACTTTAAGAGTTAGTGACAACACAGATCAGAAAATGTCTCAACCAGATGTGATACATTAGGTTATATTGGATGTCATTATCAACACATTTCAGATCTTAAATTTGTCATTCTTTCCCCTAGGCAAGCTTCTGGTTTTGACTGTTGCTACTGAAGAAACAGATGGCCTCCGGCGTTTCATGAAATCCGCTCGACATTTCAATTACACTGTCAAGGTACATATTATCCACACAGTCTTTAGAAGTGCCATGGCAAGAGCATGGCACATACACACGTATACACACTTGTACACACACACACACACACACACACACACACACACACACACACACACACACACACACACACAACTTTAAGATACACACACACACAACTTTAAGACACAGGCATCATAGTCACACAGACGGTACACCCAAATAGACATTCACATTTAATTTTAATTACACACATACACAAACACACACACACACACACCTTTAAGATACAGACATCATAGTCACTTATTTCGACACAGACAGTACACCAAATAGACATTCACATTTAATTACACACAGACACACACACACACAGACACACACACACACACACACACACACACACACACACACACACTGGGGAGGATAAAGATCTCTACTATGTGGCAAGCTCTTTCATTCCACCATTCCAGCACAGCTGATGAACAACAGGAGGAAGTGCGTGTGGCTCATCTTTCAGGCCCCATTGTAACACTAGACACAGCAAAGTGAACTGCCCCACATCCGACTCGGGTTAGACCCAGTTTACCACAGACTGGCACAGATTCAGCGCCAGACACTATCTGCTGGCCGGCATGAAGCTCTGTCTGTGTAGACCCTATCTACAGACTGGCATGAAGCTCTGTCTGTGTAGACCCTATCTACAGACTGGCATGAAGCTCTGTCTGTGTAGACCCTATCTACAGACTGGCATGAAGCACTGTGCTGTCTGCTGGCACTGTGCACTTGTCTAAACAGGGGTTTTCCCTGCACCTTCATACTCTGTTATCAGCTTGATTGAGATCCCATTTGCCCAAATGTTCCTGCTTTTAGACAGGCACGCATATCTGGGAATGGCTGAGTGGATCAGTTCCAGCATGTTCTCTGTCTGTCCTGTCGCAGGATTGCTAACACCAATTAGTGTTTAAATCAGCTGCCTTTCAAAAGCTTTATACCACCTGTGAAGACATTTAAAACTACAGTGTGCCACCATAGCCTCTCACTAAGAGTCAGTTTGTATTGATGGTGACAGGTGATCAAAACAGCAATAAAACTTCTGCTGCTGCTGGCACCACCAACACCACTATACAACTACTACGACTAGTGGTACTACTGCTCACTTTTGCTACTACTATTACTAATACTACTACTACCACCACTACAACCGTTTCTGTCATTACCAATAGTAGCAATAATGACAGCAATAATTTTTGTAATGATGATATAATAAAGCATAAAAATAGAAGTACAAAATCATTGCAAGAAATCAGTGTCAAGCCCTGTTTTGGGAAGGAGACTCACTTGACACCCAGTTACTACTATTTTTTAACCATGTGTTTTTTCACCCAGTTACTACCCTATTTTAACTATGTGTGTTTTCATCCAGTTACTACCCTGTTTGAACCATGTGTTTTTTCACGCAGTTACTACCCTATTTTAACTATGTGTTTTTGCAGGTGCTGGGCAAAGGGGAGAAATGGAATGGCGGAGGCTACATGAGCCCTCCAGGAGGAGGTCAGAAGGTGCGTCTCCTCAAAGCCGCCCTGGAGGAGGTGACAGAGGAGGACAAGGTCATCCTGTTTACTGACAGGTAAATGGCTCTGAGGACACACATGATGATCGATGTGCCAGCACTGGTCATGTCTTGTCCTGCAGTGGGAGACATATAGCATCTCCCACAGACACACACACACAGACACACACACAGACACACACACAGACACACACACACACACACACACACTCACACACACACACACACACACACACACACACGCATACACACACACACACACACAAGTGCATAATTTCTGTTTGTTTATGTTTGGTTTCAGTCCATGTCTCATTCCGTAAGGCATCTAAACCACTTTGAAAAGAGGTTGATAAATAGCTTCAGGCTGGTGTACCTGTTGGTTCAAGAGTTGATTAATCTGCTTTGACAATGAAGGAATTAGCAGTTTCACAAAAGACTATACTGCTTCCATATATCCGGTGTTTGTGGAAATTTCTCTTCTTTTATATTGTTGTTACACCCTGTATTGGAGGGCCTCCCACACAGCTCTCCCTGACTTCCATAACTTCCAAAGGACACATCCTGGGAAACTCTTAACCGGGAATGTGACCTTCTGAGGAATTAAAGCACCCTTAAAATCATCAATCCCCTGAGACTCCTGTGGGTAGTTAAAGACATTAATGTCTGTCTCATTCCTGGCATGGTCTTCCCCTCTCCAACAGCTACGACGTGGTGTTTGCCTCGGGCCCCAAGGAGCTGCTGAAGAAGTTCCAGCAGGCGCGACACAAGGTGGTCTTCTCCTCAGAGACGCTCATCTGGCCGGACCGCCACCTGGAGGACAAGCACCCCTACCCCAGGGAGGGCAACAGGTTCCTGGGATCAGGAGGTATGTCACACACCTAACATCTCTTGAAATCACCTGTAGGGATTTTTAAACACTGCTGATGTCACTTTTGGAAATTGCTGTATTACTCCTGTCACTGACGTGTGTTAGATCATCCTTGCATCACTGGTATGGATTCTAAAACACTGAAACTGTCAGCACTGGAAGTTAGTTGAGGGATATTTTCAATGAAATTTATTAGATCACCCCTTTCATGATCAGTATGTGCTTGCATACTTTTACTGAAACCTGTATGGACTAGTAGCCTGGCTAACGCGACTTATCAATGCTCTGCGAACATTGGTCTGGCCAAGCTGTGTTGTAAACCCATTTCTCAGAGGGCGGGCTTAACCCACTTGTGTGAAATGCCTGTGTTTGCTACTGGACGAAGCTTCGACCAATCACATTAGTGTCCATGTATAAGACAGAGAATAGTAACGTGCATATGAGTAAACAAAAACGTAACTGCACAAAAGCTAGAAATTCCATATGCTATCGCTGACAATGTAACGTGCAGCTATTTTGTCAATGAAATAGCTCCACAACTTTGCAAGATATTACTGTGTTGTTCTGCTATTTACATACTGTAAACTGGGCTGACTTGGCAACACTTACCATTTATAAGTCAGATGAACCTCGTCGACAACAATGGCAAGGAGATTTTCTTTGTAGACTTCGTTGGCTAACATGTTCATCCATCTTCCAAAACAGCAGCTACAGCTGCATTGAAATCTTGCCGTTGCTCCACGTTCGCTATGTTGACAGTGACTGAGGTAGATTTCCGGTCGCTAAACTACCGCGTCATTGCCTTTTTGAAATGCTAGATTTTCATTGGTCCCAGTTTCTCTGTTAATGTAGAAACAGTGTTGAATGGGAGCTTGGCCAGACTGACTTTGCAAGCGAAATTCAAATGCAGCGGCACAGGAAGTATGGACGTGCCCAGGCTAATGGACTAGTACACTAACAGTTAACTCAACTTGGTCTAGCATAGTGCTAATGAGGCTAACATGGGGTAGCACCCAGCCTGTAAACCAAAATGCACTAGCACAGCCCTCATAAAACCAGCACATATAGGCACTCCCTATATAAAGTATGAATCAGACTGTACCAACCACAATCCACTTACAAGCACACTCTATATCCACTATGGGTGAGCAGAGCATGCTCCCAGCATAACTATGATTTGGTCCGATAGTCTGTTATGCTTGCAGAGTGGATCCTGTTATTATAGCTAGTTCTTAGTCAGGTTCATGCAGCACCTTGCAGGTCTGGTGAGGACAGAAGAAATCAAAAGGGTGTTTTTTTGCAAACTTAACGACAGAAAATGGCTTTACTGTTTTCCTCCATTTAGACAAAACTGCATTAAATTCACAGTGGCTGCAGGCTGTAGACTTAAGTGGGTGTGGACCTTGTTAACGCATGGTTTGACAGCAATTAAACAATTCTGCATTTGGGTGCAAAAACATTTTTTTCAGAGATTGTTATGATCTCGTGTGAAAATAAGCCTGAGTGCCAGGGGAGTGCCTGGCTTTGTTTAAAAATGGATCAGGCAACCTCCGTACGGTACGTGGCCTCCCTATGAGTGTGCAAAGTGCTACCTTGCGCTTAAAGACATGGTGTAAGAATAGAACAGCTGCTGAAGGACTTTGGCATCGGTTCATCTGGCAGCCACTGCTCTGGCCTCGGGACAGAGAATACTTGAGTGGGTAGATAAGTCAGCAGACTGAATAACAAACCAGGCGGGAGGAAGCCCGTAGAGGAAGTGACCTCATATAAAAAGGCCCTGCCTCATGTCTGTGCCTACCTGCAATAACATTCCTTCCTGTATGTCTCTCATGTTTTCCCTTTTTTTCTCTCTCTCTGCTAATTGGCAGGTTTCATGGGCTATGCTGCCAACTTGAAAGAGCTGGTAGCTGACTGGAAAGGAAAGGACAGCGACAGCGATCAGCTCTTTTACACCAGGGTTTATATTGACCCTGCCAAAAGGGTACGATAATTGGCTTTTTAAATTTACATACCAGTAAATGTCATGGAATTCATTTCAAGCATTTTTAAAATTCTCAGAAATTCATTGAGGCTAGCTTTCAAGTAATGTTGAGTTTACACAGACAGTAGACTGACAGATATTTAAACACACTTTAAATACATCACTTTGAAACACATTTCTCCTCTTTAAGTTACAGTCTCTAATTCGAGCAAAATTTATTTGACAGCAAAAGGACTGCTGAGGACCACTTTGTCCTCAGAACCTGACAGAAATGCATTGGACTGGATGTGGGAGCTGTACCTTTAACTGTATTTTTAGACATTTTGGCACATGAAGCATCTTTCATGGTGTTTGTAATTTTAGAGTTTGTTTTCAGCTTGTTGGCACTGCATGGTCCAGAGAGGGCATGGGGTTGTTTGTAATTTGTGTTGAGCTAGTCACTATTTCCTTCAGTTGACCACTGCTTTTTTCCTGTTTTTTTTTTACAGAAAGATGTAAATATAACGCTGGACAACAAATGCAGACTGTTTCAAAATCTCAACGGAGCACTGGGTAAGTTTTATATGTGTGTACATATGCAATTATCAAAAACTACATTTAGAGTCCCTGTGCATATGACACGAGAGAAACAGTCTATGCTCAGAGAAGGGAAGAGGGGCGGCAATGGTGGTGGCGGCGGACTGAAAGGAGCTTAAAATCATTTCGCTCATGAAATCCTAAAGACAGCTGAACTTGCTGACACGGGTATTTTTCTCCTCCATAAAGCCGCTGGAGGCTCCTCTCTGAAATGTCTTTGTAGAGTGCCTGCCGGCTCGGATACAACTTCCTCCTGCCAGCTCAGCCCAGCGAGAGAGGAGAGCGGGTGAGGGAGGGAGGGAGGTAGGGAGGGAGTGAGCCTTGCCCTGGAGCGGGAGGGGGCGTGGGGGGGTATCAGGGCTTTTATGAGGACAGGGTGGTGGGAGTGGTGGTGGTTCAGGGGGATAAACGAAATGTCTCTGTTGTGTAAACCTCTCGTTAAATGGAGCATAATGGGGTGTTTGGTGGCTTTGATGTGGTAGCCACGGTAGCAATCACTCGCACCTGGATTCCGCTGCCTTTACATTAAGGGCATTATTATGGGCGCCTGAAGATTCTGGACACACTGCATAGGGGTCACTTTCTCCTCACTGGAGTGTGTTTGTGTGTGTGTGTATGTTTAAGAGAGACAGAGAGAGAGAGAGGGAAAGACAAAGAAAGTGACAGGGCTTTGAAGGGTAGAGGAGGCTGGATGTCCAGAAGGTGTGGTGTGTGTGTGTGTTTGTGTTTGCGTGCACGCTTTTGTGTGTGTGTGTGTGTTTAATAGTTGGGTTTGAGTTTGTGTCCCTCTATGTGTGTAAATATGTGTGTGTGTTTAACTGGCCTGGGAGAGTTCGGGGGAAAGACCGCAAACAGTAAGGGACACACACACACACACACACACACACACACACACAAACACACACACTCACACACACATACACACACACACACACACACACACACACACACACACAAACACACACACACACGCACACACACACACACACACACACACTCAGCCTCCGTCTGGCGGCGCCTGTGTCAGGAATGTGTGTGTGCGCTGTGAGATGTGCCTAAGCACACGTAGTCCACCAAGGCCAGAGGAGAGCGCTGTATGCTCCCCCCTCCTCTCTCCTCCTCTCTCCTCCTCTCTCCTCCTCTCTTCTCTTCTCTTCTCTTCTCTTCTCTTATCTTCTCTCCCTTCCTCTCCTCCTCTCTTCTCTTCTCTTCTCTCCCTTCCTCTCCTTCTCTCTCCTCTCTTCTCTTCTCTTCTCTTCTTTTCTCTTCTCTTCTCTTCTCTCCCGTCCTCTCCTCCTCTCTCCTCCTCTTCTCTGTGTGCTTCTCTTCCTCTCTCCTTTTCTCTCCTCTCTGCTCATTTCTCTCCACAAATCATCTTCTCTGCTCCTCTCATCTTTTCACATTTTCTTCTATCCTCTCTTTTTCAATATGGCGTCTTGTCCTCCCTTTCCGCTCTTCCTCCTTTTTCTCTTGCCTCCTGTCCCTCCTTTTTGCATTATGTCTTCTGTCCTCCTCTCTTCTTTCTTGTCCTCCATTATTTTAACTTTTCCCTTTCTTTTCTTCTATATCCTTCTCCTTTTTCCCTTTCCTTTCCTAATTTCTTTCTCTCCTTACTTTTCCTGTCATGTCTCATCCTCTCCTCCCCTCATGCATGGTCTTCTCTTTTTCGTCTTTTACACTTTTCTCTTTTTTTTGTCCCCTTTCCTCTCTTCTACCTCCCTTTCTTTTTTGTTCTCTGCCTTGCCCTCTCCTCTCTTCTCCTCTTTTCTCCTCTTTTCTCCTCTCCTCCCCTTTCCCCTCTTCTTCTCTCCTCTCCCCCCTTTCCTTTCCTTTCCTTTCCCCTCTTCTTTTCTGCTGTCATATCCTCACCTCTCCCTTTCTCTCCCTCCTCTCCTCTCATCTCCTTTCCTTTCCTTTTCCCTCTTTTTTCTCCTCTCCTCTCCTCTCCTCTCTCTCCTCTCCTCTCGCTTCCTGTCATCTCCTCTCCTCTCCTCTCCTCTCTCTTCCTCTCTCTTCCTCTCTCTTCCTCTCCTCTCCTGTCAGACACAGGCGACCCAGGAGCAAAGGAACACTGGGCTGTATTGTGTGTGTGTGTGTGTGTGTGTGTGTGTGTGTGTGCTGAGGGGGATGGGGGCAGCCTGTTCCTGAACAACATTATGCTGGCGAGGTACGAGAGGAATGCCTTTGGCTAGTGTGCCCCCCCAGAGACATCTGGACAGGAAGTGTTTTAGGTTTAGGCGACCGTGAGTTTGATTTATACAGTGTATATTGCGGAAGTTTTAAGTTTTATTAATAAGTATTATTCATAACATTTATTATTAATTAAAAAAAATAATATTAATAAGTATTATTATTATTTTATTTAATAAGTTTTATTTTTGTTTAAGTAAGCACACCTTAGAGGATCTAATCTTCATTAAAGCAGGGTCCTCTACGCAGAGGCATGAGTTTAGCACATTAATGATGGATTTCTCAGCTGTGAGGACATGTACTAACACGAGCATGCCAGAAGGAGACAAAAGCCCCTTTCTCCCAATCCTGCTCATACCTGTGTGTGTGTATGCTTGCGTGTGTGTGTGTGTGTGCGTGTGTGTGTGTGTGTGTATGTGTGTGTATGTGTGTCAGTGTGTATGTGTGTCACTCTTTCTGTGTGTTCTGTATGCAGTTCACCCTGTGTGTGTATGTGTTTGCAATAGTCTTCACCCTGTGTGTGTGTGTGTATATGTGAGACAGAGACAGAGAGACTCTCCCTGCACCTAGGTTTGTATATCACTTTATGAATGTGTATCTTTGCGTGTGTGTGTGTGTGTGTGTGTGTGTGTGTGTGTGTGTGTGTGTGTGTGTGTGTGTTTGTCCATCTGTCTGTGTGTAGATGAAGTTGTGCTCAAGTTCGAGGATGGACGGGTCAGGGCCAGAAATGTTCTGTACGACACCCTGCCAGTCATGATCCATGGCAACGGACCCACCAAGGTGCACACATGACCCTTGACCCCTCACCTTTGACCTTATTATGAATGACTCACTGCTCTGCAAGCCTCTTACAGATGATTGACAGTTTACCTTTCTGGATTTTAGCAAAATTGTTTTAGTAACCTGCCATACATGTTCTGCATGTAGCATACTTTTTTATTCAATGAGCAATACTGTGGCTGGTCTTGAATGCTAACCTAGAGAGATTGTGTATGCTTTAATTTTGTTGCCCTGTCATAAATAACTAGTGAAACAATAATGTAAGTTAAAAAAAGAAATTAATATAGTAAACTAAAACTGAATGGCTTTATTTTTAAAGCACCTTTTATGCAATTGTTGCATAAATACATTGATTGAAAGGTAGCACTCACTAAAGTGTGGATCAGGATTTAGCTGATAAAGTGACCTATTGTGTCTGGAGTGTATGCCAAGAATTACATATTACTTTGTGTTTGCTTTGTATGTGGGTCAGTGTATGCTATTGTGTGTGCGTGTGTGTGTGTGTGTGTGTGTGTGTGTGTGTGTGTGTGTGTGTGTGTGCGCGTGCATGTGTGTGTGTGTTAAACATTGCCTTGTCTCTGCTCTGTGCAGCTCCAGATTAACTACCTGGGCAACTACATCCCGGCACTGTGGACCTTTGAGACGGGCTGCACCGTGTGCAGTGAGGACCTGCGCCCCTTAACGGGCTTCAAGGTGAGAGATTGCCCCCTTAACGAGCTTTAAGGTGAGAGATTGCCCCCTTAACGAGCTTTAAGGTGAGGGACTGCCCCCTTAACGAGCTTTAAGGTGACATGGCATACAGCTGCGGTCAGATACAGGTTACTTTGGAGCCAGTTTACATCGAAACCAGTTTTATTTAGATTAGTTTCTGCATTTCATTCCTTTTAACTTGTGACGTGTAAAGACAATAACGTTGAATCTAATCTAATCTAATTTAACAGTCTGCAGTGGCCTCCCTGTGTCTGCATCACACCAGGGGAGTCCACACCAGGGTTCTGTGTTATAGAAAGCCTGCTGTGTTCTAACCACCACTGCCTAAACAATCGGCTTTTAGATCTTAGACTGTTTTTTGGCTTTCTCGTGCTTTGAAGACTTGTGTGTTTACAGTAAATGGGATTATACCATAGGTGCCAGAAGTCAGGATGCAATAATGCATCTGAAAAAGATGTTAAAAAAGCACACAGGCTACCCGCAAAATGAAAGTTTAATTTTTAAATTGTTCACCCGAGAAAAAGCCAGTGTCAGCACAGTATGGGTTATAAATTGTTTATACTCTTGGTAATACACAGTGGTACAATGGTTGTAAAAGTGTTTATACTCTTCTTTATTAAGACAATATAGACAGTAGTGCAGTAGGTTAGACCTTCACTTGGTGAGCCTGTCAAATCCTCGGTGTTATATCATGGGATGTTTGTGACTGCATGTGTAAGAGGTTGCCTATAACCATGTAACTTCCGGAACAATGCCAGCTCTGCCAAAGATCTAGGCCTGATCTGACTTGTTTGAGAGTCGGTTAGCATCTGTGTGTGTGGGTCTGGCCGTGCCTGAAGTCTTTATTGCGACTATACAGATACTGCAAGATATAATTTGGAGCAAGCCAACAGATGCACATAGTATTAAGAACAGTTAAATAGAATTATAAGATTATACAAATGTCACAAAAACACTAACTAAAGAAATACATAAATCTCATATAGAAGCATGCCGAAATATTAACAACAGCATGTTTCTTTATGTGATTTATATATTTCTTTTGTCAGTTTTATCATTTTTTCATAAAATTTCATAATGTCTGAATGTCTGTGGCTTGTACCTGATGCCTCCATCTTTGCCCTCTGGTGTGTCCCACAGGAGACGGAGTACCCACTGGTCGTCATCGGTATCTTCATCCAGCAGCCCACACCGTTCGTCTCCGTCTTCTTCGAACGCCTGCTCAAGCTCAAATACCCCAAGAACAGACTCAGACTCTTCATCTTCAACCAGGTGTGCCCCCATGTTCTCCTCCTCTTCCTTTTCCTCTTCCTACTCTTTCTCCTCTCTCTCATCCCTCTTTTTTACTTTTCCGCCTCACCTCCTGAGCTGACATGAGATTCAGCTCATGTTCAGTATAAATACGTTTTTATCTGTCTACATGTTGAAATTGTAGGTTCAGAGATTTTTGTTAGTAAAATAATATATATTAGTAGCCCATACAGTATCTAAGGCATATGGTACCACAAGGCTTTAAAACTAAATTGTAAACATTAATGGAATGTAAAATACACAGGGATACCTACACACTGGTGTTTAAATTGTATTCACATACACACTGATTTGTTAACTGGTCATATCCAAATATACAGCTGTAGACAACAATTAGGAGAGATAAAAAAAGTGGGCATTGTATTTAGTGCTGTACACGGCAGCTACAGTATCTTGCTAATTTACTTCCATGACTGTTCCCTAAGACTGGTGTCAGGCTACTAAACATATAGTTCATTAAATTCTAGAGCCAACACAGGGCCATGCACAGCAGGTAATGTGGCTAGTGTGAGCATGTGCTATATGATCTGCTTTACTCTAACCTCAAATGCTGAATATACAGTAATGATGTGTCTTATTCATCGGCATGGTGGCAGGAGCCTCACCATGAGGACCAGGTGGTAAGCTTCGTGAAGGATCATGAAACAGAGTACCAGGGAGTGAAGATGATTGGTCCAGACGACGGTGTGGACGCCATTGAGTCCCGTAACCTGGGATTGTAAGTGTATGCCACTGAGTCGCTTGCACATCTACTCCATTCTGTGAGCCTGAAAGCCTCGGAAGCCATCATAGTAGGGTGTATTTGTTGGCCAGAAGGCCATCTAGAAGTTAAGACTCTAAGGTTTTCAGTCATGTAGACTGAGTCGTGTAGGCCATCAAGGGGTTGTATCATGGACTAGTAGCTGCACTTTGCTCTCTGGTGTCCGTGACTGCAAGTGGTCATGACACTGCTTTATTGCTGGTTAAAACAGTCGTTGTGTGCGTTACCCTGTTGCTAAATGCAGACATGTGTTTCCCCCCGTGTTTCAGTGCGGAGTGCAGGCAGGACATTGACTGTGAGTACTTCTTCAGTGTGGACATAGAAGTGGTGCTGAAGAATGCAGACACTCTCAGGATTCTCATCGAGCTCAACAAGTAAGTACTGTCACAACACCCACAATGGTTTCCTCTGTGTGAGTGTGTGTGTGTGTGTGTGTGTGTGTGTGTGTGTATGTGTGTGTGTGTGCATATGTAACAGAGAGAGGGAGAAAGAGATTCACAGACAGAGAGAGAGAGAGAGAATGCTCAGAATACTACCATGTTTTTTTGCTGACTTGCATGTTAGCATATAAATAGACTACTATAGATTTCTAAAGAATTTGTCTTTCGCTTTTTTTGGTGAACACTATATAATATATATATATATAGTAGTATATATGTACACACTAGAATAAAAAAGCATTTACAGCAATGCCTAGTTCGGTCCAGTTGTGAAAGCATCTGAGTGATATAATATAAAAGGTGCCATATTGGATTCCCCGGCCATCTGGTGAGTTAGTCCCTGCTCCTGCTGTGTTTGTGTCAGGTCCCTGGTCGCCCCCATGATGACCAAACCGGGGAAGCTCTGGACCAACTTCTGGGGAGCGCTGAGTGAGGATGGATACTACGCCAGATCTGAGGACTATGTGGACATCGTCCAGGGTCGCAGAGTGTGAGTCTGGTTGATTACTCCTTTGCACTTGCCTCCATTTTCAATGCTAAAGCTGGAAACAGACCACCCACAGGGTGTCGGGTGCCATTTTTGAGTCGGTTGTGAGCACAGACATAAAGACTGGGTGAAAATACAGTGGACTTCCATGTCACAGTGACAACATAGAACAGACTGGTACAGATCAAATCAAACATGTTTGATTCAGTCGGAATTGTGTCAACAATAGAAACGATTGTTTCAGATTGAAATTGGTCTCCCCAACAAACATGATAACCGGTGTTGCGACTGAGCATCCCGCTTGTCCCTGACTGCCTCCAACTACCTCAGACTACCTGTGACTGGCCCTCGTCATTTCACTCTATCAGAATTGGGGTTAAAAATCAGGAGGTCTTAAAACACAGCTGTGACAGCATACTTGGCATGTAAAAGCATCTAAATCCCTCATCAATGCCTTTATACATTATTATTATTATTATTATTATTATTATTATTATCATTATTATTATTATTATTATTATTATTATTGCTGTTGTTATTGGTGGTAGTGGGGATGATAGTGTTGTTGTAACTTGATGTGTGTGCTCTATTGTAAGTTGCTTTGGATAAAAGGGTCTGCTAAGTGGAATATAATGTAATGCTGCTGCTGTTGGTATAAGAGCTTGCTCCATTGCAATAGTGTTGTAAGAGCACATGTGTAAGCACACCATATTCTGTACATCACAAACACAAGCAGATACAGCAAATACTGTACATAAGCACCCTGTTCCTTAAGATGGCCTTGCATCTCTCCAGAGGGATATGGAACGTTCCGTATGTGTCGAATGTGTACCTGGTGAAGGGCAGCGTTCTGAGGGACCAGCTGAGTGCTGAGGATCTCTTCCACTCCGAGACCCTTGACCCTGACATGTCTTTCTGTCGCCACGCACGAGACCAGGTGAGATGTGTTTCTCAACTTTGCCATTTGTCCTTTTTTTCTTTTTACATCTAAAGCCTCCTGTTCTTCAGACTTTGCCTCCCTGCCTCTTCTACCAAGTAGAGAAGTCATGTGTAATTATGAAGCATAAAAAACAACAACCATCTTTCACCAATCTTTTACCTCCATCATCTTTATCTCCTCCTCTTCTTCTTCTTCTTCTTCTTCTTCTCTTTGTCCATGCGTACACTTGTGATATGATTTTTTCCTGTCTTTTTTACCACAGCATTGTCTTGTGTTTTCAAAGAAGTTAAACCTTGTTCATTCTTCTCATGTGCAAGGAGTTTGTCTATATGTCTGTGTTGTTAGGCAAGATTACATCCTGGATGTGGTGTCCTCAAAACCTAAATTACAGTGACCATATTTTCTCTCAGTCTAAACCATTATGCTTCAGCACAAACACAGCCAGACCACCTCCAGAGAGAGACACCACAGAGGCATGCTTTGGATGGCACCCTTCAGTTTAATTTGTACCCACCCCGGTGATGTCCCTGACAGGAGGCAGATGTGCTTTAATCCAGCCTGCCTCAGATGCACCGATCCGAAAGAATTTAGTTTTTTGCCATGACAGAATTCAAACACATAGGCCTTAGGATGAGTCTCACGTGCTCACGTGCCAGCTGTGTTTATGAATGTGCACTCAATACCCTTGTCAGATAAACATTAGGAATAAATAACGCACATGTGAGATTGGTGGATGTTATATAGTGTTTACTCATTGTGGAGATTTGTTCCATCTGTGTGTCTTTATGGCTGGAAGTTTGTAAAACTTGCTTTTATGATTAGGATATTTAGAAGCACACCGTTAGACATGATTTACTGAATAAAGGAGGCATTTTCACTGATCCATTAATCATTTATCCATATTTCTCTATATCTCTTGCCCACAGGGAGTGTTCATGCATGTAACGAACTTGCACACCTTCGGACGAGTCCTGTCAACGGAAAACTACCAGACGAAGCACTTGCACAACGACCTCTGGCAAATCTTCGAGAACCCAACTGTAAGAACACAGCTGCTTACGGATCTCACAGAAATGCCACAGTTCGGGCAGCACAAAAAGAGTTCACTTTGGCAGCACATACTAAAATGCCAGCACCAAATTTTCACACACAGTCAGTGCTTAGTTCCTCAGCCACGCTTACCACTTCCTCAGCAAGAGACACACATTTTAACATGGTGTAAATGATTTTACTTTAATTATAGCATAATAATTCCAGGCAGAAACCAGCGTGTATTTTTGTATTTTTCAAAAGCATGTTTGTTCAATAATAATATGGTGCTGTAAACCATAGTGTCTCTCTCATCAACCATTGCATACAAGCAGTCTTCTGTGCATTGTACCCCAGCATGTTAATGTGCTTTAAGCAGGAAAACACCCAACCCACCACCCTGTTCACCCCCCCTTCCTGTTTACCCCTCCCCCTCCCCCCTCCAGGACTGGGCAGAGCGCTACATCCACGAGAACTACACCCGCATTATGAAGGACAAGCTCATAGAAACGGTGAGAATGTTTGTAAATTCCACTCTGACGCCTCTCTTCAGCTCACTTTTGTCTGTTCTGGCCACAAAATACACAATAAAATGACCTTGGGCTTGACCAAACAGCATTGACTGCAACACTTTTCAGTTCACACACCATCTCGTTTGTAGATGTTTAAGCGGTAAAGTTTGTGAAGTTGTTGCAAAAGTCAAAAGAAGCCCTATAAGTGTTGAGTTGTGTGATATTTATTTGCGATTTGACGTATTTCCATGCAGCCCTGCCCTGATGTTTACTGGTTCCCCATCTTCTCAGAAGTGGCCTGCCGGCACCTGGTGGAGGAGATGGAGCACTTCGGACAGTGGTCTGGTGGAGGCAATGTGGTAGATGTCCCCACCTGCCGTGTCTCGTTTGTCCAGCAAATACTAAAACACCCAAAACTATGAATGATGCATAGAAGGCACTGATATTCCAGATATACTGGATTGATACCAGTATAGTCCCTGGTTCAAGTATAGTCTTAGTGTAGCCCTGTGTGCAGCAATAGCACCATTGGTCATGTAATCTAGTTCGAATAGAAACCAGTACACTCCCTAGTCCCAATATAGTCCAGTGTAATCCCAGTGTAGTGCCAGTATAGTCCAGTAAAGTGATAGGGCAGCTGGTCATGGGAACTAGTTTGAATAGAAACCAGTGAAGTAACATCTCTAGGTGTGTTTTTTTTGCGGTGACACTCTACAGTGAGTGCCTGTGTCCCTTTCGACCCTACCAGGACACCCGTATCCAAGGGGGGTATGAGAACGTGCCCACCATCGACATCCACATGAACCAGGTGGGCTATGAGAAGGAGTGGCACAAGTTCCTGCTGGAGTACATCGCCCCCATCACCGAGAAGATGTACCCCGGATACTACACCAGGGTAAGCACCCCGCCCTCTCCAAGACCGGCCATGCCTGTCTCTTTTCATTTGCTTTCTGATTATATTGGTTTAAGTTTTTGAATGTATCATAATACTTTACATGTGGTTGAAGGACATTATGAGAGCAAATCCATTTTTTTTTTACCATAGAGACTTACAGGTAATTGTGGTTAAACACATATGGGGATCATGTAAACACACAGTTAACATAATGTACTGTTATGATGTGACCTATATGACAAATTATTTCAAATGTCATAAATATTTACAGTAAGTCACATAATTGTTGGTTTGGTTTGTGGAATAATTTTATTTGTATGAAATGACTAACATCCTGGCAGAAAGTTAAACAGTGAAACTGACCTCTCCCATATTCCCAATATTTTTATTTGTACATATTTTAATGTATATATTCATGTGTTTACCATTAATTGTGTAGTTTATAACAATCCATTCCATATGACTTTTTCTAAAACAGTAGTAACCCCACTATTATTATTATTATTATTATTATTATCATTATCAGTAGTAGTAGTTGCTGTAGTAGTAAAAATGACACTAGTAGTACCAGTAGTAGTAGTAGTAGCACTAGCAGTAGTAGTAGTAGTAGTAGTAGCAATAGTAGTAGTAGTAGTAGTAGTAGTAGTAGTAACAATAGTAGTAGTAGTAGTAGTAGTAACAATAGTAGTAGTAGTAGTAGTAGCACTAGCAGCAGCAGCAGTATTAGTAGTCATATATTTCTCAGCTCTGCTACTTTTCAGCTATTTTTCAGCTAGTGAGCTAAATCCCAGAGTAAGTGTTATATGTACTGTAATATACACTGACCTGAATCTCTTTCCTCGTCAGTGTACATCATATCTCAACTTTGTAGTTCGCTACAAGCCTGACGAGCAGCCTCTGCTCAAGCCCCACCACGACGCCTCCACTTTCACTATTAACATAGCTCTCAACAGCAAAGACGTTGACTACCAGGTAAACCCCCTCGCTGAGGCCTCTCAGGTACAGCAGCCTTAGCAGGGCCTCTGTGGGCCTCTCCCACAATCCTTTGCACAGGGCACAGAGGCTGCAGGTGGTATGCTCATGTCCGACTCCCAACTCCATCCCTCGCTCTCTCGTCTCTCTCCCTCCCTCTTTCTTTTTAGCTCCTTGCGGCATCCCTTTTTTTCTCCACCCCGTCCCCACGGAAAGCTCCGGGATAGCAGCTTGTTTTTTTGTTTGTTTGTTTGTTTGTTTTTTTTCTCAGTGTGTTTGTTTGCTTCCCTCAAGAGCGATGCATGACCGGTGGGCTTCTCTCTCCTCTTCTCTTCTCTTCTCTTCTCTGGTTGTGTGTCTTTGCAGGCCATTTTTGATCTGGCGTTTGTAGTTAGGTATAAACCCGACGAGCAGCCCTCACTCAAGCCGCACCATGATGCCTCCACTTTCACTATAAACATTGCACTCAATCAAGTGGGCACTGACTACCAGGTGAGTAGTGACAGCACCGAATGGGATGTGGTCCTAGCAGGCTGTTTAGTGACTAACCCAGATGAGTTAACTCAGAGCAAATGGTAAACCTTCTAATAGAAGAGTCTAATGGCTTCATTCCACTAGCAAAACAAAGCCACTAGGCCCTTCTGTTAGGAGGTTTACCACTTGTTCTGAGCCAACATACCCAGGTAAGTGACAAAACTGCTCCCTGGAATACGGTCCTGATCTCCTGCTTTCAGAAACTCAGTTGGCACTCAGTTATAGGTCGTTTAATGGAATGTGGCTTTTAAGAAGGCATATATATTTACTTTGATCCATCTTTAAAGTTTGGTGAGTCAGAATGGAGAAGAGGATAAACATAAACATTGTCATATCAGAAAGGAATTTTCAAGGAGGAAGTGCAGGAGGTACAAGGGAGGTGTAGGAGTGTTTGATAAAGTGTTGCATGGCAACAGTCACGTTCCTGGTGGCCAGATCGATATGAGGGCCTCCATAAATTACCCGCAGAGAGACAGCGGTGGGATTCCTCAGCAGCTCCGAGTGGGGAAAAAGCAGCCTGTTGGGACTTGTTGCCCCAGCTTGTAGCACAGGGCAGTGGAGCCCAGTGCAGGGGGAGGGGGGTACGGGGCTGTGTGTGTGTGTGTGTGTGTGTATAGGGAGTTGTGTTGAGGGGTGAGGCAGAGGTGTGTTGGTGTGGGTGGGGGTGGGGTGGGGGTGGGAGAGTGTGTGTGTGTGTGTGTGTGTAGGGAGTTGTGTTGAGGGGTGAGGCAGAGGTGTGTTAGTGGGGTTGGGGGCGGGGGGTGGTTGAGGGGGAGGGAGAGGTGTGTTAGGACAAGTAGATGGAGGGATCCCCTCGTTTCTCCCGCATACTCCGCATGCCATCCCCACCAATCCGACTCAATGGCTGACAAAAGGCACTGCAGATCTGTCAGGAGAACACAGAGCACTAGATACACTTTTTTGCTTTTCCGAGAGGTTTGTACATTTGTGCTGTTTCTCCGGGGGGCCCTCCCTCCCTCCCTCTCTCTCAGTGTGTACCAGTCAGTCAGAGGTAGCACTGTGTGTTCTAGTTCTTCCCTCTCAACACTGACTGCAACAACCCCTGGATGTGTGCAGTCTTGCTGAGGAACGGCATGGCATGACACAGTCATCCACGTCCATGCATCCCCTCTGCAGGCCTCTGGCAAGCAGTGATGACTCTTCAGCATGTAGATTCATTGCACCCCCCCTGCTTCTAGTACTTATTGAATGTGTCTCATGAGTACTTATTGAATGTGTCTCATGAGTACTTATTGAATGTGTCTCATGAGAATGAGATGTTACTGGTGTATTTCTTCCTGCTAAGCATGTTCCAGAATTTAGAATGCATGCCTTGTCAAAACATTATTGTTTTCTCTAAAATGCATTTAATTCTGGGACAGTATGTTCATAAGTGTTACACTGTTTATATTGTGTTGGTTCTATCTTTTTTGCATTAAATAATGGAGTGCTTATATGCTGTTATATCAAAAATTAGTACATAATGTGTCATTTAATGCTGTCATACATCCAAAGATAATGTAGAGTAAAATGAAATGGCTTTATCATAGACACTGAACACAACAACAAAATCCATGTGGACACATTTTTTAGTTCAGGTTTATCTGCAAATAGTCCAGTAAATGTGTTTGCTAGTTGCTTCTCTGCTAAGTACAAACTGTATTGTGTGTCTGTGATAAGGAAACTATTTTGGGTTATCCTCACATTTGTTTCCTCTTTACTTCTCTTGCTTCCCTCTCTCATGTCCACTCATCTTCTCTCCTCCTCCTCCTCTCTTTCTCATCTCTCCTATCTCCTCTTAATCTTGCCCATTTCTATCCTCTCTCTTTGTCCTGTTATTCCCTCCCCTCCTTTTCACCCTGCTATCGACTTCTGTTCTCTTTTTTTCCCACTCCTCACCTTTCCTCTCCTCTCCTCTCAACTTCTCTCTCCCCTCTTACCTCTTCTCTCCTCTCCTCTTGATTTCTCTTCTCTCTCCCTTTTGTGGCACCTCATTTTGTCTCCCCTCCTTTCAACTTCATTCCTCTCCTCTTGATTTCTCTTCTCTCTCCCTTTTGTCTCCCCTCCTTTCAACTTCATTCCTCTCCTCTCCCATCTCCTCCCCTCTTCGCCTTCCCTCTCCACTCACGCCCCCCCACCCCCCACCCCCCCTCTAATCAGGGTGGAGGTTGCCGGTTCCTGAGGTACAACTGCTCCATCCAGGCGCCGCGTAAGGGCTGGGCCCTCATGCACCCCGGCCGCCTCACACACTACCACGAGGGCCTGCCCACCACGGGGGGTGTGCGCTACATCGCCGTGTCGTTCATTGACCCCTGAGCCCACACTGCTCTACTGGCTTCTGGCCTCTGGCCATAAGGGGGCGACCTCCATGGGCAGCAGTGATGTTTCAATTTTTTTTTTCAAGGGAGTTGGGAGTCAGGAATGAGTGTGAAGTGTTTAGGATCATTTTTCAAAAGCTGCAAGTGATGTAGAGACGGTGCCTTAATTTTTTTTTTTTTCAAAAGTCTGAATGTGTGTGTTTTTTTTGTAAATTTGTATACATTGAACAAAGTTTTATACAATCTTATCCCTTCAGAAGCTGAATCTGTGAACTCAGGCATATTGGACACTGATTGCAGTTGAACTGAAGTGATATGCCAAGTGGTGTGTCTTAGTAAAGCTTTCCAATGCCAGCTCTATTTATTACCATGTGTATCAGACTCTGTTAAGGGAAAATATTCCAAAGACTTAAAGTGGAAAACTTGCAATGTGCAATATTTGAAGAACAGGATCTAATGCACATCCTGAATTAGTTGTTACACATGTGCATTGACCATCGTAATCAGTTGCAACACCACTTTATTTTCATTTATAAGAAAATGTTGTGTAAAAAAATCCAAATAAAAATTCAGAGCCAATATTTGTAAACTGTGCTACAATATTCCTCCTAATTCTGTGACTTTAGGACATATGTTTTGTGTTTTTGTAAAGTGACAACACACTGGCACAGTCGTAAGTCAATAAATGACTTAACAAATCTCTTGTGTGTGTGTGTGTGTGTGTGTGTGTGTGTGCGTGTGTGTTTCATATTTGCAGTTATTTATTTACTAAGCATTTCTGTCCAAAGTGACTGACTAACAGTAGGCTATAGTAAGGATTCACTTTACTTTGGTCTCACTAGATGGAGGTGCATCTAGAGGATAGATATACAGTAGGTATGGGGCATGTGATGTCCTGTTGTCTAACAAGATCTTATTATTCAATATTTCCACACCTATAACGTAGGTGCTTTTTTATCTTTCTACCCACATGTCAAGTTCTTTGACATTCTACTTCATTCGTTTGTGAAGTTCCAAATTCCCCCTAATAGATCAGCTGACTATTTGAGATGAAGTAAGCTCAAGTTGCTGTCTGCCCTAGACCTCAGACCATAAAGATCAATTTTTTAAGGCATCAGCACCTAAACTACAGAATGCTGTGTCTAGAATTCCAGGGTTTGCTGACTCTATTGACACTTTCAAGAGTCGCCTGACAGACGTACCTGCTCAGACAAGCTGTCTTGTAAGCTGTAAAATATTGTAGGAATACTTTTTTGTCCGTGTATTGTATTTTGATTGAATAATATGTCTTTTATAGTTTTTTTTATCTGTTAACACTCAACTGTTTCTGTAAAGTTATAATTGCTTTTTAAATAATACTTACTTTTGTATAAAGTGGGACCATTCCTGCAGTGCAGTTCTAACTTTAAAAGGTTACTTAGTAAGGACGTTTCTACAAATATGACCATATGTGCATTCAAGTACAATGCTTTGCTTTGAACATCGTCCAAACATAAAATATTTAAAATCACAATCGTTAGGTTGCTAATTCTTCACTTTAACCACTTGTAATGTCTACTAAAGGTTGACATCTGGGGAAAAACAATGTCATAATACTTCTTTTACAAATTCCCTATGATAAATATTATTAGGCCTGCTGGCAAGGGCACCATTATAGTTGTATATATGTGCTTCACGTGTGTGATGTTTGAAGTGTGAGGTTATCCACCTGGCGTATGGTTTGAGGTTGCCATCATTTTCTTTAAAATGCTGCCACCTACAGGACTACAGGACTATCACAATACAATATTACTTCCATTTTAATAATGACACCAGTCACTACAGCTATTTGGATGGCTCCCCAGTTAAATCATACTCACTATTGGGTTTTTGGTTATCGGTCCGACAGAGCTTGATGAAGGCTACCATACTCAGGCACTTTCCTACTCCCAAACATTGTCTTGTATGCCCAGCCATAGTCTTGTCTCATTTTCATCTAGCCAGAAACCAGTCTTGCAGGTCTGTGAATGACTCCCCTGATTTTATGGCTTGGATTTCACTGATATGGACCGTCAGCGATGAGGTCTTAAATAGTTTAGGTGAGATGAGATCTGCTCTTATTAAAAAGTGAACTGAATGCATTTGTACACAAGTCTAAAAATAGCATGTTGAGAAAACCTGAAAGGACCTTAAAACAATCTGACTCATTGTATTACATGTCCAGTGCATTTAATAGGTATGAACAACAAGCCAATCAATTATAATAGTCAGTGTGTGACACACAGGATGGCCATGCTGTTTGGCAATACAGATGGTAATCTGAGTCGTTTTAGTGCCCCCTCAGTATTAAAAATTGTACTTAACTTAAACTACCACACTTGTGAATCAGTGCAGTCAGCTTAAGTTCTAATATAGGTAGTTTAAAGTCATAATGTTATACATACAGTATAGATATGATGTGTATATATAGATATAAATAGGAAATGAAACACCAGTATTCATCTGCTGTCTGGAAAAATTACAACACCACACAGTTTAGCCATCAGTGATGACAAATGTCAGTGAACTCCAAATCAGACTCACAATGGATTTTTGCCACATAGTTTCTGTGGTGTGTGAAACAAAAAAGTTAAATAAACTTTAGCTATCAGGTGGGAGTGATATCTTTTGAAAACAAACAGTACATTCATTTCAATCTAAATCTTTAAAACTTTAAATGAATGTCTTAAAGTAGTCTTTAATTCTCTCAGGTGCAATTAAGAGATACGCAGTCTTTTTGTAATAATATAAAACCGGAATCACCACACAAGCATTCACTGTACCACAAGAAACTACCAAACTACTACAAACTACCTGTTTGTACTTTTCAAGCAGGAAGTGGCTAAGAACAGCAAACTGTAAGTTCAAGTAGACATTGCACACTGTGTTTCACTTTCTTGTTGTTGTTGTTCTTGTTCTTCTTGCTTCCTCCTCTCACCTGAAATCAGAGGCAGGCATCACTAGTTGATCTTGGCAACAGTGACTGATGCAGAGCACCAGAACTTTCTGGTGTGCTGGAACTGAAACTGATGTTGGACTCTATGTTGGATTGTGTTGCTATTTTACAAACAGAAGAGCCCCAAAGACCTGCATTTTAACACAAAAGATCTATTTCTTGTGACAACGATAGCATCACAGATACAGTCAAGACTAAAATGTAGCTAAAATAAAAACACAGTTGTGACAAAAAAACAGCTCCTTACTTTAAAAAGATTTTGTATATATTCTATAAACTGACGATTTACAAAAAGACAAATCTGAGTTGTGACAATGCAACAGTTACATGAGGGCTACGTCAAGTTTGGTTCTGTAAGTATTGTGTAAAATAAGGGAGGCAGTGTGCTCTGTTCTACTGTATTGTTGATAGTTTAGTTGGGTTTGATTTGTCTGTCAATGGAATGCTGCACAGCGTGTTTATGGCTGCATTGTTTGAACGTAGTGTAATGGAAGCATGAACCATACCAGGAACTCTAGCAGAAGGAACTCTAGCACAAAGACGTCTAGCATCAGGAACTCTATCATCAGGAACCCTTTCTAAAATTAGCTCTAAAAAACAATAAATCGGACAATCCTACCTGTGCACCTGCTCCTACAGACGAGTAAGGCAATCATGGAGGCAGTCAGACATGTCAGCACCACAACCACAGCTGTTGCAAAATATTTCCGTCCTAGGACAGTCGCATTATCTACAAACAGATGGCCATTATTCCATACTTAACACGTAAAGGTGCATGGCTTTCAGTTTTTACAAGAGAAGGATAAAAAAAACAATGCCTTGAAACACAGATACACTGTGTTCGGAAGCAAAAGAAGATTTTTCTTTTAATTATTGATAAAATGGCATTGAATTCTTATGAAGTAGTGCTTGTATGGTTTTGGTCAGTATCATCACCTAGCGGTATGTCCAGTTTGTTGTCCAGGCTGAGGTGTTGGGCTGTGCAGGTGTACTGGTGATGCTGCAGTTCCTCTGTGCTGACCTCCAGGCTCTTCCTCATCTGGTAGGTGCCATCTCCGTTAGGTAGCAGCTCCCCCCCAGTGATCTGGTGGTCAGGAACAGGCTGGCCGTCTCTGAGCAGGGTCAGGTTAATGTGACGGGGGTAGAAACCAGTGGCCAGGCAGGTCACTTTCACACCTCCATTGTCTGGGAGTGGCTTTTGCAGAAGCCTGACTCTGGGCTTGACTGCATAATAAAAAAGAAATTGATTAAGATATACCATATTTTTTCATGTGTCATCTATACACATGAATTTAAAATGTATGTCAGCATTATATCATCAACTGTATGTCACATAAACCCTCACCTTTTGCCATTATGTGTTTCCTGTTGATTCTCGTGAATTTCTTTATTGCTTCACGACAGATAGGCTCAAAAATGTTAATAATTGGCCATGCCCACTTGTTTGTGTACACATCAAAGTCTTGAAAAGTTCTTAAAATTATTTTAGGGGAATTGTCAGGAATGATATATTCCTCACTTCCACTGTCTCCTTCAAAAGCCTCTTTATATATCATTCTCACACGTTCATTGTCGTCCAGCAGGTCTGCATCACAGCCACACATACTCTGATGAGTGGGAAGTTCTGAGTGATGGTAAATGAGAAAAAAATAATTACAAAGCATACATACCCCTTACCCCTTTCATAATCCGTACAGCATTGACCGCAAGGTTGCTACCTTTGACAACCACACTCTGGAAATATCTCCCACCATGTCCACCCCAAGCCTACTGGCTTCATCAGTAACTCGTATGCAGAGCTGCAGCTAACAGCTGAGCCTCCCGACCGACCAGAAACCCACAACACAGACTAGAGACCGACAGCCTTCACTCATGACCCTCTTTGCCATAACGACGTGCTGATCGAAGATGGGAAAGAGACAAACAAAGAAGAAGCGTAATCCTTGACATCGTGGTGTAATTTGTCCTGACCTGAGCGTAGGTTACTGTTGGTTAGAGGCATACCACAGATGGTTCTGCCACCCCTCATCCCTCCATAGACTCTCAGGCACATTGTCGTGCTTACAAAGGGTAACACAACATTTCAGAAGAATCAAAAACTCAAATCAATGATGTACAGATATTTACTTAAATACTCTAGCATAAAAGTAAGCGTGATTAAAGATTTCCCCACACATACAATCAAACTACACTACATAACACACTACAGACATATATGGCAAAAACGAAAGAGCCCGTCTTTAAAACCTATGTAAGGTCTACTTACCATGAGTTATATTATATTGTTGAATAAGAAAATTTGCATGTTCTCTGACCACCCTGTGCATAGATGATGATAACAGGAACACAGTATATTTCTGGTCAGTTTGGTCAAAAATGGTGTCATTCATTGGTCCTCTTCCAAAAAGTGTTGTCTCTTTAGAGGAATAATAAGCAATCTGAATGTCATCCAGCATCAGCACTGCAGTGAACTCGGGAAAAGACGTATACCCTTGTATATATGTGATAAAGTAAAGCAATGAATGGGAACCTGCCAAAATAAAAGACCTTTAGTTGGTTACACTTGAATATATTCTGTAACTCGCAAAAGAATTAACAAATAACACTGATTGATTACTTTTAGCATAGGCAAAACGCGGTAAGGGTTAATTCTGGGTATTTGATTTGAACGAAATCGAGCATTTATTGTAGCAACGGTAATTTGCGTAATTTATCCGTCTTTTATCCATCCGTACAGTCTACAAAGTTGTTCACCACCCAACCCAAACTGATATTTGTAGTAAAACTGTGGTTGCAAATTGAGAGGCTAATTGAACAGTGTCAGTTGACTTAAGCTCAGTCACACATCTTCCAGAGTAACATGGTTTTGTATTCTGGACAACTGAGAGTCTTCATAACAAAACGTTTCCAAGAGAAATCTAGTGATAAATCGTTGCTGTTTTGGAACGTTAACCTATGTTACTTGAACTGATAGCAGTCTTACCAAGGTTCTCCGCGCTGCACTTCAAGCTTTGGGAAAGAGACAAACAAAGAAGAAGCGTAATCCTTGACATCGTGGTGTAATTTGTCCTGACCTGAGCGTAGGTTACTATTTATGTTCTGTGCTTTCTTTCTGTCGATGCTGCGCACGGTAGCAGAAGAGGGAAAGTGAAATTACCTAGATTACTTCCTAGATTCTTGGTCAAGGTGTAACTCCATGATACTCTTCCAAAGAATATAAAAATATTATATGAAGTCAAATTATATATCTGATATAATGAAATGCTCACTAACTATACCACAGACCAGTGTCAATATCAAAATGGAATCGTTTTAGAAAAATAGATAGGGAAAATTGTGTGATTTGTGCCAGGGGGGAAGTAGTGCCACCCCTTGTTTTTAGACAGTTATAGAAAAAAGTGGTCATCTGACCACATATTTTTGAAGAGCCATCTATTTTAGCTACTCATCCTCCAAAGAAGGGAGACACATTGCATGGGAAGTAAGCACATTTTAACTTAAAATTTCTATGGTCACGTTTTTTTGGTTATTGTATTTGAACAATCACAGACACGTTTGAAAGCATTTTTGAAAGCATTGTTTTACTAGGTTACACAATGAGTCTATACATTTAGCATGATGTTGGCCCTAAACAGCTGGATCATGCAAATTTTTCAAAATTGTGGGGTTGGGGTGATTTGTGCCAAAGGGCCTGGGTTAAGTTGTGCAAGTGGCACAAGTCATTCCCACTTATGGTTATTTTTTAACATGTTATTCTATTGTAATTAAATATTGTATTCTTACATTTTAATACTAAAACTATGTGATATTCTTAATTTTGGACGAAAAAACACTCATGCCACACACTTGTCATGCCACACTTCTGAGGCAGCCTCTCTTGGAAGAGAACATGACCTATGGCAATAGTTTAATAGGTTGACTATAACTAAATAAACCTTAAATGAGTAATTTTGCATTGAGTTCGCTTTTATATAACATTACAGTTTATGAGATTAAAATGTTTTGTTTTACTTCAATAATCACTGGCACAATTTACCCCAACGTATTACCCCGCCTCAGGGGAAAGTTGTGCCAGGAGACCATTTTTTTTCTGAAACCTATATTTCTGAAACAGTTTATTTCAGATCCAAAGTTTTTGTTCCCAGGGATGCACCACATCCTGAAATATCTGTACATAGGCTACTTATGTTGGATGCATTACTGTCATGACCTCACCTTAAAGTCACTTTGAGTAAAAACTGACACAACTCGCCAAACTTTCCCCTCCTGTAGTTTTAGAGGGTTTTGTAAGTCATTCCAAGTAGATGGTGTGCAAACATGAACGCCTTTTTGAGAAGCCCTGTCTAAGCATGAGGTATACTCGACAAGATAATTTTCTGGGAAATGGTCCTCCATAAAGTCAAGCTGATATGCAAAGCGATGTCTTCATAACATTTCTATGTCATTTATTACGATGTACATGTTAACCCTTTGACCACACAAAATATTCCAATGAAGTCACAGCTATGGCTCAAAAGTGCAACCAATAGTTGGTATCTGGGGATAACATATCCTATTAATTTTGTTACAAATAATCTTCAGTAAATATTATCAAGCCCGCTGGCAAGGGCATTGAAGACTAACTGTTGTGCTGTCAGTTCCTCAGTGAAGGTTTAAGTACTCACCAACTTTGGCAGCACACACCAGCTCAGAACTCATTAGTCTCATGTATGGTTTGAGGTTTTTGTGATTTTTTGTAAATACTGACAGCTTACAGGACAACATTTGTGTATCATCACAAGAAGACATTATAAGATAAAAAAAATCAGTGTATTTGAGAAGGCTGTACATAAAGGAACTCTGGAGTCATTTCATACTGACTGTTGTCTGTAATAGGTCTCAGAGACTGATTGATGGTTTGGGCATGTCCCTACTCACAGGAATTGTGTTGTATTGTATGTCCAGAAATGGTCTTGTTTCATCTTCATGATCTCACGGTTCGGATTTCACTCTGACATGGACCATCAACTATGAGGCCTCACATACGTCAGGTAAGAAAAGATCGGCTCTAACTAAAAAGTTAGTTGAATCCATTTGAACACGAGTCTAAAAATACCATTTGACAGTATTAAATAGTCAAGCTTACTTAATCAGTATGAACAACAAGCCAATCAATTGCCACTGGCAGCATTACACAGAGAGTGGCCATGCTGTTTAATTGGCAATATTGAAGGTAATCTGAATTTGAACCTCACTTGCAAGTCAGTGCAATCAGCCAAGTATATGTAAGTTCTGTAAAGTTGTTAATTTTACAGCAAATGTGAAGTGAAATGTCAGTTGCTCTACTGTTTCACAACAAGACTCTATTCTGTAACCAAGTTGCCATTTCCAGGGTTTAGCAGGAGATTCCATGAAACTTTAGGTCTGATGGATGAAGGTTTATTGCTATTCTGTTTATTGCCTAATGCACTTGCATTACTGTCAGGCTTCTGTGTTTTTATGGACTTTTTGTGGACTGTGTTTCTGTGACTGTGTTTCTTGTTCAGGGACTTCACGTTTCTGTTTTTTTGTCCTTCCTCATCTGTTCCTGTAGGTCATGTTTTCAGTTTTTTTTTTTTTTGGTCCTGTCATGTGTCCATGTTATGTTCAGTTGTTTTCCTTATTTGGTCTTTCCTGTCTTTGCTTCCTCATTGAGTCCTCCTAATCTTTTGAACTCCCTTGATACCTGGGTATATTTATATGTGAGTAACAATATTGGGTCTGCCATGGTGGGTTAGTCTGGAAATGTTAAAAAGGTGTTACAGGAGGACTTAAACATGGAAGGTCAGTGCTATATTATCTTAACTAAATGTGGACAGCTCTAATCACCATAATTAAGCCTTCTCAGTTGATATGCCTATTACCACAGGTTTGGACAGAAGTCTGTTTCACTTTTAACCATTACATTATACACCCTAGGTTTTAGAAACATGCCTATCCTATGTGATGAAATGACTAATTTAACACAGGGCTGTATGTCAATACTTTTGGAGGGGTAAACAATCGATAGCCCTAAATCCTTATTTGACCAGATTGTGTTTAAACATATTAGCAGATTCTAAAAAATAACATTGGACTTAATATGGAGAACCATCATCAGTACTGTGGGACTAAGCACCCCTATAGCTCAGTTCCTAGAATCTCCCCTGATTGAAAGCCTCTTTAAATAACACCCTGGATTCACTATGGTCGACTATATCACAGCCAAACAAACTATGGTAGGTAGAAACTCCTGCAGAAAATAAATAAGAATCACACACTTAATGCACCATCTTAATACCCTTCAATGTATGTGGCAAAAAGAAGAGCAATGAATGGGGACCAGTAAGCATGGAATAGTCCAAATAACAACACAAGTTATTATTCTTTTACATTTATAAAGATGGCAAAAGAGTAAAGTAATAACACTGATCATATTGACAATGCGCACAAACTAGTACATGTTGGTTGTACATATATTGTACATATGTTGTGTGTGTATATATATGTATGTATATATATATATATATACAGTATGTCACAGAAGTGAGTACACCCCTAACATTTTTGTATTCTTTTTATTATATCTTTCCATGGGAGAAGTCTAAAGATATAACACTTTTCTACAACGTAAAGTAGGCAGTGTACAGCTTATATAACAGTGCAAACTGTGTCCTGCTAACAGTCAAGCATGGTGGAGGAAGTGTCATGGTTTGGGGCTGTATGAGTGCTGCCGGCACTGGGGACCTACACTTCATTAAGGGAACCATGAATGCCAATATGTACTGTGACATACTGAAGCAGAGCATGATGCCCCCCCTTTGAAACTGGGCCACAGGGCGGTATTTCAACATGGTAACGACCACAAGCACACCTCCAAGATGACCACGCCTTGGGTGAGGATGAAGGTGATGGACTGGCCTAGCATGTCCCCAGACCTAAACCCAATTCCGCATCTGTGGGGCATCCTCAAATGGAAGGTGGAGGAGCTCAAGGTCTCAAGCTCAAGGTCAACTCTGTGATGTCATCATGTAGGAGTGGAAGAGGAATTCAGTGACAACTTGTGACGCTCTAGTGAACTCCATGCCCAAGAGAGTTAAGGCAGTGCTGGAAAATAATGGTGGCCACACAAAATCTTGACACTTTGGGCACAATTTGGACATTTTCACTTAGGGGTGTACTCACTTTTGTTGCCAGTGGTTTAGACATTAATGGTTGTGTGTTGAGTTATTTTGAGGGAACAGCAAATTTGCACTGTTATATAAGCTGTACACTGCCTTCTTTACGTTGTAGAGAAGTGTTATATCTTTAGACTTCTCCCATGGAAAGATATAATAAAAAGAGTACAAAAATGTTAGGGGTGTACTCACTTTTGTGACATACTATATATATATATAGAGAGAGAAAGAGAGAAAGGGGACAAATTTCATGTATATCTGTTTGATTTTTACATGAACATTTTTTTACTAATCAGAATCAGAATCAGAATCAGAATCAGATTTATTGGCCAAGTATGCTTGCACATGCTAGGAATTTGTCTTCAGTCCGCAGTGTCTCTCTTTTGAAAAAAAAAAAAAGTCATCAGGCATTCTTATTCAAAGTCATTATGTGAATACACACTTTACACTGTTTCCTTCCTGGTTAGCCTAATAATATTGAAAACAAAACAAGCATACCAACAGAAAACACAACTCCTTTAAATTCTCGTATAATCTGTAAAAACTCAATAACATGAGTTATTGACTTAAAACCACTGCCAGTGGTGATTCTACAGTGTTTTACTCCCCGGGCAAGTACACCTCTCACCTTCCTCCAAAAGATTTCTCTGATTTCACACATTTCAAACCAAACGCTGATGGCACCTGATCTGTAGGCTACTGTACTGCATGTGTAGCACAGTAAAAAACACTTTTTTAATTGGGTGATTATGATGAAGTCAAATCTTAACCCTAACCTTTCAGTTACGCCAAAGGTCAAAGGTTACCTAAGAGGAAAATCTGTGTCATGCTATACCCAAAACCCAGCCTGGATAGCAGTTGCCTAGACAACTTGACTGCAGTAAGCTACGGGCAGTACAGTTTTAACTTTAAAAGGTGACTTAGTAAGGACGTTTCTACAAATATACCTATTTGTGCATTCAAGTACAATGCTTTGCTTTGCACGTCGTCCAAACATAAAATACTTAAAATCATCCGGTTGCTAATTCTTCACTTTAACCACTTGTAATGTATACTAAGAGTTGACATTTGGGGAAAAACAATGTCATAATAATTCTTTTACAAATTCCCTATGATAAATATTATTAGGCCTACTGGCAAGGGTACCATTTTAGTTGTATATGTGTTTAACGTGTGTGATGTCTGAAGTGAGAGGTTATCCACCTGGCGTATGGTTTAAGGTTGCCATAATTTTCTTTAAAATGCTGCCACCTACAGGACTACCAGCAAGAGGACAAATTCCAAATTCCATATATATACAGTTTGCTTCCTGGTTAGCCTACCAGTATTGAAAACAAAACAAGTATACCAACAGAAAACACAACTCCTTTAAATTCTGATTTAAGTTATTGGTTTAAAACCACTGCCGGTTACAAGGATACAAGGATTTTTTATTGTCACTTGCATAGACATACTGGGTAGAGTAGGACATGCAGTGAAATTGGTGATTGTTTCTCCAGTGACATTCAGTGGCAGGGGCTTGCATGTGTGTGTGGTTCTACAGTGTTTTACTCCCCGGGCAAGTACACCTCTCACCTTCCTACAAAAGATTTCTCTGATTTCACACATTTCAAAAGGTCAAAGGTTAGCTAAGAGGAAACCTTTGATGCTATACCCAAAAGCCAGCCTGAATAGCAGTTGCCTAGACAACTCTGTCTGCATTAAAACACACAACAGTAAACTCTGACTACACGTAAAGTAAACATGTCTCTTATTAGTTTCAGCTGTAAGAAAACTCAGTCTCTGAGTAGAATTGTATGTTCCTCTTCTTTTTCTTCCTCTCCATATTTCGCTTCTTTCTTATGCCTTTTACCTGTTACCAGAGATCATCATTAGGGCCCTTTTTCATCATGACACTATACACATACAGTACAAAGTCAAAAAATACTGCCAGGGAAGATTCTTTTTTGCAACTGGGTCATTAAGATACCTGACAGACAACATGCTGTAAAAATCTCTCTAATTTCTCAGAGACTACTTTGACATTAAATAATAGAAACAGCCAAGCTTAAAGGTATATGTATTTTGTTGTCAAGGGCAAAACAAAACAACATCATAAAACACACTTTAAACTAAAGTGGACATTACAAAATGCTGTATACTATCTAGAAACATGGATTACATTTCTCCAGATCTTAAAAATTAAGAAATTGATGACTTGAAATGCCTAAACCAAAACTGAATATACAGGAATATTACATAACAAGTCTATTATGCCAAGTTGTTAATTGAGAGTGTTACTGTCTCTGAAACTGTTGTGCAATAAGCAGATAAATCACAATTTACCTCTCAGTCTTTTCCTACAAAAGATGAGGAATATGATGACAAACACAGGCAGACATACCAGTGTTAACACCACCACAGCAACCACAGCATGGTTCTGTCCTGAACGAGGTTCTAGAACACATAATACCAAAGGGTCAAACATGTCAAACATGGCGATGGCAGAAGGGTACAAGCATACAAGGATGGCTTTTTGTCACATGCATAGACATACTGGGTAGAGTAGGACAAGCAGTGAAATTGGTGATTGTTTGTCTAAAACTGTGCATGGGGAGGGGGGAGTAAAGTGTGCAGAATGTAGTTTGGAGATGGCTACCTGATGAAGGGCAGAGGTAGAATGGGTGATGGGGTGTAAAAAAAGTGTAGTCATAAAGTACAGTTTGGGTATTGGAGGAAGGATTGGCTTTGGTGGCCAATGATGGGCTGTGTGTGGGGGAGTGCTGCGTATGCAGCTGCCAGCGCTGAAGTGGGTATGGGGCAATGCGTGTGGGGATGAAGTGGCTTGTTGGGGCAGGCGGTGGGGAGTGTGTGTGTGTGTGTGGGGGGGGGGGGGGGGGGGGTGGTCTCCAGTGACAGAGGCTTGCAAGTGTGTGTGGGCCGGCGGGGGGTACGCGAGGGCTCTGTCCTTCATGCTATTGGAGGGTAGGGGTGTCAGAAGTGAGGGCTGGGTCCAATATGTGTGTGTGGGTGTGTGTGTGTGTGTGTGGGGGGGGGGGGGGTAAGGCTGTCTTGAGATGGGCATGGGGTAGCATGAGGGGGCATAAGGGGAGTGTTGAGTGTAAGTGGGAGAAAGCGGGGTGGGGTGTCTGTGTCAGGTGTGCTGTGTGTGCCATGGTTGCTGTTCTGTATAAAACTGTATGCCAAAGTAATTTTTAAGATGATATCTTTCGATTTTATAACTAACTAATAATATAATTGGGCTTTGTTAAAATTAAAGTTGTGTGACCTGCTGTTGCAATTTTGAATGTTTCCAGAGATTCTTCAACAAAAAGATACAACTAACTATTTTCTGGAGTAGAGGCTAAAAACAGGTTAAATGGGGTTAAAAAAACATCCACATGAATGCTTGGGTCTCAGAGGGTTTTAAGGAGTATAGGACTAACACAACCAATTAACTTACCTAACCTCTAACTATTTATGCAGTGCAATCTAAATGGTGATACTGCATCCAGTATATATCTGGTGGTAACTTTTTCTTTTTAAATCATCACCATCACCATCATCATAATCACCTAGCGGTATGTCCAGTTTGTTGTCCAGGCTGAGGTGTTGAGCTGTGCAGGTGTACTGGTGATACTACAATCATAATGTTTGACATTAAATTATAAATATCATGTCACATTTCACAGTACCTTTTCTCATCACATAATTCCGGTGGATCTTCAAAAAATCATGAAGCGCTGCAAGGCAGATTGGCTGATAAATGTCTGCGATTATCATTGTAAAGTGTTTAGTCTTTAATGCATCCCAGCGTGTAGACCATCGGAACACCGTTTGAAGGCTCTTGTCAGGGATACTGAGGTAGGCCTGGTCTCCGCTGTCTCCATTAAACGACTCTTTATATATCATCCTGCCTGGTGTATTACGGTCTAGTAAATCACAGCCAAATATACTCTGGAGAGAAGGAAGTCCTAAGGCAAATGAATAAAACACACACACACACACACACACACACACACACACACACACACACACACACACACACACACACACAAAGACACAGCCACAGACACACAGGCACATGCACAAAACATTTATAACACAGACCTATATCATCAAGCCATGGGCCTGCATCACCTCTAAACATACAGAATATAATATTACAAGTATAGTAGCCTACTTATCCAGTGCTTACGTGTCATTGTAGTAATAAATACATTTATGTGCAAGCCATGGGCCTGCATCACATATAAAAATTCAGAAAATAATATTACAAAATGTAGTACTTGTGCTTACCATGTGTGTTATTGTAGTGATACATAAATTTGTGTGCTTGAATTCTGTTGGTTTCCTGCATTGCTGTGAATGAAAATATAACGTTTTTTTGCCGTGTGGGATCCCTTGTGTATTCTTCGGCTACAGGTCCTCTTGCCAAAAGCTTCTGGTCACTGGAAGAGTAGTATCCAACCGGAATATCATCCAGCATCAGCACTGCACTAAACAAGGGAAAAGGCGCCTCCCCTATGATATATGTGGCAAACGCCAGCAGTGAATGACCACCTGTCAGTATGGATAAGTTACAGTTCAGAACATTACAATAACGTGCAGTGACCGTTACAGTGGTTTAATTTAAAAACAGGTTAAAAGTAGCCAACATAATATTTACATGAAAACAACAAAAAAGGTAGGTGTCTTTTTCCGAGACTAGACGGCCGTCATAACATTAATCAGCTTAAGTGTGATTTGCTATTGACATAATTTAAGATAGACTGTCTGTTTGGTATACATTTAAATAAAGAAAACAAGGTACCATTTTCCATACTAGACTGCAACAGTTAAAAAAAACAGAATCCTTTCTCATTCACATAATTCCTGAACTTTGCCATTTCGACCTATATAAGTATAATGCATTTCCATTTGCAGAAAATGGTCTTACCGTGGTCAGCTGCACTGTAGTTAAAGGTGTGCGTAAGAGACAAATATAGAAGTATTGTTGTTGACCTTGACATGCTGGTATAATATATGCTACTTTGAGGGTATGGTTTGTTTTGTGCTACCTTTCACACCTCTTCCTGAGAAGTTAGCGTTAGTGGAAGCTATGAGTAGCAGCATAGAACTGGTAAATTGGGGATTTCCACTTTCCAGTCTCCGTCCACCTGACCTCAGGGGCGAATCTAGGCTATTTTTAGGGATGCCAAGGCACCCCCGTGAAACTGCTCGGCACCCCCTGGCAAAGTGAATACAACTCCAGCATTTATAAATGTACTAGTTCGCCTCATTTAGTGAGAAGTATTGCGTGTCTCAGCACTGGGGGCCGGGCACCCCTAAAGACCAGATGCTAAAATCGCCCCTGCCTGACCTGATCGTGTCAACGTCAAAGTTCTGCCTCTTTTGTTTATTTGTGTATACAAGATACACAACCAGAAGGTACAAAGTTTATACATATGTTACTATGCGGCATACAGAAATGAAATAAAATAATAACAATAAAAAAAAAAACATTGCAAATCGGACTGAAAGTCACACAAAAGAAGGCGTGTCTGCCACTGTTCACTGGTTCTTCTCCTTTCCCTCTCCTGTTTACCTGCGTGTTCTGGTGACCATGTTGTAAATGCCAGCTTCACATTATTTCCCCTAGCACCATTTGATTGCCGCCTTCTTTACCCATTTTATGATTTCTGTCTACGCCCGTGCTGCACAATGCTGTCACCTAAAGGCCTTTAAGTTCACCACTAAGAACATTAATTTTGGGGAAGTTTACTTTTCTGCTTGCTCTTCATATTTATGTTCAACTCTCTTCTCCTTCTTCATATTACCTGACGCCAGAGAACACCATAATACCGCTGCCCTATTGTAATGTTATACAGACACAAACTAGAAATTCTTGTCAGTTGCACTTTTTTTTTCTACAACCAGGCCATGTTGGGGTTTGCCAGACAACAATCTGTAACAGTCGCAGAGACATTCCCAAACAGAACATCTATTGTTAGCAGTAGGATTGTAAGGATCAGTAAGCCTTGGCGTTGTCAAAAACAAACCAAATACTTTAGCTTCTAAAAAGCGGTAATCTACATTCTCTGCCCATTGCCTGTTTGAGGTTGTTAAAGGTTTAACTTCTTCGTTGCATCAAAATTAGTTTTTCCTCTCATAAGTTCCATGAATTGAACAAAAACCTTTTATGACTTTATTGTGTTGTAGTACACAAAGTTGCTGCTATTTGCTAGGTAGCCATTTGTGAATGGTAGATTGGAGGTAGGCTTTTTTGTGAAATGCTGCCTCCTAGAGGACCTGTGCAAGTTCAATTGCATCACAATAACATTTCATGTACCAATGTGTGCAATGGTAATCTGCTTTACCAATCCAACGGAGCTACATGTGAACACATTATGGCACAGATGGGCCTTTTGTTAGAAGAACAAATATCAGAAATACAGATTTTAAAATGTTAAACATCTTCTACACAAATAACAATCTAAACATTTGTCTTAATCTTTTCCCCGCTTTATTCTGTAGGCCTAAAATTGTATCATAAAACATCTTAGTGAAGTAACAGGAAATATTTCAACATTTAATGACACAATGAAAGGTGTTTTTTCAATTGACACAAATGAAACACTATATATACATGTATCAAAAAAAGTTGTACTTTTTAATCGTCCAGTTTTCGGAACTGTTGTAAACTGTACAACAGTGCAGGGAAGATTTGACCTGACTCCTCTCTTATGACCCCATGGACACTTTACCTTAGCAGTCTCATCTGTGTGTTGACCACTGCACACCTCTCCATCACGCCATGGACTCCTACCATACAGTTTCCAAATAGGTGTTACAGTCTTATGTCATCCCTTAGCAAAAAGTAGTATACTTAAAGTTTATTTTATGAAGTATACTTCAGTATAAGTGTAAGTATAGAACAGAAGTACACAGACCATGTACTTTTAGTGTACTAGAAAGTATGCTAATTTAATACTTTTAGACACATTACAATAGTAATAAAATAAATGAAGCAAATCCCATTTGTCATTGTGATCACACAGTGCACACTGCTTTTAACCCATCACACATGTGACCATGCTCAGGGTATCTCAGTCACAGGGGAGGATGGAGGAGAGAGTTGGTCATTCATGGCCTGTCGGTGTCAGGAATTGAACCTGTGACCTTTTACTCAAGCTGTATGTACACAAGAGTGTGATGCATTTACAAAATCAAAAGACATAATGTTGAAAACAAGTTTGATATATTTTCAAACATACAAACAAAAACAAAGACCACCCTCAGCAAAAAGAAGTTTATTAACTTTAGTAAACTTCTTTTTGCTTAGGGAAATATACTTTAAATATATATATAAATATATACTTATAGAATAGTATAGTAAAGTATACTTGGCTTATACTGAAACTTCTAAACAAAGTCTAAGACTAAGTACATTTATACTAAGACTTACACTTATACTTTAAAATGAAAACATATACTTTTCCTTTAGTCAAGTCATTGACTCGTGCTTAGCATTTAATTTATATATTAATATAATATAATGGTGGAGTTTAAAACTAGTATGTGTGTTCAATTGCATTGTCTTTATGTACCTTAAAATTATACACAAAAACAGAAAAACATTTGAATTGACTTTATTGAGCTAGCTACTTGGTAGTCCTTGGTATCTCTGCTGCGTCATCCTCCAAATATCTTCTATATGGTCCGTTTCGCTATGTTAGCTCTAACGAGCTGGTTGTTCAGCTTCTTCCAGCTGACTGGGTGGTATCATGTTGCACTTTTGTTTTTGTGTATGAGATTAAGGTACATAAAGATAATGCAATTGAGCACACATACTATATACTGTTAAGTTTTAAATTCCACCATTATATTATATTAATATATAAATTAAATGCTAAGCACGAGTCAATGACTTGACTAAAGGAAAAGTATATGTTTTCATTTTAAAGTACAGTATAAGTGTAAGTCTCAGTATAAATGTACTTAGTCTTAGACTTTGTTTAGAAGTTTCAGCATAAGCCAAGTATACTTTACTATACTATTCTATAAGTATATAAAATATAGTTTATAAAAGTCAACTTCAAGTATACTTCCTCGGTTTTAGTATAAAATAAGTATACTTATACTAAACTTTAATAAACTTCTTTTTGCTAAGGGATGACACAAACTGGGAAATTCAATTTCAGATAGCCTATCGGATCCTGTATTTATGAAACTGCTCCATTGTTTGTTTCAAGTGCTAAGAATTCATGAAATGTATTCCTATTGTTAAACCCAGCTATGCAGTCGATATAAAACTATAAGTTCAATGGCAGTGTTCCTATAAGTAATTCTGTAAAGCCTAACTCCAGCCTGATACCTGGGCCTGTATTACATCAAGACCCCAAGAGTTGCTATAACTTACTGTATATTTAGTTATCAAGCATCTTAACCCAAGTTGATGCAAATTGTAAGTCTAAATCATTAGTGTCCATCTGAGCTGAATACTTAGCTGTGCTGAACATGAGATTAGGGATGACGAATGATGATAGGTTCTCTTAGTTAGGAATACTGTCACATACATATCCACTGAATGGTGAAATTCAAAAGTTTATATTTTATTAAATAAAAATATCCATCCTCTTCAAAACTACTTGTCTATGTCTAAATATAGTATACTGTACAAAACAGGTGTCACATTTTTATACATTCTCTGCTTATAATCTTTACTGTGTAATACTACTTTGTTTTAAAATTGCAAAAGCTATAATGTAATATAATGCAAAATATGATGTAGCTCATGCTGACCTTGCCTTGTGTAAGAAGGCAGTGTCTGACTAGCGAGATGAGTTTTAGTGCACATACACAAGTCAAGTCAAGTCAAGTCAAGTTTATTTGTATAGCGCATTTCATACACAAATGCAGTTCAATGTGCTTAACAAAAATAAAAGCAAAGGACTATATAAAAGCAAAAAAAGATAAAAGATAAAATACATTTAAAATATGTGTAAGATAAGTAAAAGACATAGAGTAAAGCAGTAGGTAAACATAAAAGATGAAAGAGGTAAAATAATAAATTAATTAAAGGTGAATCAATGGCAAAAAGCATCTGAGAACAGTTTAGTCTTAAGTCTAGATTTGAAACTTCCAACAGTAGGAGCATTTTTAATGTCTTCTGGAAGCTGGTTCCATAGCTGAACTGCATAGCAGCTGAAAGCTGCTTCACCACATTTTGTTGTGACAGCAGGTTTTACCAACAGATGTTTCTGCTGTGATCTTAAAGACCTAGTTGGTACATATAGCAAGAACATATCCAACAAGTATTTTGGTCCCAACCCATTTAGTGTTTTAAACACAAGAAGCAATGCCTTAAAGTCAATTCTATAACTTACTGGGAGCCAGTGCAAGGACCTTAAAATTGGAGTAATGTGTTCAGTTCTTCTTGCTTTTGTAAGAACCCTTGCTGCTGAATTTTGGACCAATTGAAGCTGTTTGATGGTCTTTTTAGGAAGGCCTGTGAAAAGGCCATTGCAGTAATCTACCCTGCTGGAAATAAAGGCATGTACAAGTTTTTCTAGATCTTGTTTTGACATAATACCTCTAAGTTTGGCTATGTTTTTTAGGTGATAAAATGCAGATTTAGTGATTGCTTTCATGTGACTGTTGAAAGTTAGTTCACTGTCAATAAAGACACCAAGGTTTTTAACAGTATCTTTTGCTTTAAGCCCTTTAGTCTCAAGAGCAGTGGCGATCCTAAGTCTTTCTTTCTTTTTCCCAAAAATAATAACTTCAGTTTTTATTGGTTGGACATCCAGTTGTTTATTTGGTCAGTACACCTGTAGAGAGACTCAAGCGGAGCATAGTCATCAGGTGATGGAGCTAAGTAGATTTGAGTGTCATCAGCATAGCTATGATAATTAATTGAGTTGTTCTTGATGGTTTGTCCAAGCGGGAGCATATAGAGATTGAATAGTAATGGACCAAGGATTGACCCCTGAGGGACACCACAGGTTAAGGACACAGGTGCTGATGTATAGTTTCAAATGGCAACAAAGAAACTCCTTTGTTGCAAGTATGATTTTAACCAATTGATAACTATACCAGTGAATCCTACCCAATGTTCGAGTCTAATGTAGTAGTATGGAGTGATCAACAGTGTAAAAAAAGCAGCACTAAGATCCAGTAACACCAAGACTGATGTTTTGCCAGCATCAGAGTTAAGACGTATATCATTTATAACTTTAATCAGAGCTGTTTTAGTGCTGTGATTGGCACGGAAACCTGACTGAAACTTATCAAAGCAATTATTTGATGTCAGAAAGGCAGTTAATTGATTACAGACTATTTTTTCAATTATTTTCCCACTAAATGGTAAATTGGATATGGGCCTGTAGTTGTTGAGCACTGAAACATCAAGGTTATTCTTTTTGAGTAAAGGTTTTACAACTGCTTTTTTCAAAGAGGAAGGAAAAATGCCAGTCTGTAGTGATGTATTTAATCTGAAGTACATCTGTTGATATTAGGTGAAGAACAGATTTGAAAAAGATTGTCGGCAAAATGTCTAGTTGAGATGTGGATGAACTGAGATTTTAGTAGAGTATCGTAATTGATTAAGCTAAATGTTGGCATTGAGCTGAGGTCCCCTCTCACTGGAGCCAATGGTTCCAGATTTTGGGCTATTTGCAATTGAGAAGCTATATTCATTCGTATTTTATCAATTTTACCTTTGAAAAAATATGCAAAGTCGTTGCATTTATTAACTGAGAGAAACTCAGGAGGCAATTGTGATGATGGGTTTGTTAACGTCTCAACAGTAGAAAATAGCACACGGGGATTGTTGACATTGCTGTTTATGATGTTAGAGAAGAAAGACTGTCTTGCTTTAGAAATTTCCGAGTTCTATTTACAGAGCATCTCTTTATGGATTTGATAGTGGATCTGAAGATTAGATTTACGCCATTTTCTTTCAGTCTTTCTACACTCTCTCTTTAGCAGTTTAACCATTGGATTCAGTTTCCAGGGGTTTTTTTGCTTGTTAGTGACTCTTGAGTTTTAAAGGAGCAATACTATCCATAATATGTGTCATTTTTGAAGTAAAATTTGTCATTAATTCATCTGCACAGTCTGATGGTTGACTCAAAAAGAAGACATGTGTCATTGTTTATGACTCTCCTTCTTACAGCCATAGACTGCTTCTGAATGTGAGGGGACATAGAAACATCAAAGAAAACACAGAAATGATCAGATAAGGCCACGTCTATAACAGTTGTAGAGACATTAAGACCCTTTGTGATGACAAGGTCAAGGGTATGGCCATGAGAGTGTGTTGCTCCCTGTACATGCTGTGTTAGGTTGAATGTATCAATCAGTGTGAGTAATTCATTGGCAGAGGTGTTATCTACATTATCTACATGCAAGTTAGAATCCCCTGATATAACAAGACTGTCAAATTCCAAACAAATGTTCGATAATAGTTCTGCAAACTCCTCCAGAAAAAGTGTTGCTGAGAGTCTTGGTGGTCTGTAGATAGTCAGTAGTAACATACTAGGAGAACACTTAATGAGTGCACCTAAGTACTCAAAGGATGTAAAGTTACCAAATGTTGTCTGTTTGCACTGAAAAGATGCTTTGAATATGTTTGCTATTCCTCCTCCCCATCTATTATCTCTTGTGACACTCATGAAATCAAAATTTGGGGGAGCTGATTCGATAAGGGTAGTAAAGCTGTTTGCTTGTTCCAGCCAGGTTTCAGTAAGAAGTAAAAAATCAAGTTTGTGTGTGCAAATAAAATCATTAATTAAAAATGACTTGTTAGAGAGTGATCTTATATTCAGAAGAGCTAGTTTTACAGTGAGCTTAGGGGTCATATCCACTGATGCTTTCTGAGGTTGTTTTGGAACAGGCATGAGATTAGACTGGTTTACCCCATTCACAGGATGCACACGAATTCTTCTTCTTCTTGTAAGCACAGGAATAGAGAATGGCCTTGGCATCCTGGGTCCCAGCTTGTTTTCAAAACTACCCTTAATGCAGGGACCCACAGCATATCAGGCAGTACACTCATCAAGGTCGTCCCTACTGCCTCTGTTAGTGTACTGAAGCTGTCCACATGCCAAGCCGTTAGTTTGGTCAGGGGATCTTTCTGCCGGCAGAGGGGGTAGTGGTGCCCTGCGCTTTTTGGGTGCTGTAATGTATGGGTATGCAGTTGATGGTTGTGGGCTCATGAAGGCCTGTCCATAGGGGTTTTCTGCTTGTTTTGAGTGTCTCGGGCTGGAAAAACTCAATCTAGCTATTGGCAGCAGTCTCCGCATACTTGCAGGGAACTGCAAGCAGGGTGGTGATGGAGATGGTATAAAATCAGGGCTTTCTGGTGAAACAGTTGTGGTTAGTGTTTTGTCAGTCATGCTGGGTGGTGAGGATGTTCCTGTGTTATCTGGTGCTGTGTGCTCATAGTCTCCATTTAATGGCTGAGGTCTGGGGCAGCCTGACGCAGATAGTTGGTCATGAGTCGCTCCAGTAGTGTCCTTATCATCATGGTCCCGCAGTGGCAAGGAGCTGGATGGTGGTGCGTCAGAGGTCGGATGACTTTCCGGAACTATATCAGATGCAGTTGCGACTGCCAGAGGCATATCCAAGGTCTCAGTAGAGGAGATGATTGGACCTTTCTCTTTTCCCGCTTGTGAGGGCCATTGTTTTGGCTCACCAGAATGTTTGTTGATGTACATGACCATTTCAGTTTGTACCCCAACAGAGTCTTTATCAACCATGGTTGGTTCTGTCTGTACTGCTACAGAGCGCTTATCAGCAGGTAGGCCCAAGGTCGGTGAAGAAAAGATTGCATGGTGGAGAGAGAGGCGATAGTGGTCAGCCAGGACTTTGGCCCCAGTCCAGCTAAGTTCTGTGCTATTTGGTCTGAAGAATGCTCTACGATTCCAAAACAGGTTAAAATTGTCTATAAAATTCATCCCAAGTGACGAGCATGTCTTTGTTAGCCAAATGTTTAGACTGAATAGTCGAGAGAATGCATAGCTTCCCTGTGCTGGAAGTGGGCCACTGATAAATGTTTGTATTCCAAGCTCATTTAGGGCAGAGAAAAGTTCTTTGAAGTCTTCTTTGACACTGAGCTGTTCTCTAAAAATATCATTTGCTCCAACATGCACAATGATGCGTTCAATAGCTTTATGGTTTGACACTATCTTTGAGATACTGTTTTTAGTGTCAGAAATGGATGCATTAGGAAGGCAGCAAACGGTCATCCATTCTCCTTTTAAATTTCTTACCGTGGAGTCACCTAGAACAAGGGTTGTTGGAGAAGCAGGTGTTGATGGCTGTTTTTCCTTTTTTCCCACTGCTCTTTTCTCACGGTTCAGTCTCTGTCTATGGTGAATTGTCTCTCTAGGAACTGGTTCCAGATGTATGAGGCACTCAAATATGTTTTGAAGTGCTATGGGCTGTTGGGTTTGCATAGGCCCAGAGTGTATGGGTGAAGTGACAGCAAAGCGCACTGGTGTTGAGGTAAATACTCTTTTCTTTTTGGGTCTAGCACCTTGTTTATGCCAGCGGTCTGTACTCACATTTTGCTTTGTGAAGTTGATGGTATCAGCCGGCTGTGGTGCATTCTCTGCATTCCCAAATGTGGAATCAGTTGCCGGACTCCCTTCATTAGATGTCCTGTGTATTTCGTCGTCAATTTTTGATTCCAGGATGGAAATCCTCTGTTCAAGCTCAAAGCATTTTCCACAGAAGTTCCTGAAGTTCCTGGGGCTTCGCATTTTGTTATAATCCCAGTCAAGGCGAACTGCTGTGCCAGCTGTGTTGTCTAACTTTTAAACTTAAACTTAAACTTTGAACTTACACTAACAACTGAAACTTTCTGTTCTTTGTTATACTGCCTAAATTTGTGAAAGTTGCGAAGAGAAATCAAATAAAAACAGTGAGAATAGTGAAAAAAGAGAAGGTCAAGCAAGAGCAAGCGAAAAAAGCGCCCTACTCGCTTGAGTAGAAGGAGAGGATACCTCACACACACACACACACACACACACACACACACACACACACACACACACACAGATAATCTGACTTGATCATGAGGTGTCAATAAAAGTGTCTGGCTATCTGTTCGTACACTACCATAAATTGTAGAAGTTGAAATATAAAAAAGTCTCTAAGCTTCAGCCTGTGGTTAAAGTTTGTAAGGGTTCCTCTTCTTGTAAAGTTTCCTTACTTTCTTGTTTCACGTCCCCCTTGATCTTCTGAGAATCTGACACCAGAAATAATCAAGAACAAAGTACCTTGAATAATGTGTTTCACACACAGACACTAGACAGTCTTGTCAGAGAAGACAGGAAGACAGTATACATTGAGGGCATATTGAGATAGGCCAGACAGGAGTCTTAGATTTCAAGTCTTTTCCCATATCTTTTGTTAGCTACCAGATCATGAAGACTGAGAAATGTACACGTATTTAACCTAAGTAATCATTACCTCCCATTTCCACAATTTAGTGCTTCTAGGTATCCATAGATAAGACATTATAAATGAACAAAATTATATTAATTGATATGTCCATGAACATTCCCCACTTAACTTACTTTAAGACCTTTTTTGTAAATCTTGTATTTAAAAAAAAAACATGTTTACATAGTTAGGTCTCTGTAAACATTTGGGCTATATTCAAGATACACTGTTGCTGATCTTACCTCTAAGTCTTTTCCTACAACAGATGAAGAATATGATGAGGAACACAAGCAGGCATACCAGTGTTATCACCACCACAGCGACCACAGCATGGTTCTGTCCTGCACGAGGTTCTAGAACACATAATACCAAAGGGTCAAACATGTGACATGGAGCAAAACTTAAACTAGCTATATGATACAGTCTAATCCTGATTATTAAAAACTAGTAATGGGACTTAGGTCAGTTTATATCTAGCAGTAAATGACTGTTCTGTTGTACTTCGCAAACAAGCAACACCTAGCGGTATGTCCAGTTTGTTGTCCAGGCTGAGGTGTTGGGCTGTGCAGGTGTACTGGTGATGCTGCAGTTCCTCTGTGCTGACCTCCAGGCTCTTCCTCATCTGGTAGGTTACATCTCCGTTAGGTAGCAGCTCCCCCCCAGTGATCTGATGGTCAGGCACAGGCTGGCCGTCTCTGAGCAGGGTCAGGTTGATGTGACGGGGGTAGAAACCAGTGGCCAGGCAGGTCACTTTCACACCCCCATTGTCTGGGAGTGCCTTTTGCAAGAGCCTGACTCTGGGCTTGACTGAGACAGACAGACAGGAAAGAATGTGGATATAGCAAGGGGGGGGGTGTCAACATTTACTATACTGTACACTATAATTTTAAATGAAAATCCTAAATTATCTAATGTAAAATTTGTTAAAGCTCAATCTTCCCTCTCTATGTCCCGTAGAAAAAGGATTGTTGAGACTGTGTTCAGGCTCATGCTAGATTATGGTGATCTATAATCTATACTAGGAATGCCACCCTCTCCCGACTTAAGATCCTTGACTTGCCAGTCAGGCTTCCATGAGACCCGTTCTAACAGTCATCCTCAATTTATAGTTCCTATTGTTCATACTGAGCTGAGTAAGACATCCTTCTGTTTTAATGCTCCCTTTTTGGGGGCCAAGCAGTCGAGCTGTGAAGGCTCCCATTGTTTAACTAGCATTTTTATTATTATTAGGGGCCAAGCATTGAAGCTTGTTTTACTAGCTTTTCTTCTTTTCTCTTCTTCTTCTTCTGCCATGGAAGTCTATGACAGACCATTGAACCAATTTGTAAAAAGTTTTGAAATTCAGTACACTTGATTCAGGACAGTGTCAAGATAAATTTCAGTAAGTTTCATGTCAATGGAGCACAGACTATAGTGCCACCAACAGGTCAAAGTTGGACATGTGTATAACTTTTGATCCGTACATCCAATTTTCAAAAACTATGGTCATTGGTGTCATTGAAATGCTTGGATCAAGCCGAGTTCAATGAACCCTATGACATCTTCAAAAATGTAAAAAAAAAATGTCAAAAAATAAACTAAATTTTCACAAGTCACAAATTTTGCACATCCCAAAACTTCCTGAAACTTGGTAATTTGGTGTCATTTGGCCACAAGGGGGCGTTGTAGTAAGCAAAATTGTGTTTTTTCTATTACTGCATTTTGGTTTGAAACTAAATGATCATGTTTTGTGAATCTTGGATCAAGACAAATTCACCAATCCCTCTGACAGCTGTTTCTGCCTCTAAATTTCCCCACCATTTTAGAAAATGTTGAATGTGAGACTACATTTTCACAAGTCACACATTTTGTCCAATATTCCCAAAACTTATATAATCTGCAACCCCCCCCCCCCCCCCCCCCCCCCCCCTCACAATTTGATCAGTGAAAGCATTTGCATGTCACAGCGAATTGCATTGAGAGGAAAAGCTGCCGCAGTAATTCAAGTCATATGTCAAAAAAGACTACATATGCCAACCAAACTTGGCAGACACACTTGCTAAAGGGAACTGTTACAAGAAAAATTGTATGGGTCATGTTACAGCCCTATGCTCGGCCCCCTCATCACTGCTTGCAGCTAAATTCTTGGAATGTACTCCAACACTCTCTTAAGCTTAAGCTCTTAAGAGTCTTTAGTTTCCTATGAGCAATTCCAGATTTTAATTATGAAATTCCCAGTTTGTAATTGCTTCATGATCTTTTATTGGTTATTGGTTTTACTCTCGTGGGGAAATCATTATTATTTTATTTTACGTGTTGTTTTTTATTTTTTAACTTGTGTTTCCTGGGGGTCTTACTGGTGTGTGTGTGTGTGTGTGTGTGTGTGTGTGTGTGTGTGTGTGTGTGTGTTGTGTGTGTGTATCCTTCCAAAGTGAGAGAGATCCATCTGGAAAAGCATGGGTATATTCACATGGGTATATCTTACCTTTTCTCATCACTTCTTTTCTATTTAGGTGTAGGAGATGATAAAGTGCCTTGATGCAAATGGGCTGGTAAAAATCTATAATGACCCATTTGATACTCTCTGACTGGAGTGCAGTCCAGGCTCCTGGCCATTTGAATTCTGTTTCCAGGGTCTTGTCAGGAATGCTGAGGTACTTCTCGTCCCCACTGTCTTCATTGAAAGCCTCCTTACTGATCATTCTCCCTGGTGTGTCACTGGCTTTTACGTCACAGCCAAATATTCGTTGGTGAGACTGAACTCCTATGGGCAGATGAGCAAACAAGCAATAAAGTACCCAACATACACAATGAGTCCACAACATCCATGAACCAAAAACACTTTGCAAAGTAAGTAAAAATTGCAAAGTAATGGAATGTTTAGGCCATACTTACCATGTGTGCTATTATAGAGATGGATCAGTTCATGTGTTCGACCTATCATGTGCTCGTGCATCACTGTAAACACCGTGATGGCATTTTTCTGGTCACTGGACCCAATGTCTTTGTCAGTCATAGGTCCTCTTAGTAAAAGTTTTTGGTCACTGGAAGAATAGAATCCAACTTGGACATCATCCAGCATCAGCACTGCACCGAACACAGGAAAAGGTGTCTGTCCTTTGATATAGGTGGCAAAGGCCAGCAGGGAATGGCTACCTGTCAGTGTAGAGAAGTTACAGTACAACGCAGTCATTACAGTTTTTTACTGTGAAAACTGTACTAAGCTAAATAAAATAAAGGAACATGACTAATATAAATGTAGTTTGCTGTAAGGATTGGTTCTTGCCAAGCGTATCTTTTATTAAGATACTGTCTCTTTGGTAAAAAACTTTTAAGTGATATTTCTTAATCATAACCCCATCCCTAGACAACCATCCTAACTAGAAAGCACTACAGGGTGTCTTTTTCCATTCAAATATTAAAGCAATAGCAAATGTGTAATAAAAATGCACATGTGCCTTGAAAATATATGTGACTAAGGACACCTGCGTGTGTGTTTCAATTCTCATTTGATTTAACAAACCCCTTAACAAACACTGGCTTACTAACACAAAATCATTGTCTTGGGTAAAATTTTCGATAATTTATTTAACAAAAACTGTTTTTGTACACCTAGCTTTGACCGGAAACATTGCACCATGTGATGAAATGTCACAAAATTGGGTGCACATGAAAAGAAAGCCATTCAGAGTTGTCATGTCAACTTTGACCAAATATGAGCAATTAGAAGCCGAGATATGGACTTTTCAAGAATTTTAAGCTATGTTTTGAATTTTGATTTACATGTAACTTGGAAACAGTCCATCTCAAGATAAATCCTTTGATAACTTTTTGTCACCATTGTCTGTAGATGACATGTACCAAATTTGGTGAGATTCACATGAACAGCCTATGACGAGTTCGTTTGGTTTCGCTTTCACAACGTTAAAATTTCATGGAATTTTTTTTTGTTGGAAGTGGGCGTCGACCAGTGTTTTCAATGCGAGAGGTTCAATAGATTTCACGACAAAAAAGAACTGCTTGTAAACGTTACTGTTCTCTAGATAATAGGCAAAATGACATTTTGTACAATTACAGCGCCCCCTATGGGCCAAATTGTATGGCATGTGCTGTGCTTTTAGAGGTCTTGGTGCTCATTGTGCATGACATATTTTGTGCAGTTCCCACCTTCCCAGTCCAAGACATTGGCAATACAATATCCCAATTTTTGCATTTACCCCTATCAGTAGGTGGCGCCATGTTTCAAGTGACAGTTTATGGGCTGGGTCAATGCGTCTTTGTAACCCCGACATACTACCACAAAATCACTGTCTTGGGAAAAAATGTTGATGAGTTTTTTAAAAAAAAAAACTGTTTTTGGACCCCTAGCTTTGACAAAAAACAATGTCCCCTTTAACAAAATATCACAACATTTGATGCACATGAACAGAAAGCTGTTTAGAGGTGGCATGTCAATTTTCACAACATTGGAGCAATTAGAAGCCAAGATATGGACTTTTGAAGAATTTTAAGCTATGTTTCAAATTTTCATTGACATGTAACTTTTAAACGGTTTATCTCAAGACAAATCCTTTGATATCTTTTGTCACCATTGTCTGTAGATGACATGTACCAAATTTGGTGAGATTCACATGAAGGGCCTATGACGAGTTCGTTTGGTTTCGCTTTCACAATGTGAAAATTTCACGGAAATTGTTTTTGTTGGAAGTGGGCGTCGACCAGTGTTTTCAATGCGGGAGAGTCAGTAGATCTCACGACAAAAAAGAACTGCTTGTAAACATTACCGTTCTCTAGATAATAGGCAAAACAACATTTTGTACAATTACAGCGCCCCCTATGGGCCAAATTTTATGGCATGTGCTGTGCTTTTAGAGGTCTTTGTGCTTATCGTGCATGACATATTTTGTGCAGTTTCCACCTTCTCGGTCCAAGATATTGGCAATATAAAATCCCATTTTTCACATTTACCCATATCACTAGGTGGCGCTACACTGTTGTTCGGTGAAACATTCACTGAGTTATTCAGTGGGGGGGGTGGGGGGGTGGCCCTTGGGGGCCAAAAGCTCCTATTCGCTCAAAAACTTCTAGGGCTACAGAGAAGCCTCTGGCTGCAGTCCGTAGGACACCGATGCGGGATATCTTATCCCTCACCAAGACGCCATATTGATTACGTCACGTCTAAAGCAGAATCTACTGCCTGTGGGAAGGAGACGACGCCATGACGGTAAGTGAAAAGTACATTTGATTCATTTTATGCTCACAACGATATTACATCGTTGACCCTGCGGCACAGAAAAAAGTATATATGATATTTGATTTGTTGATGTAGTTTGTGGGGTTCAGTAGTTTGCATGTTCGATAATTTATCCAACTATCCAACATGTTGGATAACCTATCGTGTTAGCTAGCACTAGCTCGAGCCTACCTTTAGATAAAGATATGTCTTGTGAAATTGAATGTATGCAACACTTATCTCTCTGCGCGAATTAACTACACATGATTTTGTGTGTGTATAAGCAAGATTATTAAGAGCTTAACTGTCATTAGAGCAAAACATGACTTCGGTTGGATAAACGTAGTACCAGTTTCCAGTGTTGGATATCTTGGATATCTCGCTAGCGGTGTTTATAACTTTTATTTCGCTTGCGAAAACAAATTGCTATTTGCTTTTGGGTCTTACTGAAAGAATATCTGACTGTGTTGGCAAAGAGCACTGTTTATTGTGCAAAATAGATGTATTGCCCAAATTCTAATTCTTCGAACGTACATGTACAGTCAATGTACTCTTTGCCAACACAGTCAGATATTCTTTCAGTAAGACCCAAAAGCAAATAGCAATTTGTTTTTGTAAGCGAAATAGAAGTTATAAACACCGCTAGCGAGATATCCAAGATATCCAACACTGGAAACTGGTACTACGTTTATCCAACCGAAGTCATGTTTTGCTCTAATGACAGTTAAGCTCTTAATAATCTTGCTTATACACATCTACAAATACCCTTGTTGCAAATTGTCCAGCAACAAAGAATTTACATTCTCGGCCCATATTGATAATCACATTAAGCATGCTGTGCACCATGGAGGTAGGGTTATAGACATTGACATGGGTGGTTTTACACTATAAACAAAAGTTATGATGAGTTGTTGATGAGTGGTTTTGTTTCTCTTTCACAGACTACAACATCTGCAAGTGCAACTTTGAGTGCAGGAAAACAGCACATTTTCACTGTCTGTTCTGCAGAAAAACAATAATCTGGAACGACCAGGTTACACCACATTTAAAGAAATGCTTGTCCAACGAGCTGCCTCTCTCTTCTCCTGCCTCCACCCTACATCGTGTGGCCTCCAGCGTTGCAGCCACCAGTGCTCCGTCACCTCCTGCCTCCACCCTCCATCGTGTGTCCTCCAGCGTTGCAGGCACCAGTGCTCCGTCACCTCCTACCTCCACCCTCCATGTGTCCTCCAGCATTGCAGCCACCAGTGCTCCATCGCCTCCTGCCTCCACCCTCCATCGTGTGTCCTTCAGCGTTGCAGCCACCAGTGCTCTGTCACCTCCTGCCTCCACCCTCCATGTGTCCTCCAGCATTGCAGCCACCAGTGCTCCGTCGCCTCCTGGCCACTGGAAACTCGTCAAAAACACGGTACAGTACTACTCAACACTGTCATGGTCTGTGGTAGTAATTGTATTAGGGGGCTTTGTGGGGTAAGAGACAATCGGTGTGTAAAGTTGGGGTAGAATGGTATGGATAAGATGAAGAGTGAATGTGTAGTGGTCAGGTGAGAGGGTTGGGTGGGTTTACAAAAAGTGGACATGAGGTGCACAAAAAGTCTGTGGTTAAGTGTTTTTGTGGGGACTTGTACAAATTGATGTGTGCGCGCAGACACACACACACATATGTAAAGAACAAACACTAATTGCATCACTCAATCTTATATTTGTAGGTGATTAAATAAGCTACTATCATACACTGATATTTGCACACAACCTTTGTCATACTGACAAAGCACACTTTAGTTTAAACTGAATCCTGAACCTGTTGTTTGCCTTTCTGTTAGGATCACATCCCCTGGATACGAAGGTGGTGGTGTCATCTCCTTTTTGAAAACGTGATACCTGCTACAACGTATGCAATTAATACTTACTTCCTTGAATGTAATGACTCCATGACGAGCAACCTGTTTCTAACACTGCATATACTGGTTTGTTGTGACAGTGCTGATGAGCCACCTGATGTGTTGGACACTGGAGAACCAGTGGATTCCATTGAACAGGTGTTTATGGGGGTTTGGGGTGGAGGGGTAAAATGTGATGTATGTTAATTTGGAATGTAATATAATTTTAGTTACAATAATGTATGTAAAAGCTGTGTGTGGTGTATGTCAGGTCAATGGGTGGTGAATGCGGTGATGAGAAATAGATTGTGTGTAAAGCGGTATGTTGAGGTTCAGAACATGTGAGTGGGTGATACTGTAGGGTGTGTGAAGTGCTGTAAGTCTGGTACAAGTGTGTGTAGTGTAACGTGATGGGTATGGACATGTGCAGCGTCAAGTGTCTGTAAACTTTGGATGGCCTGAGGGCGGCCCTTTCAAAAACAAACACAGTCCTATGCATCACTTTGACCTCAGTGGTTTTAACAGTAAGTTGTTAGGATGAGAATATGTTAATAGCTGCAATGTATTGTACTAAATGCCTTGTCTCTATCCCAGACGATCATGAAGAATATTTCCACTGCCGTATCTTGGTTTCAAGAACACCGGTCTCTCTTCCGTGGGCATGTGGACATGCCCCCCATATTGGACATGACAGAAGAGGATGCAGAGCAGGCACTGCAAAAGATTGCGACAGATGACGACATTGAGTTGCAAGACTGCCTCCTGTTCTCATATGAACACCAAGACGACTACCAGACTTTTCTCAAACATTGTTTGGCTGAGAACATACAAGTGCCGGCTATGTTCCACACCCCTACCCATTCCGTTTAGGATGTCTTTATTTATGTCTTTATTTATTTATTTATTAGTGTTACTTATGTTCATCATGATTTGTAAATTCATAGATTGTATACTTGTATATGTATGTGTGTTTTTCATGATTGTTGTTTTCTGTGTTGATTGTGTGCCAATAAATGTTTTTGTGTGGGAAAACTTGTTTGGACTTCTGGTGCAAACCTATTTAACATAGGCTAATATGTGTACAGTTGCATTCAGTGTTAAGCTGCTGTTTGCAAGGTTAATTTAAAAGGTTGCATTATAATTATTAAATCATACTTTAGAAGTTATTAAATTATACACCCCAATAGTCTACTGCCATATGAAACAATTATGTTTCACAATACATGATAATTGCAACATTTTAGTGTTTGGGGTAATATTTAGTTTTTATCCCTTCAACAGAAATTACACTTTCAGAATCTGTGAATAACTCAAAATGCCTGTGGGACGACTTGTGACTGGTTTTGCTACGGGCGGTCACATATATTACATTCTGGATATGAACCCAAGACTTAGTGAAATTGTTCCCCTTTTCCCACCGTTCTATGGCCGGTAATTACTTTTGTCAGTGTTAAGAAGTTTAATTTTCAAATCTAAAAATTATCAAACTGAACATAACCCACAGGACCGCAAGCTTTGTTCTTTATTTAACGGGGAATTTCTTTCTAGCGTTTAAATCTATGCATAGAGAAAAACACTTGACGTCATACAAATGGCCGACCTCAAGAGTGACGTAATCAATATGGCGTCTTGGTGAGGGATAAGATATCCCGCATCGGTGTCCTACGGACTGCAGCGAGACATACTTGGCTTCATGTGGGGAGGTGTGGCAGAGCCCTCCCAAAGATTCCTCCACTAAGAAAACTAGATCCATTGATTAATAGTAAATAAAATGTTGTTTTATAAATGCAGTGCGAACGAGAATCTTGTTATGCTTTGTTAAACAGTGTTAAGAATTTGTAAGAGAAAAGTTTGCCGATTTTCTTGCTTGTCTCGATTACCGCCATGGGTGAGGTGCCAGGTGCGTGTAGGTGCGTGCATTTTCCCCATCAAGGTTGCTTTTTAAAAAGATAGTGGCATGCGCGCTCTTTAGTGCATGTTATGAATTAATTGTAATAAACTCGGTCATCATCAGCCTATCTGCCCTACCTTTTTTTCTACCCACGAGCCGCTACTGACAGGTAGCCTAGTGATGGCGTGAAGCTTTCTGAGGCAGCGAAGCTTTCACTCCAATTGTATTGGAAAAAGGTTCATTCATTCAAAGCTTTAAAACTCTATGATGACCTCTGCTGGTGAAATGTGGAGTTGCAGTGTGAACCAAAAAGTCATCACATAATGGATTCCTGTATGAATAAAAACATTGCCTTCCCCATGTGTCTGTGATTTATAGAATTGTATTTTTCCACAGGACTTGCTAGAACGTACTATTGCTGCACAATATAACTGATTTTAGAAATGAGAGGGCAGTCGGGTATGAAATTACATGTTTTTATTAAGAAAAAATGATTTGCTCCACTGTGTTGGGATTTAATCTATTCCTTTTTTTTGAAACCACTTCCCCAGCTTTGGAAAAAGCACGTTCACATGAAACGGAAGATGCAGGAATGTAAAGTACATTGCGTGCCAAGATATATAGGTTTGTATATAGGACCTTATTTTTGGCCCAATACTGTAAAGGGTCTTCTGACCGTGGGACGTTCGGTTCTGACAGGTACCTCGTCACCTCCACAGTTGCACTTGCCGAAACACTTCTGGTGTTTCGCCTCTCTGAGACCTCATTGTCCAACAGGTCAGACAACCCTAAAATGGTAATGATATGAAAATGCATTAAAATATGTGTTGTACAAAACAGGAAAACTATTGACCAACATACCTGACTTAGTAGTGGTAGGGGCATCAGATGATGATGATGGCTGTGTTGTGTCAGGTGCTCAAATTATCACATTTGAACAACATTCTGTATGTACTGTACAAAACACCAAACTGTTGGCCAAAGTAACATACCTGATGACTCGGTGGTGGTAGGGGCATCATGATGTTGATGGCTGTGGCATTTCTGATGATCTTTGGCGAATTACATGGGCACATTCTGAGGTGAGTTTTTTAACGGTGTTTTGTTGCTGAAGTAAATTGCAGAAGCCCATAGTTTTATAGCGTGGGTCCAACAGTGTTGCCAAAGCATGCTGTCCTGCAGCTTCATAGTTGCTGAGTCTTTATGACATTTGGTTTATTAGGTGGTTCGCTAGGTCCATGGACATGTTATTGTTCAGGTTCTTTTGCTTTGAGGTTATGGTGTGGCGCAACATTTTCACCAGTGAAATTTATCCAATTATTTTTGACCCTGATACAACTTTCTTGGCTGACAGTTCCACCGTAGCTTGCTTGAGAGGGCCTAACAGCTGCAGGCATTGTACAATGCATTCATACTCAGTAGCACTTAGTGCTACCACATCGGTATGAAGAGAGGCCAGCGCTGCACCCACTGGCTCTCTCTGCTCGTACAACCGTTCGAGCATCTCAAAGGTGCTGTTCCACCTTGTATCAACTTCCTGTATGATTTTGTGCACAGGTGCTCCCATCTGCTGCTGATGTTTCAGTAGTTGCTCTCTACCAACAGTGCTGCTCTTAAAATAAGTGGCAATGTTCCTCGCCTTGGTCCTTATCTCTTCCAGACCTAGAGTAGAGAAGAGTAGAGATACTTTATCAATCCTGAAGGAAAAGTTTCCAGCAGCATACACATAATACACATTGCACAACAAATCCAACATATCACTTATGTACACACATCTGCATACATGCATTCACTAGTGAAAGTAGTACTACCCTGGAGTGAGTTGAATGGCTTTCTTTACCACCAAGTTCCATGCATGAGCAATACAATGGCTGTGCCGTAATTGCAGGAGGCTGCCACAGAGGCTCATATTTGGGGCACCATCTGTTGTTACGCACATGACTTTAGCATGGGAGATTCCCCAGTCCTCCATAATTTTATCTTTTTCAGAAGCAATATTTGCGGCAGTATGTCGTTCCCCAAACCTACCAACTGCCAGCAACATTGAGGCCAGCTGGTCTGCCTCATCCACAAAATGGCACATCAGTGCCAAATAAGAATCCACGTGAATCAATGTCCACATGTCAGTGGTTAAGGCCACAGCAGTGGCCTTCTTAACTCGTTCCTTGGCCTTCTGTTTTTCCACAAGGTATCTGGCCTCCACCATGGATTTTATAGCTTTTCTAGTTGGAATGACATAGTTGGGGGCCACAACCTTCATCAACTTGATGAAGCCCTGGTACTCCACCATCTTAAAGGGGGAAAAACATTTTAGAACATGCTTTAACACTGGTATCTCTATGTGTGTGACAAATGTCTTAGTTTGTGTCTTGAAAGGCATTGAATCCAGTATAATCATCTCCAATACTGCCTCGTCAATCATTGTTTTTTGATCAGCTGTAACACAACAATGGGTACATTAGGACATGCTTTAAAGGGGTCCTTTTACTATTATGAGTACCCTTTATTTGCCCCAATGAACTAAGATCCACAGACCATTGTTAAAGGATACAATTCAAGGACTTGAACTTTACTATGCTATTCTATAAGTATATAAAATATAGTTTATAAAAGTCAACTTCAAGTATACTTCCTCAGTTTTAGTATAAAATAAGTATACTTATAGTAAACTTTAATAAATGTCTTTTTGCTAAGGGAAAGTATAAGTGTAAGTCTTAAATGTACTTAGTCTTAGACTTTGTTTATAAGTTTCAGTATAAGCCAAGTATACTTTACCATACTATTCTATAAGTACATAAAATATAGTTTATAAAAGTCAACTTCAAGTATACTTCCCCAGTTTTAGTATAAAATAAGTATACTTATAGTAAACTTTAATAAACTTCTTTTTGCTAAGGGACAGCACTGCACACATAGGCTATGCCTACAGTGCATACAGAGGACACACTGAACTTTTCACCTCTCATTCCGGTTGTCCCACATCGCAAAACAGCGGCTAAAGAAAATCTTAGTCACTCAGTGCAAATGTATTTACAGTATATAGCCTCCTCGTTTCACCTAATATTATTACCCTCTTAAAGGGCTCCTTCCGCTAAAAAACACTTTGAGTAGCTCTATTTACAATGTGGTGGATCACAACAAGCAGTACTGTATATGCACGCAGCACTCCAAGACGTGAAAGTCGACCCTCATGGTTACTGGTCATTGAAGGGTCGAGCTAACCAGAACGAGCGGACCAGAGCAGGCTAAACATATCTACGTCACTAGGTCGTAAGCCCCGCCCAGAGCCATGTACAGCACGCCCACATCCCAGAGGAAGAACAGTGGACAGAAGCTAGGTGAGCGAAAGACAGCGAATTTGCCCAATCAGAGGTGCCTTATTGACACGTCATGGATATTCACGAGGGACACCGGAAAAGCCAGTCGTTCAACCACTAGACCTGTTCTAGCTTACAGAAAACAGCGTCAAGCAAGAAAACTAGGACATCATTTTTCACAGAATGATGCACAATGCATTCAACCATAGTGGCGACACAGCAATATGAATAAAAATAACGATAGAAGTTGACCTTTAAACAATAAGGTGGTCTAAACAAAAACATAATACTCTGGCACATCTTCTATGGGCTCTGCACTAGTCCTACTAAATAAAGACAATAAACTATCTGGCGGCATACGAAGATGGTGTTCGAGGAGTTTGACGCATTCGCGTACATGTTGTGCATTCTGCTGGGTTTGGAAGTCCGTATGAAGGAACAAACTGCATTTTTGGTTTTGTTGATGCATGCCCAGTAGGCGAATCCAATCCGATCCTGTGCACTAGGCAGCGCCAAGCGGCTTAAAATCGGCTTAACCAATTACTATACGCGAAACCAATTACTATACGATCTTTATCCCGTGCACATGAAGTCGATAGGATCCCAAACCATTTCCAATCGGATTAAACTCGTCCATGTGCACACAGTCTGTGATGGCACCATCTCTTTTGGTCACCCAGAGACTTTAAATCATATAAACACATTAGAGGTTCCACAAGTGTCAGCCATCTTGGTCTGAATTTTTTTGTAACTCCTGCCTTTTAAGCAAGCGTCACGCACTAAACACATCACACGCTGATGTAATTGGTCGTCACATCATTCCCATTTAAATAAAATTCAGGTATCGCCAATACTGCATTTTGCCCCCCCCCCCCTCGCCGAATTCGCCTGCCTTCACTGTGGAAATGGCCTGTTAGCCCCATGCTTCGCCCTCGAAGGCGAAATTTCGCCTCCATTCAAAGTCAATGACAGCGAAGCGAAATTTTGCCCTGTGGAAACGGCCTGTAAGACTGTCACGAAAGAGGACATGAGTGCTAAAATAAGTAATAACTCGGGTTTATTGAAACAACCATAACCATAACTTGTTGCAGTAAAAACGAGCTAGTAAGCAAAAAGAGGTCAATATGGACGATCTGTAATAGGTAGGGTGAGAGAAATGAATGAGGGAAAAATGAGGTGACGTGCTAGGTCAGAAGTGATGCGAAAAGGTCAAAAAACAAAAGACCAACTGCCATCTAGACTGTCTCTGTCTCGACCTGGTACCCACCACAATGATCTTAAATAGATTAAAAGTCAGGTAGGACCAATGTGCCTTAGGTTGCATGTAGGAAGCACCAACACAAACAAGAAAACAGGCAGAGGGTTTGCTACACAATAAATACACAACCAAAATCCTCTACCCATACAACATCTCAAATCTCTGTAACATTTAGACGGTGCCATGTGTTATCGCTGCCTGTGCGATCAAACCATTGCAAATGGTCCAGAACGCAGCAGTGCGACTTGATTTCAATCAACCCAAAAGGACACATGTCACTCCCACTTTTCAGTGACCTGCACTGGCTGCCAGTAGCTGCCAGAATTAAACATAAGGCTCTGACACTAGCCTACAAAGTAATTTCAGGTTCCGCCCACGCCTATCTCAGTGTCTTACTAAAGGCTCACGTCCCGTCCAGGGCGTTGCGATCCGCTCATACAAATTGTCTATCTGTACCCTCGCCTCTCACAAAGCAAGGTCACTCTAAACTTTTCTCTGTGGTTGTCCCCAAATGGTGGAACGACCTACCAGTTGTGACAAGAACAGCAACATCCCTTTCTACCTTTAAAAAGCTTGTAAAACCCTTCTCTTCCGAGACTGCTTCCCTTCCTAACAAAACTAACAACACTAACAATCACTAAACCAACTCTCTCTTTCTCTGTCCCCATGTGGAGTATGTCTGTAGTGTCCCTGCTCCAGGAAACTTATTCAGACACATGCACCTCCCTGTATGTATAAAGGTTGCCTGCTTACTCTGTGTTCCTTTACAACTCTGTCAGCTTATGTCCTCCTTTTTGTAAGTCCCTTTGGATAAAAGCGTCTGCCAAATGCAATGTAATGTAATGTAATGTAAAGATGAATAAGGTGGTAGGCATTATATCTTATATCTCATTAGATCTTCTCATGCACTGAAGTTAACACAAAGATGGCATATTTCTGGCAGGTGGGATTGGAAATGTAGTTTTATTCATCATTTATTAGTTGCCTTGAATAAAGTCTTTGTTTGTTTGAGGAATAGTATCCAACTCGAATGTCATTCAGCATAAGAACTGCACTGAACTCATGAAAAGGCATCTCTTCTTTGATGTAGGTTGCAAAGAAAAACAATGCATGGGAACCTGTGAGAATGACAGCTGAAATGACAAACATGTTATGGTCTTATTCTTTTACATTTGCAAAACTGGCTAATAGTCTAAAGGGAACACACTGATCACACTGGCACTGTTTACAGATCAACAATAAATGATGAATAAGAAAATAGTTTCCAGTTGCTTACCACTGTTTGGAATACCCAAGTACAAAATAAAAAAGACATGTTGAAACAGTTTTATTCCTGTCATCACAACAGGAATGTAATTCCAGCTGCTGCTCCCTCACGTTTTTCTGTCTTTCACACTGTTAAAACCTTGACTGGAAGTCGCACACAAGAAGGTGTGCCTGCCACTGTTCAATCCGGTTCTTTTCCTTGTCCTCTCCTGTTGCAAATGTCAGCTTCCCATTATTTTCCCTAGGAGCCCCCCCCAACACACACACATACACCTAGCAGAAGAGCTGAATAGCGTTGTTTTATTTATTTATTTAAAGGGCCACAGTCCCCCTGGAGAAACCTAATGATAACCATGACAATGTGTAGTTGTCCAGTAGCGGAGTACCTAGGCCTAACCCTTGCCCAAGCCACAGATTGGGTAAAATGAGTGAAACAATGGAAGAGCAAGGAATCATGGATGTTGGGCAGAGTGAAATGAGTGTGTTTTGAGCAATGTGGACTAAATCTATGTGTGTGTTTATTTTTAACCTGATTTTTTTCTGGGTCAACCCATTTTACGATTTCTGTCTACGCCCCTGCTGCACAATGCTGTCACCTAAAGGCCTTTAGGTTCACCACTAAGAAAATTAATTTCTGGGAAGTTTACTTTTCTGTTTGCTTTTTATATTCATGTTCCACTTTCTTCTCCTTCTTCATATTACCTGACGCCAGAGAACACCATAATACCGCCGCCCTATTGTAATGTTATACAGACACAAACTAGAAATTCTTGTCAGTTGCAGTTTTTTTCTGCAACCAGGCCAAGTTGGGGTTTGCCAGACAACAATCTGTAACAGTCGCAGAGACATTCCCACACAGAACATCTATTGTTAGCAGTAGGATTGTAAGGACCAGTAAGCCTCAGTGTTGTGTTGTCAAAAACAAACAAAATAGCCTACTTTAGTTTCTGAAAAGTGGTGTACTAATCTACATTCTCTGCCCATTGCCTGTTTGAGATTGTTAAAAGGTTTAACTTCTTGCTTGCATCAAAATTACCTTTTCCTCTCATAAGTTTCATGAATTGAACAAAAACCTTTTATGGCTTTATTGTGTTGTAGTACACAAAGTTGCTGCTATTTGCTAGGTAGCCTACTATTCATTTGTGAATGGTAGATTTGAGGTAGACTTTTTTTGTGAAATGCTGCCTCCTAGAGGACCTGTGCAAGTTCAATTGCATCACAATAACATTTCATGTCCCAATGTGTGTAATGTTAATCTGCTTTACCAATCCAATGGAGCCATGTGAACACAATGTGGCATAGATGGGCCTTTTGTTAGAAGAACAAATATCAGAAATACAGATTTTAAAATGTTAAACATCTTCTACACAAATGACAATCTAAACATTTGTCTTAATCTTTTACCCACTTTATTCTGTACAAGTGTATCATAAAACATCTTAGTCAAGTAATAGGAAAGAATTCACTATTTAACTACATAATCAAAGGTGTTTTTCAATTGACATATATGAAACACTATATATACATGTATCAAAAAAAAGTTGTACTTTTTAATCGTCCAGTTTTCAGAATTGTTGTAAACTGTACAACAGTGCAGGGAAGATTTGACCTGACTCCTCTCTCATCTGACCCCATTGACACTTTACCTTAGCAGTCTCATCTGTGTGTTGACCACTGCGCACCTCTCCATCACGCCATGGACTCCTACCATACCGTTTCCAAATAGGTGTTACAGTCTTGTGTCATGACACAAACTGGGAAATTCAATGTCAGATAGCCTATCGGGTCCTGTATTTATGAAACTGCTCCATTGTTCGTTTCAAGTGCTAAGAATTCATGAAATGTACTCCTACTTTTAAACCCAGCTATGCAGTCGATATAAAACTATAAGTTCAATGGCTAGCAGTGTTCCTATAAGTAATTCTGTAAAGCCTAACTCCAGCCTGATACCTGGGCCTGTATTACATCAAGACCCCAAGAGTTGCTAATAAGAAGAACAACACCAACGACTAAAAACTCAAAGTTGTATAACTTATATTTAGTTATCAAGCATCTTAACCCAAGTTGATGCAAATTGTAAGTCTAAATCATTAGTGTCCATCTGAGCTGAATACTTAGCTGTGCTGAACATGAGATTAGGGATGACGAATGATGATAGGTTCTCTTAGTTAAAAATACAGGTGCATAAATATCCACTGAATGGTGAAATTCAAAAGATGAGTTTATATTTTATTAAGTAAAATGTCCATCCTCTCCAAAACTACTTGTCTATGTCTAAATATAGTATACAAAACAGGTGTCAACGTGTTATACATCCTCTGCTTATAATATTTACTGTGTAATATTACTAAGCTATAATGTAAAATATACAGTAATGCAAAATATGATGTAGCTCATGCTGACTACTGTCTGACTACCGAGATGAGTTTTAGTGCACACACACACACACACACACACACACACACACACACACACACACACACACACACACACACACACATACAGATCATCTGACTTGATCATGAGGTGTGACAAATATGTGTCAATAAAAGTGTGACAAACTGTGCCTGGCTAGATCTGTTCGTACACTACCATAAATTGTAGAAGTTGAAATATAAAAAAGTCCCCAAGCTTCAGCCCGAGCTTAAAGTTTGTAAGGGTTCCTCTTCTTGTAAAGTTTCCTTACTTTCTTGTTTCACGTCCCCCTTGCTCTTCTGAGAATCTGACACCAGAAATAATTAAGAACAGAGTACCTTGAAGAAGGTGTTTTACACACAGACACTAGACAGTCTTGTCAGAGAAGACAGGAAGACAGTATACATTAAGGGCATGTTGAGATAGGCCAGACAGGAGTCTTAGATTTCAAGAGTCTTTTCCCACATCTTTTGTTAGCTACCAGATCACGAAGACTCTGAAATGTGCATGTATTTAACCCAAGTAATCATTACCTCCCATTTCCACAATTTAGTGCTTCTAGGTCTCCATAGACAAGACATTATAAATGAACAAAATTATATTAATTGATATGCCCATGAACATTCCCCACTTAACTTACTTTAAGACCTTTTTTGTAAATCTTGTATTTTAAAAAAAAATATATGTTTACATATTTAAACAGTTAGGTCTGTGTAAACATTTGGGCTATATTCAAGATACACTGTTGCTGATCTTACCTCTAAGTCTTTTCCTACAACAGATGAAGAATATGATGAGGAACACAGGCAGGCATACCAGTGTTATCACCACCACAGCGACCACAGCATGGTTCTGTCCTGCACGAGGTTCTAGAACACATAATATCAAACGGTTAAACATGTGACATGGAGCAAAACTTAAACTAGCTATATGATACAGTCTAATCCTGATTATTAAAAACTAGTAATGGGACTTAGGTCAGTTTATATCTAGCAGTAAATGATTGTTCTGTTGTACTTCGCAAACAAGCAACACCTAGTGGTATGTCCAGTTTGTTGTCCAAGCTGAGGTGTTGGGCTGTGCAGGTGTACTGGTGATACTGCAGTTCCTCTGTGCTGACCTCCAGGCTCTTCCTCATCTGGTAGGTTCCATCTCCGTTAGGTAGCAGCTCCCCCCCAGTGATCTGATGGTCAGGCACAGGCTGGCCGTCTCTGAGCAGGGTCAGGTTGATGTGACGGGGGTAGAAACCAGTGGCCAGGCAGGTCACTTTCACACCTCCATTGTCTGGGAGTGCCTTTTGCAAGAGCCTGACTCTGGGTTTGACTGAGACAGACAGACAGGAAAGAATGTGGATATAGGAAGGGGGAGGGGAGGGGGGGGGCAACATTTACTATACTGTACACTGTAATTTTAAATGAAAATCCTAAATTATCTAATGTAAAATTTGTTAAGGCTCAATCTTCCCTCTCCATGTCCTGTAGAAAAAGGATTGTTGAGACTGTTTTCAGGCTCATGCTAGATTATGGTGATCTATAATCTATACTAGGAATGCCACCCTCTCCCGACTTAAGATCCTTGACTTGCCAGTCAGGCTTCCATGTACGGTGGCGCATTGCATTCACATAAAAATAAAAATTTCACCAGGTTATCTCGTAATTACGAGATAATTATCTCATAATTACGAGATATTTTCTCATAATTACGAGATAAGATCTCAAAATTACGAGATAGGATCTCATAATTATGAGAAAATCATCTCATAATTATGAGAAAATCATCTCGCAATTATGAGATAATTATCTCATAATTACGAGATAAATATGCCATAATTATAGGATAATGTTATGTTATGCTAATTGACTCAGCAGTTCTACGGCTACTAGTATACATGATTTGTGACTGTGATTTGCAAGGCAATAATGGACGTCTCTCGCGAAATTTGTTTTTATTTCCTTCTTGGCACGAAGCACTGGAGAATATTAACATTTCTCAGGATGGATGGGATTGAAATAAGCATGTCATGGCTACAAAGGCGACTGAAATTGTTGGGGTTGTACAGGAGGAAAGCCTAAGCCACATATACCTATATATACAACCTCCCAAAATATGTTGCTGGCTCTTCAGACAAACTTCCGTTTTGTACTAAAAGCTGTTATTATTAACACTTAAAAAAGTAGGCTCCAGTTATTTGTAAGCTCTGTTTGGGGAAATGCACAAAGATTAGAAGTGTGCCACTGTTCTGCCCTGGTGTTGCCTTATGACACTTGCCGTATGTAGGCTATATGGTTAACGTACGGTGGCCGCTAGGTGTCACCCGCGCACACAAATTGTTTCCAAAATATGCATAGACTAAGTTTACAACAGAAAAGTAAGATTAATTATGTAACTTAAATGACATATTTTCAGTTTATGTGAAATTATTGTCGAGCAAAATTGAGTATACCCCAGAGTGATGCTTAATTTGTCTCTCCAAAACTCCCTTTGGATGTTCGAATGAGTTCAGATCAGGTATCATACTTAATCACTGAATCACTGAACGCTTTGGAAAAGTATATTTATCTCGTAATTATGAGATAATTATCTCATAATTACGAGATGATCTTCTCATAGTTATGAGATCCTATCTCATAAATTTGAGATCTTATCTCGTAATTATGAGAAAATATCTCATAATTATGAGATAATTATCTCGTAACTACGAGATAACCTGGTGAAATTTTTATTATTATGTGAATGCAATGCGCCACCAACAGTTATCCTCAATTTATAGTTCCTATTGTTCATACTGAGCTGAGTAAGACATCCTTCTGTTTTAATGCTCCCTTTTTGGGGGCCAAGCAGTGAAGCTGCGAAGGCTCCCATTGTTTAACTAGCATTTTTATTATTATTAGGGGCCAAGCATTGAAGCTTGTTTTACTAGCTTTTCTTCTTTTCTCTTCTTCTTCTTCTTCTTCTTCTGCCATGGAAGTCTATGACAGACCATTGAACCAATTCGTAAAAAGTTTTGAAATTCGGTACACTTAATTCAGGACAGTGTCAAGATAAATTTCAGTAAGTTTCATGTCAATGGAGCACAGACTCTAGTGCCACCAACAGGTCAAAGTTGGACATGTGTATAACAAAAACTATGGTCATTGGTGTCATTGAAATCCTTGGATCAAGCCGAGTTCAATGAACCTTATGACATCCTCAAAAATGTTAAAAAATGTCAAAAAATAAACTAAATTTTCACAAGTCACAAATTTTGCACATCCCAAAACTTCCTGAAACTTGGCACATATAATCTTCAGAACAAGCCTCATCCAGAAACCGATGTGGCGATTTGATCAGTGAAAGCGCTAGCGTGTCACAGCCAATCGAATTGGGCGGCAAAGGCGCCAATCAGGAAGTGAGGTCATATCTCGGCAACGCTTTGATGTATCATAACCAAACTTAGTGATATGCTTCTCGACAACAGCACAGGAGGTCACAACAAATGTGATGCAGTTTGGTACCTAGAGGGTGCTATAATGGGCAAAAATGTGTTTTGGCTAATGTCTTCTAATGTGTTGTAATATTAGACTTTATTGAGTTCTGGTCATAGTTTGCCATGTCCCAGTGATGGCCCTTTAATGCTTTTTATGTCAGCAAATCAAATTCAGTGAGAATTTTGGTGTCATTTGGCCACAAGGGGGCGATGTAGTAAGCAAAATTGTGTTTTTTCTATTACTGCATTTTGGTTTGAAACTAAATGATCATGTTTTGTTAATCTTGGATCAAGACAAATTCAACAATCCCTCTGACAGCTGTTTCTGCCTCTAAATTTTCCCACCATTTTAGAAAATGTTGAATGTGAGACGACATTTTCACAAGTCACACATGTTGTCCAGTATTCCCAAAATTTATATAATCTGCAAACCCCCCTCACAATTTGATGAGTGAAAGCATTTGCATGTCACAGCCAATTGCATTGAGCGGAAAAGCTGCCAAACAGTAATTAATGGTCATATGTCAAAAAAGACTACATATGCCAACCAAACTTGGCAGACACACTTGCTAAAGGGAACTGTTACAAGAAAAATTGTATGGGTCATGTTACAGTCCTATGCTTGGCCCCCTCATCACTGCCTGCAGCTTAATTGTTGGAATGTACTCCAACACTCTCTTAAGCTTAAGCTCTTAAGAGTCTTTAGTTTCCTATGAGCAATTCCAGATTTTAATTATGAAATTCCCAGTTTGTAATTGCTTCATGATCTTTTATTGGTTATTGGTTTTACTCTCGTGGGGAAATCATTATTATTTTATTTTACGTGTACGTCTTTTATTTTTTAACTTGTGTTTCCCGGGGTCTTACGGGGTGTGTGTGTGTGTGTGTGTGTGGGTGTGTCCTTCCAAAGTGAGAGAGATCCATCTGGAAAAGCCTGACTATGGGTTTGACAGAGGCACACGCAATGAGAATAAATGATTGATATCATGTTAATAACAATACTTCTAATATAAAAAAATAAAAATGCTACTTTGGCTAGAAGGTATAGCCAATATATCTGTTAGGGAATTACAATGCAGGAATTCTGGAAAAAAGCATCCTATATCTAAAATACATTCCGTAAATACCCAGAATAAATATACATATTTCACATGGGTATATCTTACCTTTTCTCATCACTTCTTTTCTATTTAGGTGTAGGAGATGATAAAGTGCCTTGATGCAGATGGGCTGGTAAAAATCTATAATGACCCATTTGATACTCTCTGACTGGAGTGCAGTCCAGGCTCCTGGCCATTTGAATTCTGTTTCCAGGGTCTTGTCAGGAATGCTGAGGTACTTCTCGTCCCCACTGTCTTCATTGAAAGCCTCCTTACTGATCATTCTCCCTGATGTGTCACTGGCTTTTACGTCACAGCCAAATATTCGTTGGTGAGACTGAACTCCTATGGGCAGATGAGCAAACAAGCAATAAAGTACCCAACATACACAAACATCCATGAACCAAAAACACTTTGCAAAGTAAGTAAAAATTGCAAAGTAATGGAATGTTTAGGCCATACTTACCATGTGTGCTATTATAGAGATGGATCAGTTCATGTGTTCGACCTATCATGTGCTCGTGCATCACTGTAAACACCGTGATGGCATTTTTCTGGTCACTGGACCCAATGTCTTTGTCAGTCATAGGTCCTCTTAGTAAAAGTTTTTGGTCACTGGAAGAATAGAATCCAACTTGGACATCATCCAGCATCAGCACTGCACCGAACACAGGAAAAGGTGTCTGTCCTTTGATATAGGTGGCAAAGGCCAGCAGGGAATGGCTACCTGTCAGTGTAGAGAAGTTACAGTACAACGCAGTCATTACAGTTTTTTACTGTGAAAACTGTACTAAGCTAAATAAAATAAAGGAACATGACTAATATAAATGTAGTTTGCTGTAAGGATTGGTTCTTGCCAAGCGTATCTTTTATTAAGATACTGTCTCTTTGGTAAAAAACTTTTAAGTGATATTTCTTAATCATAACCCCATCCCTAGACAACCATCCTAACTAGAAAGCACTACAGGGTGTCTTTTTCCATTCAAATATTAAAGCAATAGCAAATGTGTAATAAAAATGCACATGTGCCTTGAAAATATATGTGACTAAGGACACCTGCGTGTGTGTTTCAATTCTCATTTGATTTAACAAACCCCTTAACAAACACTGGCTTACTAACACAAAATCATTGTCTTGGGTAAAATTTTCGATAATTTATTTAACAAAAACTGTTTTTGTACACCTAGCTTTGACCGGAAACATTGCACCATGTGATGAAATGTCACAAAATTGGGTGCACATGAAAAGAAAGCCATTCAGAGTTGTCATGTCAACTTTGACCAAATATGAGCAATTAGAAGCCGAGATATGGACTTTTCAAGAATTTTAAGCTATGTTTTGAATTTTGATTTACATGTAACTTGGAAACAGTCCATCTCAAGATAAATCTTTTGATAACTTTTTGTCACCATTGTCTGTAGATGACATGTACCAAATTTGGTGAGATTCACATGAACAGCCTATGACGAGTTCGTTTGGTTTCGCTTTCACAACGTTAAAATTTCATGGAATTTTTTTTTGTTGGAAGTGGGCGTCGACCAGTGTTTTCAATGCGAGAGGTTCAATAGATTTCACGACAAAAAAGAACTGCTTGTAAACGTTACTGTTCTCTAGATAATAGGCAAAATGACATTTTGTACAATTACAGCGCCCCCTATGGGCCAAATAGTATGGCATGTGCTGTGCTTTTAGAGGTCTTGGTGCTCATTGTGCATGACATATTTTGTGCAGTTCCCACCTTCCCAGTCCAAGACATTGGCAATACAATATCACAATTTTTGCATTTACCCCTATCAGTAGGTGGTGCCATGTTTCAAGTGACAGTTTATGGGCTGGGTCAATGCGTCTTTGTAACCCCGACATACTACCACAAAATCACTGTCTTGGGAAAAAATGTTGATGAGTTTTTTAAAAAAAAACTGTTTTTGGACCCCTAGCTTTGACAAAAAACAATGTCCCCTTTAACAAAATATCACAACATTTGATGCACATGAACAGAAAGCTGTTTAGAGGTGGCATGTCAATTTTCACAACATTGGAGCAATTAGAAGCCAAGATATGGACTTTTGAAGAATTTTAAGCTATGTTTCAAATTTTCATTGACATGTAACTTTTAAACGGTTTATCTCAAGACAAATCCTTTGATATCTTTTGTCACCATTGTCTGTAGATGACATGTACCAAATTTGGTGAGATTCACATGAAGGGCCTATGACGAGTTCGTTTGGTTTCGCTTTCACAATGTGAAAATTTCACGGAAATTGTTTTTGTTGGAAGTGGGCGTCGACCAGTGTTTTCAATGCGGGAGAGTCAGTAGATCTCACGACAAAAAAGAACTGCTTGTAAACATTACCGTTCTCTAGATAATAGGCAAAACAACATTTTGTACAATTACAGCGCCCCCTATGGGCCAAATTTTATGGCATGTGCTGTGCTTTTAGAGGTCTTTGTGCTTATCGTGCATGACATATTTTGTGCAGTTTCCACCTTCTCGGTCCAAGATATTGCCAATATAAAATCCCATTTTTCACATTTACCCATATCACTAGGTGGCGCTACACTGTTGTTCGGTGAAACATTCACTGAGTTATTCAGTGGCGGGTGGCCCTTGGGGGCCAAAAGCTCCTATTCGCTCAAAAACTTCTAGGGCTACATGCGAAAAATCGGTGGGAAAAAAAAAGGGAAAAAAGTCTCGGCAACACTATAATCAGTGGCGGTTCTATAGTGTTTTACGCCCCGGGCGAGATCACCTCTCAGTACAAAAAACTGCATATATAAATTAGGTTTATGTAGGCCTACGTGTAAATCACTGGTACATTTAAAATTCACTCTATTTTACATTTATAAAGGTTTCATATGGGAGAACAAAACATTTTGTACAGAGTTTGAAATAAATACGAAGAGGGAAATCTACGTAACAGTAAGATTGTTTCTTTTCATATTAGTTTCACCAGCAGATGTTGCCCTTGGCCTATGAACCTGCAAACCGACGAGAACTATGTACTTGTGACTGAGGGCAACCGCAGCATAGCTAGCTAGCAACCTAAGGAAGAAAGTGCTAGTCTTATCCGAACGTTAACTGAAAAGTTGAGTGACCATGATGAATTGCTTTCAAATATCCATATCCATATTTATATCCACAACCTAAACTAGCTAGCCAGCATCAATCATTTACAACTTTAATCATTTGCAACACTTGTTAACACAGTCTGAACATTGCTAGTAGCCTAGCCTGGGAGCTAACGTTACAAAGTTTGTTGACGGTAAGGAGCAAGGGCTACAAAATGAACTTTTTATTATTATGATTTATTTATTTAAAACACTGTCTTATCTGCAAGCGTGAGATTCATCTCGCTTTCTATTCTTTTTTCCGCTCCCGACTTTAGATATCTTTTCAAGGCCCTGTCCAAACATTTGTCTGCCAAACTTAAACTAAGACTGAGCAATAATCGACCAGACCACTGAAAGGTGGGGGCGGGGGGCACCAGGAGGAGAATGGAGAAGGAGAGGAGCAAATTGACCTATGTTGCTTTTGTATTGCTTAAAATAAATATTAGCATGCTTTGCACATTTTTAAAATATCCTTACTAGCACGTACCTAGCCTCTTGTGATGATTTTTTCACGAGCCATTTTTTTTGGTGGTGCCCCCACAAGCACTTGGTGCCCTACGCACTCTGCGTTATGTGCGTGTGCGGAGCTATGGCACTGCCCCCGAGACAGAGAGACACGCTGCTCCTGTGCATGCCACCTTCTCAGCAAGCAAGGGCGCCTGCAGTTCGCCATTGTGCCGATTGCAGCATTACAGGGGGCGGCAATGTGCCGATTGCAGCGATATGACAAACGGAGCTTTTTATTTTATTTTTTTCCCCAAGCGCTCGTGGCGCCCCCCACGAAATGGCGCCCCGGGCGGCTGCCCGGTTCGCCCGTGCCTAAAACCGCTACTGACTATAATGACCGCTATCGCTAGCTTCGCTAGCTGCGGTCATAATAATAATACCAAAGCGTGGGGATAGCATGCTCGTTTTAATACAATACAGGGGTGCGTTTCTCGAACAGCTAGCTAAGTTAGCACTGTACTACCATTGTACAATGGAAGTATCTACAATGATAGTGGCGAGATCCTTCCGTTTCTCGAAGGTCTCGTACTTCGGTAGAACAATCATTGTAGGTACTTCCATTGTACGTACTTCCATTGTGGGTACTTCGGTTTGTGAAGCATGGAAACAACGGAGGAAAAGCAGGGGACAGCCGTTTTGATTGGATGACGAACTCTTTGTTGACACGACATGCCACTGCTATTTCATTTTAATACATGTCTTTGTTGAAATCATACGATAGCGGTAATAATAAATGGTTACAGCATGGTAAACGTCTGGTAAAACTAACTCAAGTGCCAAAACTTGGCCCAATGTCTACAGTGACACATGTCGTGAAGGAAATTTTATTCTTACAAATCCGTAGGTTTCAATAGCGTCTTGACGTCATTCGTCAGTTGTATTAATACTCCACCATACAACATTACTGTCTGTGCCAATAGCTCAATGAGAAAGTTGCGTGGCTTCAGTGCTATTGTTCTCTTTAGTTCCCGGGTTCAAATCTCAGTGCACGCCTGGTAGCACATAGCCTTCATGTTTTGCTATAGCATTGCTCCTCAATACATGTACTCTTTCAAATCAATAACCCAGACAAACTTCAGAGTAGAGCATAAATCCACACTAACATGAATGTGAAACGCTAGGCCACACAAACAGATAAGTCATACAATTCGTCTCTACACTCAGTCTCGAACCTACGTCTATGATGGAAAACTTATGTTGCACGCGACTGCGCTACTAGTTGCGCCACTGACAATCACACGTGAGTTTTTGTTTACCAAATACATATGCTGTCCATAATGGGAAAAGCTTCAATTCAAGGCCAACTTCTAATGCAAATATCTCGTAATCCCACGTTCCAAACTCAGCGAAACTCAATCGGTTTGTAGATGCCACTATAATACTGCTGTTCAACCCATTAAATCATTAAGTCTTGTCATACGGTTTTAACAAGAAAAATGACATAACATGAATTGGCCATTTAAAAGTTCTATGAGCTGTATTATAGTGTCCTCTACATGTCGATTGAATTTCACTGCATTTGTACTGCAGGATTACGAGATATTTAAACTTTACAGTCGAAGATCTACTGCGAGTTTTGCCGTGGGTGGGATCAACCTTCAAAACAACACTTGTACAATGGCTCGCGAGCTGTTGTAGGTACTACACAACTTTACTTCGAAGTTTTGGAAGTATCTCTGCTACGAAAGTTTCGAGAAACGCGTAGTAGGTCCCTCACTACCGAAGTCCCCACAACAGAAGTACGTACTTCCGAAGTTCCTCACTACCGAAGTATGTACAATCATAGTAGAGCTTCGAGAAACGCGAAGTAGCCTCTGAGGCGGTACTTCCGAAGTACCAACAACGGTAGTGGCTAACAAGTTAGCAATTTTGCGTTCGAGAAACGCACCCCTGATGAGTAGCTCAACTATTTTATAGGTCTTAGAGAAAGGCTAAACAAAACTTGACATGAACTGAACCCGAACTTGACATGCTACCAAAAAACAGCCCGACAATTTGCTGGCTTTTTTCGAAGCAGAAAAAACAACTCTTTTTCAGTTGACTTTGGAATAACATGCCTCCCCAGAATCAGCTACGTTGATCTTAATGGTGAAAAGCCACAAGACGTACAGAAGTATCCTTGGCATTCTGGCTTAACAACTTATTTCATAAACATCAGTTATCAGAATCATCAGTCTATCTTGAAATGGGCATGGGGTAGCAAGAGGGGGCATAACAGTATTGTTGGGTGTAAATGGGAGAAAGTTATGGTGTGTGTAGCCTATGTGTGTGTGTGTGTGTGTGGAGGGGTTGATGGGCTGTGTGTGGGGGGCAGTGCTGAGGTGGGGATGGGGCAAACGTGTGTGGGGTTGAGCGGGTTGTGGACAATGAGCATGTTGATTTTGGTCATAACATTATTATAATAATAATAATAATAGTAATAATAATAATAATAATAATAATAATGGACTGAAAAGGGGCCAAAATCGCAGTGCATGTCCGGCTTTAAAGCGTTAGGATGGTCGTTAAGACAATGCTGCTTAGTAGCTACAACTATTTTATAGGTTTATAGGTATAGGTTATAGGAAGGCTAAACAAGGATCGCTTATTAGCATGAACAAAATGTATCCTCATAACTTCCTTCTGAGTTGCATAGCTTGACAGTTGAATGCATAACAGGGAAAGGCATTCCTGCCTGTGACGGTCACACCCATCTGAACTGCCAGAGAAACAGCACGACAATCTGTGGTGTTTTTTAGCAGAACATAACTCTTTTCAATTGGCTTTAGAATTATTATTATAGCCTGCCTTACCAGGATCAGCTACGTTGATCTTAATGGTGGAAAGCCACAAGACGTACAGAAGTATCCTTGACATGCTGTTCAGTAGTCTGTTAATAACGTATTCCATAAACATTAGTTTTTAGAATTTCCAACAGCCTACTGTCTTAGTTGTCAGAAAAAAGCTGTGTCATCCAGTTCGTTGGTTTCAGTTTGCTGACTGCTATGGACCTTCACTCTTTAATCCGTCACAGTGATATTTCATACGCTTCTTGTTTGGAAATCTGTCCAGATGGCAATCTGTCCTGTTCAGAATAGTTGTCATGTCAGCAGTCAAGCAAAGGCGAATTTCGTCCGGTTTCGGAGGTATATAAAAGGCTTTGCAGGGCTTCTGTGTTAGCCACATGATGCCGTGACGCTGAGTCGCAGCATCACAAAGAAGTCCTAGGCTAGGGGCTAGTGTGGCAGAGCCCTCCCAAAGATTCCTCCACTAAGAAAACTAGATCCATTGATTAATAGTAAATAAAATGTTGTTTTATAAATGCAGTGCGAACGAGAATCTTGTTATGCTTTGTTAAACAGTGTTAAGAATTTGTAAGAGAAAAGTTTGCCGATTTTCTTGCTTGTCTCGATTACCGCCATGGGTGAGGTGCCAGGTGCGTGTAGGTGCGTGCATTTTCCCCATCAAGGTTGCTTTTTAAAAAGATAGTGGCATGCGCGCTCTTTAGTGCATGTTATGAATTAATTGTAATAAACTCGGTCATCATCAGCCTATCTGCCCTACCTAACCCTACCCATTGCGAGCCAAGATATATAGGTTTGTATATAGGACCTCATTTTTTCCACAATACTGTAAAGGGTCTTCTGACCGTGGGACGTTCGGTTCTGACAGGTACCTCGTCACCTCCACAGTTGCACTTGCCGAAACACTTCTGGTGTTTCGCCTCTCTGAGACCTCATTGTCCAACAGGTCAGACAACCCTAAAATGGTAATGATATGAAAATGCATTTAAAATACGTGTTGTACAAAACAGGAAAACTATTGACCAACATACCTGACTTAGTAGTGGTAGGGGCATCAGATGATGATGATGGCTGTGTTGTGTCAGGTGCTCAAATTATCACATTTGAACAACATTCTGTATGTACTGTACAAAACACCAAACTGTTGTAGGGGCATCATGATGTTGATGGCTGTGGCATTTCTGATGATCTTTGGCGAATTACATGGGCACATTCTGAGGTGAGTTTTTTAACGGCGTTTTGTTGCTGAAGTAAATTGCAGAAGCCCATAGTTTTATAGCGTGGGTCCAACAGTGTTGCCAAAGCATGCTGTCCTGCAGCTTCATAGTTGCTGAGTCTTTCTGACATCTGGTTTATTAGGTGGTTCGCTAGGTCCATGGACATGTTATTGTTCAGGTTCTTTTGCTTTGAGGTTATGGTGTGGCGCAACATTTTCACCAGTGGAATTTATCCAATTATTTTTGACCCTGATACAACTTTCTTGGCTGACAGTTCCACCGTAGCTTGCTTGAGAGGGCCTAACAGCTGCAGGCATTGTACAATGCATTCATACTCAGTAGCACTTAGTGCTACCACATCGGTATGAAGAGAGGCCAGCGCTGCACCCACTGGCTCTCTCTGCTCGTACAACCGTTCGAGCATCTCAAAGGTGCTGTTCCACCTTGTATCAACTTCCTGTATGATTTTGTGCACAGGTGCTCCCATCTGCTGCTGATGTTTCAGTAGTTGCTCTCTACCAACAGTGCTGCTCTTAAAATAAGTGGCAATGTTCCTCGCCTTGGTCCTTATCTCTTCCAGACCTAGAGTAGAGAAGAGTAGAGATACTTTATCAATCCTGAAGGAAAAGTTTCCAGCAGCATACACATAATACACATTGCACAACAAATCCAACATATCACTTATGTACACACATCTGCATACATGCATTCACTAGTGAAAGTAGTACTACCCTGGAGTGAGTTGAATGGCTTTCTTTACCACCAAGTTCCATGCATGAGCAATACAATGGCTGTGCCGTAATTGCAGGAGGCTGCCACAGAGGCTCATATTTGGGGCACCATCTGTTGTTACGCACATGACTTTAGCATGGGAGATTCCCCAGTCCTCCATAATTTTATCTTTTTCAGAAGCAATATTTGCGGCAGTATGTCGTTCCCCAAACCTACCAACTGCCAGCAACATTGAGGCCAGCTGGTCTGCCTCATCCACAAAATGGCACATCAGTGCCAAATAAGAATCCACGTGAATCAATGTCCACATGTCAGTGGTTAAGGCCACAGCAGTGGCCTTCTTAACTCGTTCCTTGGCCTTCTGTTTTTCCACAAGGTATCTGGCCTCCACCATGGATTTTATAGCTTTTCTAGTTGGAATGACATAGTTGGGGGCCACAACCTTCATCAACTTGATGAAGCCCTGGTACTCCACCATCTTAAAGGGGGAAAAACATTTTAGAACATGCTTTAACACTGGTATCTCTATGTGTGTGACAAATGTCTTAGTTTGTGTCTTGAAAGGCATTGAATCCAGTATAATCATCTCCAATACTGCCTCGTCAATCATTGTTTTTTGATCAGCTGTAACACAACAATGGGTACATTAGGACATGCTTTAAAGGGGTCCTTCCGTCAAAAAACACTTTTAGTAGCTCTATTTACAATGTGGTGGGTCACAACAAGCAGTATATGCACACAGCATTCCAAGACCTGAAATTCGACCCTCATGGTTTTACTGGTCATTGAAGGGTCGAGCTAACCAAAACGAGCAGATCAGAGCATGCTAAACCTATCTACGTCACTAGGTCGTAAGTCCTGCCCAGAGCCATGTATGGCAAGCCCATATCCCAAAGAATTGGTGGACAGAAACTAGGTGAGCGAAAGACAGCGAATTTGCCCAATCAGAGGTGCCTTATTGACACGTTATGGACACCGGAAAAACCAGTCGTTCAACCACTAGACCTGTTATAGCTTACAGAAAACAGCGTCAAACAAGACATGTAGGACATAATGTTTCACAGAAATGACGCACAATGCATTCAACCATAGTGGTGACACAGAAATATCAATAAAAATAATGATGGAAGTTCCCCTTTAAGACTAAACAGACGATAGCAGGATTACATGCAAGAATGAATGCTATTTACCCTGGACCCTGGCTGCAGCTTCTCCAGACTCGTGCTTTGCACGGAAGTGCCTCCTCAGCATAGATGAGGTGTTGTTATTATAGGCCAGTTGCTGATCACAGACCACACATTGGACCTGAAATTACAAGGACATTTCTCCATATTAAAGACACATGGTAATTAAAGAAACTAGTATTTCACTGACAGCAACTAATTTCCTTGATAACAATGCACGGTTGGCACAGCATCAGGGCTGTGCATGACACATTACATTACATGAAGCAGATGGTTTTATCCAAAGTGACATAATCAGGCACATACAACATACAGTGTGTGGGGGAAAACGACACAGGCATGCATAACAAGGTTTGTGCGGAGGGACACATGGATGGGATAGGGACACAGGAAGCACGGTTTCTTTCCACTGCGCACATTCAGTAATTATCCTATGCATTGCCCAGAGCTTGATTGTATACCACTTAAAAAAACACTCTACGGCAGAATTAAGTAAATTCAATTTACAAACGGAAACTATTTGAACCATCATCATCATCATTTGCTTAAGGTACCCTACGCAAACGCCAGACTTTAGGTGACTGTGACCAAAGCCACGTCATCTAAACACAGATGGCTCACAAACTAAAAGCTCTTTCGTAGTCACAAGCCGTTTACCACTATTATGAGTACCCTTTATTTGCCCCAATGAACTAAGATCCACAGACCATTGTTAAAGGATACAATCAAGGAATCATGGATGTTGGGCAGAGTGAAATGAGTGTGTTTTGAGCAATGTGGACTAAATCTATGTGTGTGTTTATTTTTAACCTGATTTTTTTCTGGGTCAACCCATTTTACGATTTCTGTCTACGCCCCTGCTGCACAATGCTGTCACCTAAAGGCCTTTAGGTTCACCACTAAGAAAATTAATTTCTGGGAAGTTTACTTTTCTGTTTGGTTTTTATATTCATGTTCCACTTTCTTCTCCTTCTTCATATTACCTGACACCAGAGAACACCATAACACCGCCGCCCTATTGTAATGTTATACTGACACAAACTAGAAATTCTTGTCAGCTGCAGTTTTTTTTCTACAACCAGGCCAAGTTGGGGTTTGCCAGACAACAATCTGTAACAGTCGCAGAGACATTCCCACACAGAACATCTATTGTTAGCAGTAGGATTGTAAGGACCAGTAAGCCTCAGTGTTGTGTTGTCAAAAACAAACAAAATAGCCTACTTTAGTTTCTGAAAAGTGGTGTAGGCCTACTAATCTACATTCTCTGCCCATTGCCTGTTTGAGATTGTTAAAAGGTTTAACTTCTTTATTGCATCAAAATTACTTTTTCCTCTCATAAGTTCAATGAATTGAATAAAAACCTTTTATGGCTTTATTGTGTTGTAGTACACAAAGTTGCTGCTATTTGCTAGGTAGCCTACTATTCATTTGTGAATGGTAGATTTGAGGTAGACTTTTTTGTGAAATGCTGCCTCCTAGAGGACCTGTGCAAGTTCAATTGCATCACAATAACATTTCATGTCCCAATGTGTGTAATGTTAATCTGCTATACCAATCCAATGGAGCCATGTGAACACAATGTGGCACAGATGGGCCTTTTGTTAGAAGAACAAATATCAGAAATACAGATTTTAAAATGTTAAACATCTTCTACACAAATGACAATCTAAACATTTGTCTTAATCTTTTACCCACTTTATTCTGTACAAGTGTATCATAAAACATCTTAGTCAAGTAATAGGAAAGAATTCACTATTTAACTACATAATCAAAGGTGTTTTTCAATTGACATAAATGAAACACTATATATACATGTATCAAAAAAAAGTTGTACTTTTGAATCGTCCAGTTTTCAGAATTGTTGTAAACTGTACAACAGTGCAGGGAAGATTTGACCTGACTCCTCTCTCATCTGACCCCATTGACACTTTACCTTAGCAGTCTCATGTGTGTGTTGACCACTGCGCACCTCTCCATCACGCCATGGACTCCTACCATACCATTTCCAAATAGGTGTTACAGTCTTGTGTCATGACACAAACTGGGAAATTCAATGTCAGATAGCCTATCGGGTCCTGTATTTATAAAACTGCTCCATTGTTCGTTTCAAGTGCTAAGAATTCATGAAATGTACTCCTACTTTTAAACCCAGCTATGCAGTCGATATAAAACTATAAGTTCAATGGCTAGCAGTGTTCCTATAAGTAATTCTGTAAAGCCTAACTCCAGCCTGATACCTGGGCCTGTATTACATCAAGACCCCAAGAGTTGCTAATAAGAAGAACAACACCAACGACTAAAAACTCAAAGTTGTATAACTTATATTTAGTTATCAAGCATCTTAACCCAAGTTGATGCAAATTGTAAGTCTAAATCATTAGTGTCCATCTGAGCTGAATACTTAGCTGTGCTGAACATGAGATTAGGGATGACGAATGATGATAGGTTCTCTTGGTTAAAAATACAGGTGCATAAATATCCACTGAATGGTGAAATTCAAAAGATGAGTTTATATTTTATTAAGTAAAATGTCCATCCTCTCCAAAACTACTTGTCTATGTCTAAATATAGTATACAAAACAGGTGTCAACGTGTTATACATCCTCTGCTTATAATATTTACTGTGTAATATTACTAAGCTATAATGTAAAATATACAGTAATGCAAAATATGATGTAGCTCATGCTGACTACTGTCTGACTACCGAGATGAGTTTTAGTGCACACACACACACACACACACATACAGATCATCTGACTTGATCATGAGGTGTGACAAATATGTGTCAATAAAAGTGTGACAAACTGTGCCTGGCTAGATCTGTTCGTACACTACCATAAATAGTAGAAGTTGAAATATAAAAAAGTCCCCAAGCTTCAGCCCGAGCTTAAAGTTTGTAAGGGTTCCTCTTCTTGTAAAGTTTCCTTACTTTCTTGTTTCACGTCCCCCTTGCTCTTCTGAGAATCTGACACCAGAAATAATCAAGAACAGAGTACCTTGAAGAAGGTGTTTTACACACAGACACTATACAGTCTTGTCAGAGAAGACAGGAAGACAGCATACATTCAGGGCATGTTGAGATAAGCCAGACAGGAGTCTTAGATTTCAAGAGTCTTTTCCCACATCTTTTGTTAGCTACCAGATCATGAAGACTCTGAAATGTGCATGTATTTAACCCAAGTAATCATTACCTCCCATTTCCACAATTTAGTGCTTCTAGGTCTCCATAGACAAGACATTATAAATGAACAAAATTATATTAATTGATATGCCCATGAACATTCCCCACTTAACTTACTTTAAGACCTTTTTTGTAAATCTTGTATTTTAAAAATATATATATGTTTACATATTTAAACAGTTAGGTCTGTGTAAACATTTGGGCTATATTCAAGATACACTGTTGCTGATCTTACCTCTCTTTTCCTACAACAGATGAAGAATATGATGAGGAACACAGGCAGGCATACCAGTGTTATCACCACCACAGCGACCACAGCATGGTTCTGTCCTGCACGAGGTTCTAGAACACATAATATCAAAGGGTCAAACATGTGACATGGAGCAAAACTTAAACTAGCTATATGATACAGTCTAATCCTGATTATTAAAAACTAGTAATGGGACTTAGGTCAGTTTATATCTAGCAGTAAATGATTGTTCTGTTGTACTTCGCAAACAAGCAACACCTAGTGGTATGTCCAGTTTGTTGTCCAGGCTGAGGTGTTGGGCTGTGCAGGTGTACTGGTGATACTGCAGTTCCTCTGTGCTGACCTCCAGGCTCTTCCTCATCTGGTAGGTTCCATCTCCGTTAGGTAGCAGCTCCCCCCCAGTGATCTGGTGGTCAGGCACAGGCTGGCCGTCTTTGAGCAGGGTCAGGTTAATGTGACGGGGGTAGAAACCAGTGGCCAGGCAGGTCACTTTCACACCTCCATTGTCTGGGAGTGCCTTTTGCAAGAGCCTGACTCTGGGTTTGACTGAGACAGACAGACAGGAAGGAATGTGGATATAGCAAAGAGGAGTGTTCAATATTTACTGTACACTGTTTTTTTAATGAAAATCCTAAAATATTATATATTAGTAGTTGCTTATACGTGTCACTGGTTAGACTTTTGTTTAGCTCTCATTGGTTTATGCTTTTAATATTGTATCTTTGCTGAATTGGAAAAGAAGGTTTCAAGTAATATGGATATGATAGGTAGTATTTGACTATCACAGTGGAAAGAGATATGTTAAAGGGAAACTTCCATCGTTATTTTTATTCATATTTCTGTGTCGCCACTATGGTTGAATATATTGTGCGTCATTTCTGTGAAAAATGATGTCCTAGATCTCTTGTTTGACGCTGTTTTCTGTAAGCTATAACAGGTCCAGTGGTTGAACGACTGGCTTTTCCGGTGTGCCTCGTGAATATCCATGACATGTCAATAAGGCACTTCTGATTGGGCAAATTCGCTGTCTTTTGCTCACCTAGCTTCTGTCCACCAATCCTTTGGGATGTGGGCATGCCATACATGGCTGTGGGCGGGGCTTACGACCTAATGACGTAGATAGGTTTAGCATGCTCTGATCCGCTCGTTTTGGTTAGCTCGACCCTTCAATGACCAGTAAAACCATGAGGGTCGAATTTCACGTCTTGGAATGCTGCATGCATATACTGCTTGTTGTGACCCACCACATTGTAAATAGAGCTACTAAACGTGTTTTTTGACGGAAGGACCCCTTTAACATCACTGAACTGCATTCAACAAGTTAGCTACATGCTAGATTTTGCTTAGCAACTTTGATCAACAGCATGTACAATATGGAGTATGGTGTGACATACCAGCAATCATGTGAAATATTGTGTGATTAATACAAAGAGCAAAATAAGTAGAAATTTAAGCCCACAGAAAAAGTAACTATGCTCCTTTTTCTGGCCTTTTCATATGTTATTTCTTTGCTTTTGGTTCATATATCAAAACATATTTCCATGCACATACTTGAAACGATGTTAACATCACTTTACCTTTTCTCATCACAAGGTTTCTGTTCTGGTGAAGAAAGTTATAAAGTGCATTAATACAGATAGGGTGGTACACATCAAAAAGCACCCATTTGATGCTCTCTGCCTGAAGCACATCCCAGGCGCCTGGCCACCTAAACTGGGCTTCCAGGGTCTTGTCAGGAATGCTGAGGTACTTCTCGTCCCCACTGTCTCCATTGAAAGCCTCCTTACTGATCATTCTCCCTGGTGTGTCACTGGCTTTTAAGTCACACCCAAATATTCGCTGGTGAGACTGAACTCCTATGAGCAGATGGGCAAACAAGCAATACAAGCACCCAACCATGCAAGCACCCAACATACACAATGAGTCCACAACATCCATGAACTAAAAACACTTTTTGAAAACTTGCAAAGTAATGGAATGTTTAGGCAATACTTACCATATGTGCTATTATAGAGATGGATCAGTTTATGTGTTTGACCTCTCATGTGCTCGTGCATCACTGTAAACACCGTGATGGCATTTTTCTGGTCACTGGACCCAATGTCTTTGTCAGTCATAGGTCCTCTTGGGAGAAGTTTTTGGTCACTGGAAGAATAGAACCCAACTTGGACATCGTCCAGCATCAGCACTGCACCGAACACGGGAAAAGGTGTCTGTCCTTTGATATAGGTGGCAAAGGCCAGCAGGGAATGGCTACCTGTCAGTGTAGAGAAGTTACAGTACAACGCAGTCATTGCAGTTTTTTACTGTGAAATCTGTGTTAAGCTAAATAAAATAAATGAACGTGACTAATATAAATGTAGTTTGCTGTAAGGATTGGTTCTGAGGTCTTTTATTACGATACTGTCTGTTTGGTAAAAAAAAAAACAAATATAAGCAAAAGGCAGTGTTTCTCTCAGTGCTTTATTATTAAAGTGACCACCATAACAATACATCCCTCTAAGTTGTCCCAAAATAATATTAAAATTAGACTTGGGCTTTGAATTTGGTGATGAAGAATGGTAAGAATATGCAATACATAGGCACTTCATCAATTGCTTTCCATTCACACTGGAAGGCTTACAGTAAAACAAGCATGCAAAGGACTAATCTAAATAACTTTGGAGTGATATATTTCTTAACCATAACCCCATCCATAGACAACCACCCTAACTGGAAAGCACTAAAGGGTGTCTTTTTCCATTAAAATATTAAAGCAATAGCAAATGTGTAATAAAAATGCACATGCGCGATTTGATGATTAACAAACTAACCGACTAACAGCTTAGTGCAGTTAATTGTTTAATCTTCTACAAAATAACTTTTATCTTCTTCAGTTGTGGATACTGAACATGTTAATAATAATAATAATAATAATAATAATAATAATATACCAAAGCGTGGGGATAGCATGGTTTACAATACGGACGAGTAGCTACAAACTATTTTATAGGTCTTTATAGGGAAAGGCTAAACAAAACTTGACATGAACTGAACCTGAACTTGACATGCTACCAAAAAAACAGCCCGACAATTTGCTGGCTTTTTTTCGAAGCAGAAAATAAACAACTTCTTCAGTTGGCTTTGGAATTATTATAATCTGCCTTACCAGGCTCAGCTACGTTGATCTTAATGGTGAAAAGCCACAAGACGTACAGAAGTATCCTTGGCATTCTGGCATAACAACTTATTTCATAAACATCAGTTTTTCAGAATTTCCAACAGCCTACTGTCTTAGTTGTAAGACATGAAAAGCTCTAATCGTCTAGTTTGTTGGTTTCGGTTTGCTGACCGCTATGGACCTTCACTTTTTAATCCGTCACAGTGATACACCATGCGCGTCTTGTTTGGAAATGTGCACAAAATCGAAGTCTGCCCTGTCCAGCCAACTTTCTCCTGGCCATGTGATCTGCGAGAACAGTACGGCATGGCCGATTGTTAACAAAGACAACTTTCTTCAGTTTCAGAGAACCTGTTTTAAGTGTCTGCTGTAGCCCTTGGAAACTCTTGAATCTATCCGGTTTTACATTATACCTATCCACATGAGAGGGTATGTCATAAGAAGTTCACCTGTCCAGACTTAGTCAGTGAGAAAGGCATGTTAAAACGAGATGTTGCTGTTTTCATAGAAAAAAAGTGGAAAAATAAAAACAAGTCTGATCAAGGTCTGGCATTGATGGAGTCCTGCAGATATGATTCAGTGCATTTGCTACATGAATGGTAATGTAATGAGTTGTGTCTGGCTTTTCCATATTTGTTTATTTGATATACAAATTGTCATGAGGTATCAAGAAACGCACAAAATATCGATTTATCCAAAAGGCTATAATATCAACCAAATGTATCCAAAGTATCTTTTAAATGAAAAATACATTGTAAAGGAATAAAGTACATTTATTTATTTGTTTGCTGATGTATCTTACAGTGTTTAAAACTGCAGTGAATTGTACAAGTGCAATACAAACTTGACCCAAGCCCTCTCCCATCTGCCCCTGTTGAACCTTTGGTTCAGCAGTCTAAGCTGTTTATTTACAATACCATAGTGCAAGATATCTGGTCTTTGAAGTGTTTTTTTTAACTCTCAGATCTGTTTTATACTCTCAATCTCAATTCTAAATTATGTAGGTGCTGATAGCTGTGGTGTACTACAGTTTGACAAAGCACTGGCCCTCCAGTATTATCTTCTGTTTATAATCTTCACCCATATTTTTAGGAGGCATATACTAACATTAACATCAGATAGTACTATGCTGTTTAATTAAGTAGATGTACTTCTGCAAAAGCTGTTGCTGATGCACAGTATGGCATATCTCTTGCTTCTGGTGTAAGAACGGGCTGTGTGCAATAGTGTTCAAAGTGAGACAAGCTATAGGAGCTTAACTTAATATAATACTCACATTCCAATGTTTCAGTAAAAAGCAAAGATTCTCGAGTAGCGTGCACACACACACACACACTAAAGAAAAATGTCTTGCATATCACAAACATGACTTGAAACCTGCATTATAGAATAACACTATTGGGAATGTGAAGGGCTTGTAATAGAAACATGTATTATAACTTCAGCTAAGCAAGTTAAATATCTGTAAAGTTTCCTCTTCTTTTTGTTTATGGTCATGTTCCACTTTCTTCTCTTTCTTTATGTTAACAGTACCTGAAAACAGAGAGCATCATTAATACCACCCTTCTATTGTAATGTTAGACACACACAAACTAGAAATTCCTGTCAGAGAAAGATTTTTACTACAACCAAGCCATGTTAGGGTTGGCCAGACAACAGTCTGTAGAAGTCCCAGAATCATTTCCACACAGAGTATCCATTACTAGCTGTAGGATCATGAAGATGGATATGATCAAATGTGCTGGTATGCTTTTGTTCAAGTTCAAGTTCAAGTTCAAAGTACATTATCATATCTGCAGTTAGAAAACCGGTTTCCCTGCATAATAAAATTCTTTATTTTGATGTCACACATTAAGACACAACAAAAGACATGACATAGTAAACTTACATAGTGAAATTTGTGAAAAACAAACAAAAAACATCAGAATTAAAGCACTGTTTTCCTTCTGAATAGCTGTGTAGTACATCATCATTCTCTGCTTCTTGCCTGTATGAGGTGGTTCGAAAATTACACTTCTTGCTTATGAATAAAAATTAATGTCTGTCAAAACCGGCTGTGTTCAATTTCTGAAAAATTGTATTTCAACGTACCCACACATCTTCTCCTAGAAAAGATGAAGACAATGATCAATGATGAGTGCAAGTACAGACTTATCAGTGCTATGATGCTATCATCACCCCGGTCACTACATATTTAGCTTCCGGATGAGGCTCGTAATCTAGGAATGCAGAACCCCAGTGAGTCAAGGGTGGCCTGTTATATGCCCAATTTTAAAACAACCAATCAGTCTAAATAAGGTCAAGTATTCATGGGGTGTGTGTGTGTGTGTGTGTGTGTGTTTGGGGGGTGTGTGTGTGTGTGTTGGGGGGGGGGGGGGGGGGGTATCGCAGACTATTATACAGGTGCTGGTCATATAACATAGAATATGTTACATAATTCTACTCAAAAAGTGAAACTCCTATAATGTATACATTTATTTCACATAGGCTGACATATTTCAAGTGTTTATTTCTTTTATTTATATTAATATTGATGATAAGTAACAACTAATGAAAACCAAATCAAATTGAGTACCTCAGAAAATTAGAACATTGTGGAAAGGTTCAATATTGAAGACACCTGGTGCCACACTCTATCATCTAATTAACCCAAATCACCTGCAAAGGTCTTTAAACGGTCTCTCAGTCTAAGGAAAGAAAAAGATGTGGTAGAAAAAAATGTACAAGCAATAGCGATAACCACACCCTGGAGTGTGAAACAAAACCCATTCACAAATGTGGGGGAGATTTATAGAGTGGACTGCAGCTGGAGTCAGTGCTTCCAGGGAGAAAAGCATGCTATCTCTAACTCTTGCGATCAGGTTGACAGGGTGTTGTGGATACTATTCTAAATAAAATGAATGAAATAAAATGAATAAATAAATACATATTATTTAATAACACTATAAAAGTTGGGGATTTCACATTCCATCTGTCCACACATTTGTGTGTGCGGTCAAGACATTTAACAGCTAAACAAGCAGAAACTACACCCCACCCTATAATGGGTGCAGCCCTCTTCTAATAAGGCGCGTTCGACTTACAAACCTGTTTGTCTGTGTCTGTCTACGTCAGCAAGAACTGCGCGTCACAGCATGAGCGGGCGTTTAAAAGGCTTCGGCCAAGTCGGACACAAGTGTTCAACGAGACTGAGTTTGCACCACCTGATCTTTGTAGTAGATGATGGAGAGGTCATGTGTTGTGTGTGGGGGACAAGGAGCGGGTGGTCGGTTGTAGTAGGGTGCATTGAGACTTCAAGTTAAGTCGGGTCTTTTTTTTAATAGCACATTTAAACAAAACAACAGTGATGTCCCAAAGTGCTGCACAACACAAAATACTATTGTAAAATACTTTGCAAGTATTTTCTGCACAGAAATGTAGCACGGACCGATATTAATTTATAAAATGAACACTTTTGACTATCTTTAGTAATTTATGTGGTTTTATTTGTGATCTACCAAAAAGTGTCCTAATTTATCTGACTTCACCCTATATAGGTTACAAGTTGACCGTGATTGTTTATTATTAGATATTGTAGCCATAACCGCCCTGAACTCATACATGCACTGACTCCTCAGCCTAACCCCTTGACCCCTGGACTTCCATTCCATCCACCTAGTGTGCAATATCGAATTTAATATCATGGGGATACTGTGCAATATCTGTGCCTTTATAATGTGGAATATCATTACTTTTTTCTGTCCAATACCCACTGCACATAGTATAAGACGGTCGTTACTGTGCAATATTAATCCATGTACAATAGCTGTGCAATATCATGTTGTATATAAACCTCTTATTACTTTTACCTCAGAACTGTGCCTCCCTTTTTTTATTCTCTATCTTGTCTTGCACTACTACTTATTTATTCTACGTTGTAAATCTTCTTCTTACATGATTGCACTGGAGAAGGAGCTGCTCTCAATTTCGTTGTACAGGTGTATAGTGTACATTGTACATGTGTATAGTGACAATAAAAGGCATTCTATTCTGTGCTAGCTTATATTTGTAAGTGATTTGTATCATTTGATCAGGTATCATTTGATCAGATTTGAATTAGTTATTTATTTTATTTCATTTTATTTATTTATTTTTAATGGGTAGGCTGGGTAACAGATTTGACACCCCAGACCAACAACCTCCTAACAGGAATATAAACAGTTCAGGTGGCCATGCTTGGCTTTCTAAATGTCCAAGAGAAAATGTAAAGGTCATTGAACAACTTTTACCCTGACCAGCACAAAAAAAGGAGGAGAGTCACATGAGGATATGCTCTTTGCAAAGAGATCATGTGTCTTTATTAGCCCAGTACTATTGTAGAACAGCCAAGGCTGGACCCACCAGCCTGCTACAGGCCCGTGGTTTGATGGATCCACTTTCTGTACTCAGTGTGGCAGATGTTCATGAAGTCAACGGAGCTGCCGCACATAACATCATCTGACATGACAAGAACCCCATGGAGCTTCCCACCATAAATCAGACTACTACCAGAGTCCCCCTGGAGGAAAAGTAAAGACAGGGCATTGCAAAAAGACACATGAAAAGATGGACATTTGACATACAGAGAGAGACTCCAATTTAAGCTCAGATCAACAAATTCAGCAGTCATTTCAGTGAACTAAAAACATAAAGGAAAATGCTAAATTATATTATCATCATGTTCAAAAATATGGGTACTTACATGACAACCATCACATTTTGTATTGGGGTCCATACCACAGAGAAGCTCCTGAAACTGGTAGTCCTCAAGTCCGGGGGATGTTGCATATGTTTGAGGAGTGCAGCATGCAACTACCTCAAGCTGTGCGCACTGAAGTTTGTTTGCATGTACGATGTCTGTGAACAAAGAGCTGATTTGGTTTACTGTTTACAAGGACGAATGTTCCAAATATTCTTCCGAAGGTGCCTATATCTGGAATTGTTTCTATTGTAAAAATGCAATCATATTTTAAGCAAACATACTTTTTATCTTTGTTTTGGCATCCACTGTTGCAGTCATCCAGCCGACAAAGTCAAACTTCGCTTTAAGGGGCGGGGAGATACAGTTATTCTGGTCAGGTAAACTTATAGTGACGTGGTTTTGTGTGTTTACATTGTCAATTTTGATCAGCATAAGATCATGGTAGAATGTTTTGTTTGGTATTTTGTTTTGGTTGACTTGGAACTTGTGCTTATCTGAATCTTTAATGATCTTTCTAACGCTTTGTGTTTGGGTAGGGTGTTTTCCAATTATGGCCTCCAGGTTTCTGTTAGAAAGAGTAAAAAGTGTGACACAAACAAACAACAACAAAATAGTGAACTACCTATAAACAAGGTGGTAAACAAAGTGGCATTCCTGTGAGCGACCGTGCAACAACTTCACCATTTAAAAAGAAAGTTAATTCCAATAATGAAAGGAAGGTGATTAAAGTAAGATAAATATGTAATATCCAGTGGCGGATGCTGGTATTCGAAAGAGGGGAAGCTCACTGCCAACTTAATCATAAAATTTGTCCATTTACTTATATGTAAATTCTACCCTTCGTTCCTTCTCTAGAAAATGGTCTGTGACCCTATCACTTACTTTCATCGTGCCCCCTAAATGACAGCTCCTGCCTTGCAAGCAATGACGTTACGTCAATGAGGCGATTTAAGAAGGCTCGGTTTTGTTTTACATTTGCGTTGTGCTTGGCTACTTGAATGCGAGCACCTTCGTCAGTGCGTGTTCAACTCTAACTCTGCCGAGGCAACTTAATCTCGCACAGGCATTGACATGTTCGTTGCTCTTTTCGTGCCGTTTATATGCTCGGTCAAAGTTGGACAAATCCTCAAAGCCAAGTTTTGACCAGACACATCCGTGAGCAGATACATCCGTGAGCGGGCTAGTGTAGGTGCGCTAGCGGGCTAGTTCAGGAGAGCTGAACTTAAGTAGCACTAGCACCAACCTAACGAAACGAATTCTAACGAAACGAAATTAAACACGAACAAGAAAATTGTAATAAACCAAAACGGAAATATGTGTGAGTGTGATTTATATACAGTGTAAGAAAAGTATTTTCGCTGAGGAAATGCTAAGAAATTGGTCACTGCTTGACTTACGACTTCGTATGCAACATCCGCGATGGGACTGAGCTCCAGCAGCCAAGTGATTGTATCAAAAACGCCAGCCAATCAAAACTGGATTCAGAGGTTCACCAATCAACGCGGGGACTGCTTGAAGTCCACACCAGAAAAACTCCGCCCACCATTCCATTCACCCCCAGAGACGCTCAGCGTCCGGGGGCGGGAGAAAAAAATGGCATTTCTCCAATGACCATCCAGTTTCCATGCATAGAAAATGAGGGGTCCGTGCTGGCCCATTGAAGTGCATGGACGCTGGACGTCTATGAGTAAATGGCCATGGGAACAAAGTGGAATGCTAAGTTAACAACACCAACTCAGTTGATTTGTGATAATGGGTCTATTATTAACAAACTGGTGTTTGAAATGAACACGTTTTAAGGCATTTTGTAAACATTTGACCATTACATTTTTTGTACATTTTAGGGGAAGCTGAGCTTCCCTTGCAGTCTTAGAGAAATCTCCACTGGTAATATCAGATTGTTCTCCTCAACAACTCAACCCCTTGAAGCATTTACAATGAAATTAAAAATTCTTGATAATTATGTCATATAAGTGATTCATTAAAAACTCAACCTAAACCATTTTTAAAAGTTCATGATAATTACATCATATTAGTGTTTTTTCAACAACAGTACTACACCTAAAACATTCATAAGGAAGGACATGGTTCAGGATACTCACGCGTCATCACAGTGTTCAGCTGTGATGATCCATTCAGAGCTGAGCAGAGAGCCCCCACAGTGCCCTTTGTTGTCCCCAGGAGTCGTCAGAACTACGTGATGTTGGCCTTCGTTGTTGTTGCAGTCCCGTCCTATTCCCCTCTTGAGGTAGTGGCCCATGGCACAGCCTACTCATGTGGACATTGAAATAGTATTTCCACTAAGCACACAGCATGTTTACACACGGATAAGAGGAGGGTTTACGAGTTAGATTAACAGCTCATCTATGACATGATCCTGTTTTAACACGCATAGCCTACTCCATACAGGTTTGACGCATAGGTTAGTAATCAAAAGTCTTTTTCGACTCTCTCACACCTTTTCATTTTTCTCAGAAGATCTGCAACTACAACGTGATCGTTATTAAGCCCATCCCATGCTAGGGTGGCCAAAAAAACAGAGACATTTTACTGAAAAACAAGAATATTCCCAGTTCTGCATTCAATGCCTTGAAGTAATGAGTAATGCTTTTGCTACAGAAACTGTGAACAAAATGGACTTTTGCAATATTTACTAGAGATACGGCAACAACGTGACTGACCTCAGAAAAAAAGGTTACCTCAAACTGCACCTTTACCTCTATCTTTTTCCTGTAAAGAAAATACGTGTTTGCATGGCTATGGCCTACATGTACGAGAACAGAGATTTCCTGCATACAGTCTTTTATAAGACGCTTTAATGCTGCCGATTCAGACTCATGAAATAATGGTATTATAAGGATTGGCACAGAATGCACAGTGCATGACATTCAGCAAAAACATTGCAGCATCGTCTAACCTCACAGAAAGGCTCAACAGTAGGCTAATGACAGTGGATGAAACTCACCTGCCAGCATCAAAACTAATGCAACGATGTTCAGTGATCCCATAGTGGTCTTCATACAAATGCTAAGCGTGTCAGATTCTGGGGTCTGTTTATATCCTACCCAGCCTCATGCTTTTCATGTTGGTATATCAGTTTAATCTTGCAATTTGCCTGTCTCCTTGACCTTCCCCTTTGGATTGGACATTGGGTTCTTTTAACGGTTTACCATTTGACTACAGCTTACAAATGAGCTTTGTAAAATGACAGTTAAAGAAAAGATGATAAGCACATGAAAGCGAGGAATGAATTAGGAGGCTACATCTTGTTGCAGCATTAGCAAACCCATGCTGTTTTACTTAATTGTAGTAAGTAAGTAAGTAAAAGTAAGTCCTCATTGTGGTGGTCAAATTCTGACAGGCTATAGTGATGGTGTCTATAATTATTATGGGGGGCCTCTCTGAAAGCCTTTCTGAATGTCCTAGAGAAAATGTAAAGGTCATTGAACAACTTTCACCCTGAAAAACACAAAAAAGGAGGCGAATCACGTGAGGATATGCTCTTTGCAAAGAAATCATTTGTCTTTATTAGACCAGAATTATTGTAGAACAGCTTACACTGGTCATGCCAGCCTGCTATAGGCTCGTGGTTGTAAAGATCCACTCTCAGTTCCATCCTATTCCCCTCTTGAGGTAGTGGCCCATGGCACAGCCTACTCATATGGACATTGAAACAGTATTTCCACTAAGCACACAGCATTTTTACACATGGATAAGACAAGTGTTTAGAAGTTAAATTAACAGCTCATCTATGACACAATCCTGTTTTAACACGCATACTCCGTAGAGGTTTGAGGCAGAGGTTAGTAATCGAGACTTTTTCTATTCTCCCTCGCATCTACAGTGTGATCAATGGTTTATTGCATCGACTAGGGCAACCAGATGTCTGAGACATAAAACAGGGACACTTTACTGAAAAAAAAACAATCATTCCAAGTCCCCAGTTCTGCAGTTCTTTTTAATTTAAAGATCCCTTTTTTTCTTTATTTTTTTTTATTTGATGCTGTTTAGCCCACTTATGTATTTGTTAATCTCATTTTTATTTCTTTGCCTTGTCAGTATTTTAATGTTACCGTCTTTGTTTTATGGTTTTGGTGTTTTATTTTCATGTTTGTGTTGTAAAGCACTTTGGGGCAACTCTGTTGTTTTTAAAATGTGCTATATAAATAAAATGACTACACTTGACTCTCCACATAGTCACGTACATCTATGACCATAAAAGCTATACTCCAGTCTCCAGACACCACTGTTTCAACATGGCTCGATTTGACTGTGCAAATTAAAGTGATATTAAAGTGACAGTTAAAGCAAAGACAATGATACGCACATGAAAGAGAGCTGACAGTTGTAGTTTTTGGAACACAGCACAAGCTGTACATGGTTCGATTTGACTGTGCAAATTAGCATTGATATTAAAATGACAGTTAAAGCAAAGACAATGAGAAGCACATCAAAGAGGGCTGATAGTTGTAGCACATATTTTTGGAATACAGCACAAGCAAACCCATATGTGTATGTGTAGGTGTGATGTGATGCTGTTTTACTTATTTATAGGCTGCATAAAGTAAGTCAAATGAAAAACATAATCTAGTGGTAGTGTCCATAATTGTTATGAGAGAGCTCAATGAAAACTTTTAAACACTTTATCAAAAGTTAACCTTACATTAGAGGACCAAAATGGTTGTTGCCATATATTACATACAGCGTGATTTTACAGTTCACCTCCATTGTCTGCAAATTGCCGCAATTTTAGGCCATAGAAATTGGCAATCTAAAGTGACTGTTTAGTATAGATCGGAGCAGAGTAGACACTTCTTGCTTATGAATAAAAATTAATGTCTGTCAAAACTGGCTGTGTTCAATTTCTGAAAAATTGTATTTCAACGTACCCACACATCTTCTCCTAGAAAAGATGAAGACAATGATCAATGATGAGTGCAAGTACAGACTTATCAGTGCTATGATGCTATCACCACCCCGGTCACTACATATTTAGCTTCCGGATGAGGCTTGTAATCTAGGAATGCAGAACCCCAGTGAGTCAAGGGTGGCCTGTTATATGCCCAATTTTAAAACAACCAATCAGTCTAAATAAGGTCAAGTATTCATGGGGTGTGTGTGTGTGTGTGTGTGTGTGTGTGTGTGTGTGTGGGGGGGGGGGGGGGGGGAGAGGATTGTGAAAGGAGAGGATTGTCCTAGGAGAGGATTGTGAAACAAACCCATTCAAAAATGTGGGGGAGATTTATAAAGAGTGGACTGCCGCTGGAGTCAGTGCTTCCAGAGAGAAAAGCATGCTATCTCTAACTCTTGCGATCAGGTTGACAGGGTGTTGTGGATACTATTCCAAATAAAATGAATGAAATAAAATGAATAAATAAATACATATTGTTTAATAGCACTATAAAAGCTGGGGATTTCACATTCCATCTGTCCACACATTTGTGTGTGAGGTCATTTAACAGCTAAAGAAGCAGAAACTACACCCCACCCAATAATGGGTGCAGCCCTCTTCTAATAAGGCGCGTTCGACTGACTACATCAGCAAGAACTGCGCGTCACAGCATGAGCGGGCGTCTAAAAGGCTTCGGCCAAGTCGGACACCAGTGTTCAACGAGACTGAGTTTCCACCACCTGATCTTTGTAGTAGATGATAGAGAGGTAATGTGTTGTGTGTGGGGGACAAGGAGGGGGTGGTCAGTTGTAGTAGGGTGCATTGAGACTTCAAGTCAAGTCGAGTCTTTTTTTTAATAGCACATTTAAACAAAACAATAGTGATGTCCCAAAGTGCTGCACAACACAAAATACTATTGTAAAATACTTTGCAAGTATTTTCTGCACAATGTAGCACAGACCCATATTAATTTCATAAAATGAACACTTTTGACTATCTTTAGTAATTAATGTGGTTTTATTTGTGATCTACGAAAAAGTGTCCTAATTTATCTGACTTCACCCTATATAGGTTACAAGTTGACCATGATTGTTTATTATTAGATATTGTAGCCATAACCGCCCTGAACTCATACATGCACTGACTCCTCAGCCTAACCCCTTGACCCCTGGACTTCCATTCCATCCACCTAGTGTGCAATATCGAATTTAATATGATGGGGATGCTGTGCAATATCTGTAGCTTTATAATGTGGAATATCATTACTTTTTCTCTCCAATATCCACCGTACATAGTATAACACGGTTGTTACTGTGCAATATTAATCCATGTACAATAGCTGTGCAATATCATGTTGTATATAAACCTCTTATTACTTTTACCTCAGAACTGTGCCCTCCTTTTTTATTCTCTATCTTGTCTTGCACTACTACTTATTTATTCTACGTTGTAAATCTTCTTCTTACATGACTGCACTGGAGAAGGAGCTGCTCTGAATTTCGTTGTACAGGTGTATAGTGTACATTGTACATGTGTATAGTGACAATAAAAGGCATTCTATTCTGTGCTAGCTTATATTTGTAAGTGATTTGTATCATTTGATCAGGTATCATTTTATCAGATTTGAATTAGTTATTTATTTTATTTCATTTTATTTATTTATTTTTAATGGGTAGGCTAGGTAACAGATTTGACACCCCAGACAAACAACCTCCTAACAGGAATATTAACAGTTCAGGTGGCCATGCTTGGCTTTCTAAATGTCCAAGAGAAAATGTAAAGGTCATTGAACAACCTTTACCCTGAACAGCACAAAAAAAGGAGGAGAGTCACATGAGGATATGGTCTGCAAAGAAATCTGGTGTCTTTATTAGCCCAGTACTATTATAGAACAGCCAAGGCTGGACCCACCAGCCTGCTACAGGCCTGTGGTTTGATGGATCCACTGTCTGTACAGTCTGTGGCAGATGTTCATGAAGTGAGTGGGGCATCTGCAGAAATAATCATTCGACGCGACAAGAACTCCATGGAGCTTCCCACCATAAATCAGACTACTACCAGAGTCCCCCTGGAGGAAAAGTAAAGACAGTGCATTACAAAAAGACACATGAAAAGATGGACATTTGACAGACAGAGAGAGACTCCAATTTAAGCTCAGATCACCAAATTATGCAGTCATTTCAGTGAATTGTATTGAAAACATACAGAAAAATGCTAAGTTATATTATTACTATGTTAAAAAATATGGGTACTTACATGACAACCATCACAGTGTTTATTGGGGTCTGTACCACAGAGAAGATCCTCAAACTGGTAGCGCTCAACTGCAGGGACTGCTGCATATGCTTGAGGAGGAAAGCATGCAACTACCTCAAGCTGTGCACACTGAAGTTTGTTTGCATGTACGATGTCTGTGAACAAAGAGCTGGTTCGGTTTACTGTTTACAAGGACAAATTTCCCAAATATTCTTCCGAAGGTGCCTATATCTGGAATTGTTTCTATTGTAAAAATGCAATCATATTTTAAACAAACCTACTTTTTTTATTTGTTACGGCATCCACTGTTGCAGTCATCCAGCCGACAAAGTCAAACTTCGCATTAAGGGGTGGGGAGATACAGTTATTCTGGTCAGGTAAACTTATAGTGACGTGGTTTTGTGTGTTTACATTGTCAATTTTGATCAGCATAAGATCATGGTAGAATTTTTTGTTCGGTATTTTGTTTTGGTTGACTTGTAACTTGTGCTTATCTGAATCTTTAATGCTCTTTCTAACGCTTTGTGTTTGGGTAGGGGTAGGGGTAGGGTGTTTTCCAATTATGGCCTCCAGGTTTCTGTTAGAAAGAGTAAAAAGTGTGACACAAACAAACAACAACAAAATAGAGAACTACCTATAAACGAGGTGGTAAACAAAGTAGTACTCCTGTGAGCGACCGTGCAACAACTTCACCATTTAAAAAGAAAGTTAATTCCAATAATGAAAGGAAGATGATTAAAGTAAGATAAATATGTAATATCAGATTGTTCGCCTCAACAACTCAACCCCTTGAAGCATTTACAATGAAATTAAAAATTAGTGTCATTAACAACTCAACCTAAAGCATTTTAAAAACGTCATGATAATTACATCCTATTGGTGTTTTTTCAACAACAATACTACACCTAAAACATTCATAAGGAAGGACATGGTTCAGGATACTCACGCGTCATCACAGTGTTCAGCTGTGATGATCCATTCAGAGCTGAGCAGAGAGCCCCCACAGTGCCCTTTGTTGTCCCCAGGAGTCGTCAGAACTACGTGATGTTGGCCTTCGTTGTTGTTGCAGTCCCGTCCTATTCCCCTCTTGAGGTAGTGGCCCATGGCACAGCCTACTCATGTGGACATTGAAATAGTATTTCCACTAAGCACACAGCATGTTTACACACGGATAAGAGGAGGGTTTATGAGTTAGATTAACAGCTCATCTATGACATGATCCTGTTTTAACACGCATAGCCTACTCCATACAGGTTTGACGCATAGGTTAGTAATAAAAAGTCTTTTTCGACTCTCTCACACCTTTTCATTTTTCTCAGAAGATCTGCAACTACAACGTGATCGTTATTAAGCCCATCCCATGCTAGGGTGGCCAAAAAAACAGGGACATTTTACCGAAAAACAAGAATATTCCCAGTTCTGCATTCAATGCCTTGAAGTAATGAGTAATGCTTTTGCTACAGAAACTGTGAACAAAATAGACTTTCGCAATATTTACTAGACATACGGCAACAGAAAAAAGGTCACCTCAAACTGCACCATTACCTCTATCTTTTTCCTGTAAAGAAAATACGTGTTTGCATGGCTATGGCCTACATGTACGAGAACAGAGATTTCCTGCATACAGTCTTTTATAAGACGCTTTAATGCTGCCGATTCAGACTCATGAAATAATGGTATTATAAGGATTGGCACAGAATGCACAGTGCATGACATTCAGCAAAAACATTGCAGCATCGTCTAACCTCACAGAAATGCTCAACAGTAGGCTAATGACAGTGGATGAAACTCACCTGCCAGCATCAAAACTAATGCAACGATGTTCAGTGATCCCATAGTGGTCTTCATACAAATGCTAAGCGTGTCAGATTCTGGGGTCTGTTTATATCCTACCCAGCCTCATGCTTTTCATGTTGGTATATCAGTTTAATCTTGCAATTTGCCTGTCTCCTTGACCCTCCCCTTTGGATTGGACATTGGGTTCTTTTAACGGTTTACCATTTGACCACAGCTTACAGATACCATTTTAACATGGTTCCATGAACTGTGCAAATTAGCTTTGTAAAATGACAGTTAAAGAAAAGATGATAAGCACATGAAAGCGAGGAATGAATTAGGAGGCTAAATCTTGTTGCAGCATTAGCAAACCCATGCTGTTTTACTTAATTGTAGTAACTAAGTAAGTAAAAGTAAGTCCTCATTGTGGTGGTCAAATTCTGACAGGCTATAGTGATGGTGTCTATAATTATTATGGGGGGCCTCACTGAAAGCCTTTCTGAATGTCCTAGAGAAAATGTAAAGGTCATTGAACAACTTTCACCCTGAAAAACACAAAAAAGGAGGCGAATCACATGAGGATATGCTCTTTGCAAAGAAATCATTTGTCTTTATTAGACCAGAATTATTGTAGAACAGCTTACACTGGTCATGCCAGCCTGCTATAGGCTCGTGGTTCTAAAGATCCACTCTCAGTTCCATCCTATTCCCCTCTTGAGGTAGTGGCCCATGGCACAGCCTACTCATATGGATATTGAAACAGTATTTCCACTAAGCACACAGCATTTTTACACATGGATAAGACAAGTGTTTAGAAGTTAAATTAACAGCTCATCTATGACACAATCCTGTTTTAACACGCATACTCCGTAGAGGTTTGAGGCAGAGGTTAGTAATCGAGACTTTTTCTATTCTCCCTCGCATCTACAGTGTGATCAATGGTTTATTGCATCGACTAGGGCAACCAGATGTCTGAGACATAAAACAGGGACACTTAAATGAAAAAAAAAAACAATCAATTCCAGTTCCCAGTTCTGCAGTTCTTTTTAATTTAAAGATCCCTTTTTTCTTTATTTTTTTAATTTGATGCTGTTTAGCCCACTTATGTATTTGTTAATCTCATTTTTATTTCTTTGCCTTGTCAGTATTTTAATGTTACCGTCTTTGTTTTATGGTTTTGGTGTTTTATTTTCATGTTTGTGTTGTAAAGCACTTTGGGGCAACTCTGTTGTTTTTTAAATGTGCTATATAAATAAAATGACTACACTTGACTCTCCACATAGTCACGTACATCTATGACCATAAAAGCTATACTCCAGTCTCCAGACACCACTGTTTCAACATGGCTCGATTTGACTGTGCAAATTAAAGTGACAGTTAAAGCAAAGACAATGATATGCACATTAAAGAGAGCTGACAGTTGTAGTTTTTGGAACACAGCACAAGCTGTACATGGTTCGATTTGACTGTGCAAATTAGCATTGATATTAAAATGACAGTTAAAGCAAAGACAATGAGAAGCACATCAAAGAGGGCTGATAGTTGTAGCACATATTTTTGGAATACAGCACAAGCAAACCCATATGTGTATGTGTAGGTGTGATGTGATGCTGTTTTACTTATTTATAGGCTGCACAAAGTAAGTCAAATGAAAAACATAATCTAGTGGTAGTGTCCATAATTATTATGAGAGAGCTCAATGGAAACCTTTAAACACTTTATCAAAAGTTAACCTTACATTAGAAGACCAAAATGCTTGTTGCCATATATTACATACAGCGTGATTTTACAGTTCACCTCCATTGTCCGCAAATTGCCGCAATTTTAGGCCATAGAAATTGGCAATCTAAAGCGACTGTTTAGTATAGATCGGAGCAGAGTAGACACTTTATAATTTCCTTCGGGATAAATAAAGTATCTGCTCTCTGCTCTGTAGTAGCCTGGTAAACCAGCCCATCGTACTGCACGTCGTTTATCTCTGTAGCCTACTAATGAAGTAAAGTACGAGGGGCTGGTTTACCATAGCTCTATTAGTGGGGGTGCCCAGGCACTCAGTCATTTACTGTTGATGCAAAAGTTTGACTTTCTTTTTGAAATTGAAGATGAGGGTCAATAGAAAAAAAATTGTCCGAGGTCCAAAAGATCACATTAAAAGAAAATGTTTTTTTTAGCCCATTTTCTAAAAGTGGCCAAAATCGAAATTAGATTTTTTTGGAAATAGGCCAAATGGTCTTATATTTACAATAGAACTGATTTAAAGTGGTGCAAACATGTTGTTTTCTTTTTAAAATTCACCATAAGGGTCTAAAGAACATTTTTTGTTTGAGGACCAAGAGATCAAATGGAAAAAACATAGATTTTTAGGCCATTTTGTTAAATGGCCAAAACGGAAGTACATGTTTTTTTGTTTTTTTTTTTAGAAATAGGCAAAATTGTCTAACATTTGCAATGTAATGTATAGGCTACCACTTCTCCTTAAAAAAAGCCTGTAAACGAGCTAATGACTCAACACAAGGTGGCGCTTTGGCAGTATGACTCACCTTACTACTTAGTTACATACAACCTATCTACATATACCTATACCATCAGCCTATGGTTACAACCCCAAACTGATATTCGTGGACTTTCGGATGCCCCGCATGCCTAGTTTCTCTCATTAAGCAATGCATCCTTGACAATCGAAATAGTATCCTGGATAGGGGCAAGACCTAGCCTACAAAACCTAACCGGTGCAGTGCATCTATACGTCTTAACAAGGAGTTGCAGACTATGTGGTGAATGGTTGGTTTGTGGCAGTTGCTGTGGGCTTTTACCCATGCACAATAAAATGAAAAATAAGATTTTTTTTGTCTTGCTTCCCCTAAAGTCCAACGTGTGCTGGCGCATGAAAATGACGTCTACGGTGACAGCTCTGGTTAGGTAATGATAAAGGTAACATCACGGCGTGTGTAGTAAATTGATTTATACAGCTGTGTACAGTAAATCTACTATTAACAAACGCATTTCCTGTATCATTGTATACACATTACTTTTAAAGTCGATCTAGTTGCCTTTCAAGGTCTCTGTAGTTACCTTGAAGCGATTCTTTGGTTGCTAGTTATCATTGACTGTCAATGAATAACTGGACTGCTGGTTAGCCTGCTGCACCGATTTTTACTTTCGTTATGTCCAGGATCACATTTTGCTCCATTTGAAATATATATCTACAAAGCTACGGGTACGGATTAAATTACGATTGTAGCGGTCAAGATGCAAGAAGAGTTTGAGTGATTTCCCCCACCCTTCCTTGGTAAGTAGCGTATGCTAGCTAACGTAGCTAATGGTGGGTTACAAATCTTGTGATAAAGGTAATATCTCGTCGAAATTCCGTGAGCTTGTGACATGTAATCAGAATAACTAGGTAGGCCATTCAGTGAATATGTGTTGTGTGTAGGTTTTGGGACATTCGCTTTTTGTGTTTTCGACCTTAATTGCCCTAGAGCTATAGAGAAGTATCTGTCTAGCATTCTCGGTTGTGTACTAGAGATAACGCCTAAATGGCCATATATCTATTGCCAAGTCAATAAGGTTTTAACATTCGTATCAAGAACCACACCACCAAATCGGAAAACTGACTGTAAATCGTATTTACGCCATAGACTTGGTGTTCTTTCAATTGTGGCCAATTACAAAATGGCCAAACGTTCATTAAATGTCTGCATGTCACAAGTGCCCTCGCCACAGCCATAGAGGTTCATGTGAGGACTTTATATTCGTCCTGGTATTACATAATGATTTATGCTTGCCATGGCAAATCAAATGGATTCACTCTAGCTTTAAGAGCAAGCCTCTGACAGACCAGCTGGCTACAGACTCAAACTCTTCACCGCTAGCTGAGTTAGCAGTCGTGAGTCGGACAGCGAGGGGGTAGGGCCGTCAAAATGGGTCACTGATAACCCTTTGGAGTTTGGATATGTCGCTGGACGTGTTGAACATCGCATTTACCGTCTCTGTAGTTCATTTACACTATTCGCCGATTTAACTCTGACTTCGTTTGAACTGGTAGCATCTTCTAGTATCGCTTTAACGTACTGATTTGCGGCAACTGTTTAAACTGATAGTCTAGACTTCTCACCGGTTACAAGGCAGCTTGCCTCTGGGAATGTAGGTGAACGGTCACCACGTCAAGTGAAGTGCGTGGAGGCCAGATAAAACAACCATTTTCTCCCTTGACGAATATCTCTGAATATCGAGGTAAGCATTTCCAGCTAGCAGATAGTAACTGACAACTGATTTCACTGAAATTAAGCACGTGTCGTCGTTTTTGGACTGTGGATTAGCTTAGCTGACAAGGGCTAGCTTTGTCCATTTTAGAACAATGTCATGCAGGGTGGAAGTGAGATGCGCCAGACAGGTAAACAGCCAGCGAAATGCCTGTAACCTAGCAATGTCTTTTGCGGGCCTTACAAATAACTTGTATCCATTGACTATACAGTCAATGCTTGGATCCAACATTTTCGTTCAGGACTGATGATAAAGATGTTAAGTGTAGTCCCAGCCCCTGACAGTTTCATTTTAACACAGGATAACGCAATACTTAAAATCAATGTACAGTGTTACAAACGTCTTTTGATGTCATCAAAGGTTAAGGTGTATTTGGCACCTTAACGGTATTTATTCAATGATCTGTATCTTGTACCCTTCGCCAGTGTTTGTCGCCGTTTTTTCGTCGTGGGGGTTGTGTAGCATACCAGGATTTTCAGGATGTTGGGGATTAACCCCCCTTCATTGTTACAAGATACTAGCAGAATGCATGCAGGTTACAGCAGATCCTCTCTGTCCTAGTAGGGAGGTATTACAGTTAGCATTATTGACTCTTTTGCTACACAAAAATGACTTGGCATTAAATTAACTCTGCTCAAACTTTCTTGTCCCTAGAGGGCAATTGGTTGTGCAACAAGTCAACAAGGACAGAAACTAAACACAAATGCAAGAGGTCAGAGAGGCTGCTTAGCTCACCACCTATGATTTTACCACTGACCTTCACAATTTTCAACAGAGCAGTTTTGACATTAAGGCTGTTGTAGCAAGAAATCATGGAGAATGTTAAAACAGATTCAGTGTAATACTTTTAAAATAATGTCATGATGGTTTTATCTACATTGGACTTGGCCAGTTTGCAGAGACAGAAGAGACATTGCTGACATTTATTGCAGATATGTTTTGTATAAAGCTTAAAGTTAAGCCTATTATCAATCAAACAGCCAAGGTAATTGTATGAATCGACCACTCCTACACCTTGGCCCTTAATAGTGGGTGTTTGAGAAAGGGGGGGGGGTTGCACCTGAAGCCAACAGCCATGTTCAGCAAAAGCGGGCAACATGGGTGTGCCAGAGCCAGGGCGTTTAGACTGTCACGCCGAGGTGCTAGTTGGTGCCAAAAGAGGGCCGGTTTGAGGGCTATTCTTGGCCTTCGGGCCAGATGCGGCATCAAGGTTAAGGGTGGGGTGAAGGCTACCTGTGACTAGGCTGTTTAAGCAAAGGTAGCTGGACAGACCTTAGGCTATTCGTGATATCAGCTGATTTTGGTTCCCGCTTCTCTTAAAATCCGACGGTGAAGATGCACTGTTCACATGTGGTGAACAGATTGGAACTGTGGACAGATAGCAGGCTGAGGAATAAACCTGTGAAGCCTGTCACATTACACACGTGAGTGTGTAGTATGCGTGCACGCGGGCGCACACACACACACACACACACACACACACACACACACACACACACACACGTATCACTAAATGTGGCGATGTCTCTTTTTAGCGGTCATTCACTCTGTCTGTTTTTGTCTCTTTCTCTCACTCACACACATGCACACACACACACTAAGTGACCGGTGTCACCAGGTTGGTTCCATCTTGTCCCCACATGCTGTGGCTGGTGCTAGCCTGTCACCTCCCAACAACGCTACATTGCTAAGCAACCAGTACTGCTTTAGTGGTGCTCTTTTGATTGGGTTATTTTTGATGCTGAGGTAGACACCGGACACCACACTCAGAGTGTGAAGGGTATGGGATGTGATGGACTGCACGTCCCCTCAAACCAGGAACGTGTGGACTTAAGCACAGTACCATCTATACAGCATACCCGCCACTGACTTAGTCCTAGCATCATTTAAACACAAACACAACGCCATTCACATCACATAACAAGAAGGGGGACAAAAATGTTCTTTGCCAAAAATGTCATCGCTATGGGGAAATATGACAAACATCTCATATCATACAATAAAACATGCTCAAGAGGTGAAACGTGGGTGCTGAATTGTCAGTGTAGGCATAGTGAATATTACAAAAGAGACCGTATCCCAGCACTGAACATTTTATTATTATTAACGGCCGTCTTAGACCAGATGCCCCTTTCTTATGTGCGTGTTGTTGGCAACTGGTACTTTGTGTGGTTCTTCATATTCATACACATTCAGGACTTATGGTACTTAATGTGTGAATTGATAGGCAAGGCTGTTTCACTGCTTTGATAACATCAATATAGGGCATGATATTATGAAGAAGTGAAGAAATGTTATCCTGTGTGTAATCAGATGAGTAGACCGTGTGGAGCCGAGCCAGAGCCGCCCCCCACCCCGACGACCCAGTGCGGCTCAGGACAGGTCCGCTCTCCTTAACCTGTGCCTGTGGGGGGGGTGATGTCTGATTTGGAGACAGAGACAGAGAGAGACTTACCTCGGAATAAACATCCACAGGACAGGCAGCTTGGGGATTTTACCACATCCAACAACCGATCTGTAGGTTCCTTTGTGGTCAGCATTACAAACCTACAGATGGAACCTTATCTGCATTCATTTTTGTCCCTATTCCTGCACGTTAATGGAGACAATGTTAATATGGCCAAAATAGATGAAGTTAAAGAAAACCACAGTAAAATCCTGTACTGTGTATGGGTAAATCTATAGGGGTCGGTGTCCATTCAAACCTAAAGTGACAGATGGAATGTGAGTGGTGATGAAGCAAATGGATGCTTTACATACATAAAGGGAGCGTTTAAGGGTTAACAGTGTTTACATCGACAATGTGTGGGTGTCACTGTCTCCCTGCTTCACGAGGCAGAGTGAACGATGCCACACAGTTCCAACTATTGACTGTATGTATACGGTCAGTGGTGCCAACAATGGGTATGATCGGGAACAGTCCTTGGTGAACTCGGCAGCCCCTAACATGAGGCTTCTCTTTTGCCCCGTGCCCTTTGTGTACATCCTCTAGCTGCATATTTCAGGTGACGCAGCTCTTTCTACAGGTCACATGCCTTGTCCAAAGTTGCTTGTTTTCCCTCCCAAAAAAGGCCCACGTGTGTTCACTTAAAGCTTTTTTTTTTTTTTTTTTGAAACCTGAGTGGTGAAAACGTTGAAGCTTGTGGGATAGGACTAGACCTCCGATTTCTGTTTCTTTGTGAGCTAGGTGTGTGTTCTACAGCTTTTTCAGAAAACAGAGAAACAACAGTAGCAATTACAGTAGAAACATTTTTAGCTAACAGCGCTGGAAATATACAATGGACATATAATAATATAAATCTAATTGTAATGTTTCTTTGTTTTTTTGTTTTTTTGCTCTAGTGTCACAGCATGGAAGCAAAAACATGGGCTGGGATGGGCTGAGAGGCAGTATGTTTTGGCTAATGTTTATCTTCGCGTCTCCCACGTTTGGGTGGTCCCGTAAACTGGGTCAGAGCTGCGTGTTTGTCTGTCTTTTTTCGTAAGCTATCTGCCACAGAGGGAGTGATGGCTGTCAGCATATTGTGTTGTGCTGGTAGTCCTGACCTTGTTCCCCACTGACGGTCATTCTGAAACTGAAAGAGGCTCATCCTACCAACAGATCATGTTATTATGTTTTAAAAGGGAAAGCCTAAAAGGGAAAGCCCCTCCGTCTCCTAGAAGACCAACTGGTCCATATCACCACGTTGTCAGTGTACTGTCTTATAATCCTTATTACACATAGAGATTCAGATTAGCTTGGCAGCAGCACAGACAACCCTTACGAGTGGACAGGCTTGGACTGGGACTGCCCAGCCTTCAGCAGTGGGATCAATACTTGGCTCAGTGCTCCCACCCAGTTTGGCTTATCTTAGGTCTGCAGTTCAGTGGACAAAGAGCACCATACTGCTTGAGCAATTTACTTGGAGCACACACACACACACACACACACACACACACACATACACACGTAACACACACTTAAGACAGGACTGTCCTCCAAGGAAAGGCATGGTCTTAATAAAGGTTTATAAGGATGGATGCCATTGTAGCAGGACATATTCGATACCAAGGGCAGGTGGTACATGTATGCTGTTACAGTTACAGCAACCAAAGCAGAATGATCAGCTTGTGCGCTGTGGCTAGTGGCTGGTAGTAGGGACAGCTGGAGTGTCTGGTAGAAGGGCACTGGTGTGAAGAAGCGCATTCCTCCTCCCTGGAAGAGCTCTCAGTTGAGTTCACACTTTCTGTGAGTGTGTGTGTGTGTGTGAGAGAGAGAGACCCCTCATGCAGCTCTGTGACATGGAAGATCTCTGACCCTTACGGCGTACACACACACACACACACACACACACACACACACACACACACACACACACACACACACACACACACACACACACCCGTAGCTTAATCCCCCTTCTAACATTCCAGGCATAGTGTTGGACCACTTGCACCATGACTCATCTCCTCCAGGGCTCATTGTCGGCTTTTTTGGGCCTCCCTGAGTCACTTCCACCAAAGTGGGTGTGTTTGTAAATGTGTGTGATGTGTGTGCGTGCACACTGCTGCTGTTTCTGCATTGCCCTAGTTTGTGGCCTTCACTGGACAATAAGCTAACTTTTTGTAAATGTTTGAGTGAACACGCATATAGACATTAAACCAAGTAATTATTTTGATGTATGAATTGATTTGCTTGTTTGTTCATTAGCTATTTCCACCTGAGCATGTGTGCGTGGGTGTGTATAAAAGTGGAACCGACGGTAATTATTTTAGCTGACCTTGTCAAGTACTTATAATTAAAAACATAAGCTTTGTTGAACTTCCACATTTGTAATACTCTGTATGTTTCTGTTCTGTCCGTAGTGCAATGTCTTTGGTTTTCCCGCGACCGAACAGCAACGCTATTGGCAAGAAGGACAAAAGATTGATGGCGGAGGTCAACGCATCGCCGCTCAAGCACTTTGTGACGGCCAAGAAGAAGATCAATGGAATCTTCGAGCAGCTGGGGGCATACATCAAAGAGAGCTCCGCCTTCCTGGAGGGTGGGTGGAGCCACATCGGTCACATGACCGTCACATGACCGTGCAGTCAGCTAGTGCAATTTGGGGGAATTTTCATTTGTCTATTGCACTCTAGCAGTTATCCTCTGTTGTCATTGTGTTTAGTGTTCCTTTCTTTCATGCACAGTTCCCACAGTCATGGGAAACCAGGAAAAGTCATGGAATTTCTTAAAAGCCCATTTCCAGGCCAGGAAAAATCATGGAATACTAGTTCTACACTGGCACTAGAACATTAGTTAATTCATTAAAAGTTTCAGAAAAGACATAAAATCAGATTTTGTCAACATTGAGCATAGGCATGAGAGATCGACTACAACATTGTCCAATATGTCACAAATTGTGATTGTTCACTTAAATCGTTCCTTCTCCTCCTAAACCTTTTTTCTTACTCATAGAATGGTAGTTCATGGTGCAATGGTAGAATACAATTTATCACACAGTTTACCATATGTAGCATGTTATGATTCGACACAACACGTGGCATCAAATCCACTCAAATGTGTAGGCAGCATGAAGGGGTGGAAATTGAATTCAGAGTGATGGCAAGTGATGTAAACATTGTGTATGAAACTAAGTGGAAACCCTGTTCACATGCAGCATGACTGTTTATCAGCTGATCCATCTCCTGCCCTTCATGTCATGTGTCCCCTTATTCTGTTTCTATTTCTCTCTCCTTCTCTCCCTCCCTCACCCTTTCTCTTTCTCCTTTAGTCATCTCCCTCCCTCCCTCCCTCCCTCCTGCCTGTCTAATACAAGGCACATGTTCCCTCCCTAAGTGCATGACTGTCAGGATGAATGGGTATTATCCAGAGCTGTGCTACTGTCTAAGTGATTAGCATTTCATGTCAAAGAGAGTTTGGCCTCTGGCAAACCCAGGCAGATCACAGGATGCTGGGTGTGTGTGTGTGTGTCTGTGCGTGCGGCAAAGTAACTATTGCAAAAATGCATGCAGAAACCATGTTAATGCAATCAATTGCCTAACTGCCATTGGTTAAACCATCCCGACACACTAAATGGTGTTTTGTTGTGGCCATGTATTTGGTAATGTAAAAAAAGCATACCTTAGCAAGTGAGTGTGTCCTGTAGTGTGAGAGGGTGAAACGCTCCCAGGCCCCTGTGTGTGACCATAAGCAGGGTTGTGTGTCCTGTGTGTGAGCTCAGACTGCAGGCATGGAAGCGCATGCGAGTGCAGTCAAGCTGTAGCGAAGCCAGGACAATAAGACAAGTGGTTTTAGGACCCTGCTAGCCAAGCTTTTCTTTGTACCCTCTACAAAGCACAAAGATAAAGAAAAACAAATAGGAAGGTTGAGTTGTATATAATGTTATGGCCTGGCAAACTCTCATTATTTGTGTGTGTGTTTGTGTGTGTTCGTGTGTTCATGTTCTGTGTTCCCTTGCGTGTGTGTGTTTTTCCCAATAGAGACGTACAAGAATGAGGAGCTGGACCCGGTCACCACAGAGGAGCAGGTGGCGGAGGTGCGGGGCTACCTGTCCAAGGTGGCTGGCATCGGTGAGGTGCTGGCCCGCAGACACATGAAGGTCACCTTCTTCGGCAGGTACGGGCGTACACACCTGCTCACCTGGGAATCACCTTTGGGGTGGGAGGCTGGGGGGGGTGTAACGGGGCTACTTTAGGTCTGCACTTCAGTCATTAAACTTTCAGCTTGTAGTACAAAAGCACAGCAAGCAATCACTCTAAATTGTTCTATCATTGAAACACACTTGTCTGTATGCCTGGTATGGTCAGTAACTTCATCTAACTCCATGCTATAGGATAGGGTGTGAACTTTTTATGTGTGATTGTGCGTGTGTGATTGTGTGTGTATGTGTGTGTGTTGGAAGTTATAAATATATATAAATGCGATGGTGTGGGAAAAGGTGTTAATGTCTCCACTGTTTATGTGTGTGTGTGTGTGTGTTAGGACGAGTAACGGTAAAAGCTCGGTGATCAATGCCATGCTGTGGGATAAGGTGCTGCCCTCTGGTATCGGTCACACCACAAACTGCTTCCTGCGGGTCGAGGGCACCGACGGCAACGAGGCCTTCCTGCTTACCGAGGGTTCCGAAGAGAAGAAGAGCGTCAAGGTCAGGCGGAAACACACACACACACACACACACACACACACACATTAAATCCATTCACACAAAATACACACCGATTTACATTGCAACATGGCTGTACAGGTGGCTTAGCTTCATAGCTGAAAGCATAATGGATATTTCTCACTGCTGTCAGTATGAGATGTCTACCTTTGGGTCTCACACACACACACACACACACACACCATTACCATCTTTTTTGTGTTGCTAAATGTAGGTCATCAAAGCTTTCTCAGCTACTGGTGCCATAAATGTTTTCATGTTTCTTATCTGTGCACAAACCAAAGTTTGTAGAGGCCCTGCGAGTAGGTCAAAGAAGTCAGACCGTGTATACACAAGTACATGTTTTCAGACCTTACTAGGTGACACAAGCTTGGCACACACGGTGAGGACTCATGTATCATATGAACCTCTGACCCAGATATTACTATGGCAAGCCAGCCAGCCAGTCAGTCAGT